>OZ057416.1:61642904-62242904 GCA_964056705.1 Troilus luridus
ACCTGCCCTCGGTGCCTCGAGAATGAAAAATAGAGTAATCACTAAAAATAAAGCTCTTGCATGCTGCTGTACAGACAAGAGTCGATCTTGAAACTACAAGAAATGACTTAATCTGACAAAAACAGACGGACATCACACAAATAATCCTAACACTTCAGGTGAGGAAGGTTCTCAATCCAGAAGTTACAATCTTCCACATCGTTATTGGTTCATTGGAGGTTTTCTGGCAGTCAAATATATATGTTTTATAGTAATGTAATTAAATATATTCCCTCCTCTTTTAAATAAATATTAAATAATATATACTGAATAATATATATTTATAGAGCTTAGTTTTATTATTAGGATTTATTTATCTTGTTTTGATTTGTTACAACAAATGGTTCTTTGTACTCGATAGACTAAATATAAGATTATAACTTTAATAGTTATTATAAATATTTTTTTTTTGAAGAGAAAAGATTTGGCCTGGCCGGGATTCGAACCTGGGTCGTGTGGATCTCCGGTGCAGTGCTCTAAACCACTGAGCTACCAGGGGTCATATCCAAGTCAGACAAATCCGTTCTCTCCACGGATCCTATATCCCTGTGTTCTCGCAATTTTGCGATGCATACACGGGGAAGAATGTTCATTGAACATTACTTTAATTTGGATCTTGTTTACTTACATCAATATATTATTTGTAATTTATTTTTATTAATTGTTATTTTGATGGTGATAATGTTTAAATATTTTTGTTCTGAAGAGAATTTTCTCTTCAAATAAAAAAATTAAAAAAAGATATTAAAGTTTATTATTATATTATAGTTATTAAATGGTTTTAAAAAACTAAATTTCAATTATCCATCTTAATCATAGTCACGTGTATATTTCTCAGCTTATCAACGGATGGATTCTTTAAGTACAATAAATGATTTTTCTATTTATGAATATTTTATGAACAATAGGAACCAAGCTGTTTAAACATAAATCTAACAAAAAATATAATAACATGAATGATGATGTTTAATGGTCGATATTAATATTACTGGTCATTAATGTAACAGAAAAAATATTTTATAAGCTACTTACCTGTTTGTTACTGGTTTTGGTTTGTTGCAGAGTTTTTCAAGTATTTATAGGTTACCTATGAGACGAATATCTTGAGCTGACCCTACGAAATGATGGAGTGTTTACAGGTGGTGAGCGTTAAGGGTCGTCTCCAGGCAACCCTCGCCAACAGCTGGTCGATAGCAAAAACACAGCCTCTCACCAGCTGTCGAAGATGACTGTCATTACGTCCCTAATTAATCTTTGATAATAATTATAACAATAAATGCATAATTGAAATTTAACTGCCTCCTTTTAGGATTTAAAATTTTGCACTAAAATATTTAGTTTTCAAAATTATACACTCTTAAACCGGACGTTTACGTTAGTCGTCTAAGTATACAATTAATTTTCTCGATAGTCTATCTTTCGATTATAATAGAATATAATATTAAACAAATTACAAAAAAAAGTATATTTTTTTACAAGCCCCTAGAAAGACGTAGATTCACCTGAAACAAACTTCAATACTCTAACGTATATTAATAAAAAATTATATATGTACATATATACAACTCTTTTCTGGGTGCATTTTAAGAAGATTTTAAAGGATTGAGACTATGGTGTATAACATAAATCAGGGTTCTAGGATGGGACTCACTAGCTGGATTGAAAAATTTTTTAGTGATGATGCAACATTATATTTTATCTTTTCAAATCTGAACGGACCGTAACAACTCACTTCTTATTTCCAGAATCATTAATCCCTTGGGATGTTTTATGCTCAATTGATTTCTTCATTCTGCCCCTTCATAGTAAATATTGAGTTAGTTAGTTAGTTCGAAGATTTAGAAATCATCGAATCAGAAATGATATTATAATTCACTTCTTATAAATACTCTATGTTATAATACATATTATATTATATATTAAATTAATGAATTCACAAATTACAAAATCACAAATTTCTAAACATAGTATGGAAAAAAACAACAATCTGAACTACAGAATACCTATAAATCACAGCTATATAATTCGAGGAACGGGAAGTAAAATCAAAAGAACAGTTTTAAAAAATAGGCGGACAGGAGGTTTTCCATTCAAGCAAAATGCCCATCTTTAAAACTTATATAACGTGTATATTACAAACTATGCTTTACTGGCCTCGTCCACGTTACTCATACCTGTGGTTACAAAATTATTGGGTATACATGGTAAACATAATAATTTTATGTTTTATGGAATATATATATTTTCTAAACCACATTTCTAGAAAATGTTTAATTATAAAAAAAAAAATGTTGATAACTTTGTTATGTGCCTGCAAAAACCATAGGAAACGATCGATAGAAATGAAGTTGGAATTTATAACTGGTACGGTATGGTAATAAAGTAATCTACACAAATATCAGTATATTAAAAATGAATATATTAATATTGATATCGATATGTCTGTCCGACAGTTTATTATCTCAATAAATTTTGATATATGTAGTAAAAGTTAAGCATCAAAACTTGATATATATTTATATAAACCTATAATTGCAGTGGCCTTCCTATCTTTGCATTTCCCGTATACGGTGCCTCCCGATTTAATCTTGCTTAAGGAAGTGGATCTGAATTATATCCTTTAAATGACCAACGGTAAAACTAAGACGATGCAGAAGTTATATAAATTCTACTGGACTATAATTTCCTTCTTTCTTCTTCAATTGTTTTATTGCGGTAAAGAAAAGCTCAGAAAATAACTCAAACCTGACAGCAGACAAAAAAAAATGACGATTAAAGCTTGATGTACATATTAATAAACTTCACCTGAAACGGCTTAAGAATGAAATGGACAAAAAGTCAAGTCAACCAAACTATAGATTATCAAAGTAAAAATAGATTTAGAAAATCCAGCGATAGAACAAGTGATGTAAGCGAAGAAAGCACTGAAGAGACATTGAACGGAATGGAGGGATGAGAGAAAAAGAGTGCACGAAGATGGATAAAGGAAATGCTTTGTGTGGGAAAAAAATTAAAACGGTCGTGCTTTGTGATCCTCCTGTAGCCCAGCGGCCAGGTGTTTGAGGATCGCAAAAAATTAAAGAGAGTTCGATTTCTGATATGTTGTAAGGGCATGTCTGAGTTGTGTAAATCCAAGTTTGCAACCGAAACGTTTTTCGGCCAACATAAGTTTTCCCATTGGATTTACACTACTCACACATGCCCTTACAACATGTCACAAATTCAGAACTATTATATTTTTTCCGACCCTCAAGCACCTTGACGCTGGCGTTTAATTGGACTATTTGGAATAAATTACCATGGGTCGTAACTCAGAATCTATTAGACCTACAGGCCTCAATCTGTGCCTTTATTTAAGCTTATTAAATTTACTACAGCTTCATTCATCATGACTTTCATCGAAGGATCACTTCTTCTTACGGTGTTCCTCACGACAGTCGGCCAGAACTTAAAATTTGTACTTTTTGGAAAAGATTACCAATTTTCAAAGGGGCGGAACTCAGAATCTATTAGAGCCACAGATCTGCAGTTGGATTCAAATTTAATCATCAGCAAATTCAATCTGCATTAAAAATGATTACTCATGTTTTTTAAAAAAATCCAAAACGGAGCGATTAGGAGATAAAGGCCAAAAAAATGAATTAACTTCGAAAATGTCTAGGTTTTTCGGCCACCAAAAGTTTTCCTATCCCTTTTTTCATTTGCAAAGTTGGATTCACACTACTCAAACATGACTGTACAATAGTTCAAAAATGCATCTCTCTTCAATTTTTTGCGACCTACAGCCCTTATTTGATACCTGGCCGATGGCCTATGGGTCGATTTGTTATAAATAATAGTAATAACCCCGGGATTCTGAGTACAGTGTATTTGCGGGTAGACACACACCAGTCCTCAAAATCAAATACACTGATCCAAAGTGCAGTACTCACCTTTGGGCTAGTTTCCCTATCAAAATGGTGCAAACTAGAAGACAGCCTCGGAGGTATCCAGAGTGAGGGCTGCTCTCATCGGCAGGCAGTGCGAGTTGTTCCCCGGATGCCGTAAGACCGGCAGTAACAGGACATTCAACTTTAAACCACGATTCGAGCTCAAAGCTCCCATTGAGGATCCCGCGCGAAGAAGGGCAACAACGCGCCTACAAAATGTGCAGTCACGGACGAAGTGGACCTACAATATGATTGCTGTAATCCAAGCACATTTCTTGGCTACAAAATTGGGAAAGGAAAATGCTGCCTTAGAATAACCGAATATAGGCATGCACTGTTACCAGATATAGAGTTCACATGTCAACGGCTTGCTGACCAAGTTAAACAAATAATGCAGTGGAAATTTCTCTCTGCTATGGAAATTAATGATGTCAAGGAGGAAGTTGCAAAAACGTTAAATATTTTACCTTTTACTGCTTAGGAATCTAATGCTGTTAAACAGCAAATTAACATTCAGCATGAAACTGCTGATCAGCTAAGAATAGAATAGATCGTTGAAGCAAGAAACAGTTACCCAAGCAATGAAACTATGATCGACCATTGGTAAAATATATGGAGTACTGTAAAATCATATAAGATGGATGCAGGATTGCTTAAGGAGGTGCATGATAGCCTCAGTGATGCCCCGATGCACATAGTCAAGTAATTTGGAATTATCAAATAATTCAGTAATTAATAGCCTCAACAAAAATGACTCATACAAATACCTAGGAATACCTCAGCTTCTGGAATTTAAGAAGTGCATAAAAAAGATATTCCAGGATAAATTAAAACAGTGCTTGGAACATACCTCTCGGGGAAGAATATTATAAAATCATTGAATACCTGGGTAATACCAGCATTGTCTTACTACTCTGAAGTTATAAAATGGACTGATACAGACCTTGCCACTATGGAGTCGTATCTAAGAGTACAATAAGTACAACCGAGAAAACGGCACCCTTATCAAACTTGCTAAAGGCATGCCGGCGAGGGGAAGAACAACTTCGTAACTATTTTAGAAGCAATGACTCATCAAGATTCATTTCAACAATTGTGACATTGGAGCACAAATACATTGCTCTAAGCTTACGAAGTGAGAACTTTTCCTCATCAGTAAATCAAGAAAGCCTTCTTAATGAGTGGAAACCTAAAGAGCTTAACGGAAGTTTTTATCATAGTCTGGCGGCAGAAGGGGTTGACATGGAAGCTTCATTAAAGTTGCTAAAAAAGGGACATTATTTCCTGAAACCGAAGGTTTTATTCAGGACCAGGTGATTGCTACTAAGAACTATAGGCGTCGTATATATGGAGAGGCAATTTCTGGTATGTGTCGACTGTGCGAAACAACCACATAATCAATTCATTATTTTACACCCGGGTGTCAGGTTCTTGCTGGCAAGGAGTATTTGCTGAGACATAACAATGTGTACACCAAGAATTAGTCATGACATTTCGTACTGTGGACAAGATCTAGCCTTACTACAGCCCTGAACCAATAATTTATAAAGGGCACTTCAAGCTTTATTGGAACCAGGCCATCATAACTGATCACACAATTCCTCACAAGACTGATATTTTGCTGATTCTAAGAGAAGAAAAATGAGTGAACTTAATTGAAATAGGAGTACCGCCAAATGATAACCTCCACAAAGTGGTCGCCGGAAAAAATAGGAAACATAAGGGACTAGCACAGGAATTGAAGCAAATATATAAGCTAGATAAAGCAAAAGTTTTGCCGTTGGTTATATCCACGAATGAACTGATTGCAGAAATGACGTTAACAGGATACAAGGATTATACCTTAATTATAATATTCTGGGTCACTTGCAGAATGGAGTGTAACTCGGAACTGCGAGTATCGTTCGAGAAGTTATATAAAGTAGTAATTAAATTTTCTAGCCTATCCTTTGACTTATATCAGGGCAGGTGCACTCTCCGCTAGAAACTGAGAAAAAGAATAATAATATTAATTTTTCATCTTTATATCAAAAAACCTGTACCACTACAACCCGTGAACGGGTCTGGGGTTCAGAACATGGTTGAGACGGTACCGTTTCAAGGACAACGGTTGTGCAGGAAGGTTATTTGTCCTAGATCACGCTCAATCGTCCTAGGAGGGTCCTTGAACCCATAAAATCCATCTCCGGCTGCAAAAAAATTAAACAAAACTCTTGCTACCAGTGGGATTTGAACAAGGATTTTCGGCATGGTGGATTTTCGGCTCTACCACCGAGCCACTCCTTTCCAATCAGTTTTATATAAAAGTATGCAAAGTATATACATTCAACTATTAATAGTTTTCATTCTTTAAAATTATTGTTATTTTATTTATATTTCTCTATTTGTTTAAAACAGTTTTTGAAAGAATAATTGTTATTGGAGCTCAATCGCAATTAGTTAATTTCCATTCATGAATTAAATTGTAATAATTAATTAATTGTTCTTGTAATAAAAGATAGCTGTAAGATGGTGCACTAAAGGAGGTAGAACAACCAAATATGACTCAGAACAGGTAATACAAAATTAAGTTGCTGAAGCCTTCAATAACAAAGTAAGGGAAGTTCTCATAGGAAAACAGACAGTTCTTGAATGGGAAAAATTGAAAGAGGCAGTGATCAAAAGTGCAAAAGAAGTGCTTGGAGAGAAAGAACCAAAACGTTGAATTGACTGGTTTGACGAAGACGGTGTGAGAGTGATAAAGAAGAGAAACCAGGCGTTGAGACAGAGCATGCTTAAAAGAAAGACCAGAGGAAGTCTGCAAAATTTCATAATGAAAAGGAGGGAAGCCAAAAGAGTTTGCAGGCAGTAGAAGAGAGCACAAGAAAGAGAAAGATTGGAGAAGGAGCAGAAGAAGTGGAAACTCCTGAGAAAGAAGAAGTCACCGGGTCTGGATGAGGGTACACCAGAGATGTTAAAATATGGTAGAACTGAGCTATGGGAAGAAATTTACGAGCGTATTATGGACATATAGATGAAAGTAAGAATGCCTGAAGATTGGACAAAAACAGCAATATGACCAACACACAAGAAAAGAGACTAGCTCGAATGTAATAATTACAGAGGCATTTCCCTATTAAGTAGGACCTATAAGATCTGACAATGCTTCTATATAAAAGCTTTAAAAAATTCTCTGAAAATATTATAGGAGAATAGCACGGAGGCTTCAGACCTAGAAGGTCAACAATAGACCATATTTTTTCTCTTAGGCAAGAAATGTAAAGTGCCATGAATACAACACTGGCACGCATCTTCTCTTTGTCGATTTCAAACAAGTATAAGACAGTGTAGATTCGAGAAAGACTTTTGAAAGTCATGATTAATATGGACATACCCAAGAAATTAGTCTGACTAACAAGAATGACTCTATTTAAGACTGTCAGTGGAGTAAAACTAGGAAATGCGTTGTCAGAAGAGTTTGAAGTAAACATTGGCTTGAGACAGGGTGATCCTCTAGTCCTTCTTCTTTTAATTGAACCATTGAAGCAGCCATCCGAACAGTAAAAACAAATCCTGGAGGAACTAAATACAACCGCATATCCCAACATCTAGCATATGCGGATGACGTCGTCATTACTTCTATAACCCAAACAGCATTATCAGGAACATTCCAAGAATTTGAAGACGCAGGCATTCAACTGGGTCTTAATGTGAATGAAGATACAACTGAATATATGAAAAACTCAAAATTGGAAAAGATGGCAAATGAAAAAGCGAGTTTAAGAGAGCACAGTTACAGAGCAGTAACCCAACTCAAGTACCTGGGAAATGTGGTCACAGTTGATAATAAAATAGAGAGTGAAATACAAGCCAGAATAGCAGCAGGAAATAGGTGTTATTCCTCACTATAAAGAGTGTTTCAGTTAGAATTATTCTCTAAAAGAATACAAATTCAACTGTACAAAAGCATAGTAAGACCGGTAGTCATGTATGGGTGTGAGACATGGGCTCTGACCAAGAAATCAGAACTTATGGTCAACACATGGGAAAGATAAATATTAAGAAGAATCTGGTGTGGAGTGGCCGAAAATGATGTATGGAGAAGGAGAAGGAATGAGGAGCTGATGGAGCTATATGGCAGGACATGGTGGCGTTGATAGAAAGCCAGACTGAGATGGATGGGACATGTGGAAAGAATGCCGGACCAAAGGCTAGTGAGGAGAATGCTCAATGAGAAACCGGACGGTAAACGAAGCAGAAGAGGCCCTCGGATCAGATGGCTAGATGATGTCGAAGAGGACCTGAAACTGCTAGGTGTACAAAACTGGAGGAGGATAGAACAGGATCGCGGAGATTGGTAGGCTGTGTTGGAGGCCCGGGTTCTTGCAGGACCGTAGACCCAAAATAATAATAATAATTGTACTATACTTTAAGACATTATAGTTTATATTATATTTTTTGTATTGTTATTTTAAAAGGACTTGTATCAGAATAAATAAATTAGACTATATAAATAAATGGGTTAGTTAAAAAAAAATCGAACGGCAAAAAATATATGTAGAGTGGATATCTTTATGGAAGCTTTTCCCATATTTACATCCCTACTAATGAGTTTTTTATATTTCTTCACAGATTCCAGTTTGTTACCGAGTTCATTAAATAAGGTAGACGGAATTAATTAAAGTAGACCAATAGAATTGACATAGATTCACTGAAGTGAAACAAATAAGGGATCAATTTGGTCTTAAATACTTGAAGGTATAGCTCCTACATAGGTTGAAAATAGATTCTGAGATCCAAATTAATTGGAGGCTAGAAATAACTATCTGGGGCTGAGAGAACAGGCACTTTACTCCGCCTATAAAAGTTTTCATTAGTTTTATCACCTCGTTTAGATTACCTTCCTCAGCTGGCTCTCCCATCACTGCGGTGACCTCTTTACAATATTCCCTGTTAAGCTTAGCTTGCAAATTTGAAAATAAATAATGCATTGTTCATTTGGTGACAAAACTTTAATTGTTTCTATTAGAATGAAATACGATGAAGTCTCATTTGGTAAAAGGTACTGTTAGCAGACAGAGACTTGACTTGTAAAAAGAAATTATATTTTCAAATGGAATGAAATAACTTGATTATATATAGACACTCTGCTGATTGACTATTAGCTATAAGTCGACGTTATAAATTATGACAAACTATGAATAACATAGTGGCTGTTCAACAGAATACATACTCTAAACTAGTTAAATATAGTCTAGTCTCTTCTGCCTATATTCTCTTCTCCCTGTTTTTTAAGATTTTAGGGATACAAAACATAACCAGTATCAATATCGGGCTTTCAACATATATGGCCGCATATACGAACGCATTTACTCGACTCATAATACGGAAATTCGTTAGTTATTTAGTGTAAAATTGCAATGATAAAGCTTAGAGAAATACTTTTTTATAGCAAACCATATGCGTAAATTGCATAAGTGTTTTCGCGTTTCTACAATAAATATTTACAATAGACGTCAATATATTTGATGAATTACTATTTAATTGAATACAGAATTTGAAAAACAAAAAAAATTAACCGTAAGGTTGTCATAATATGTGCCGTTCGTGCAAGAGATGTCGAATATAAAAAACGATTGTCACAAGCAATACATGCCTTCCGATTATCAGATTATTGTCATGACCTTTTTTTGTGTTTTTTTTCCTTTGCTGTGTTACAAGTTTCTTCTGAAAAAATGACAGCGCTTTTATCTGGGCTTAAAGGAATCTGCACCGCTTTTATATGAGATCTTTAACAACATTTTTCCAGGTGATTACAGTGATATTCGATTAATATTAATGAAGAGCAGAGCTTCCAGTTAAATATGGTTTTATAGATGGGATCGGAAATGAGTTATGGGAGAGTAACAGTTACTTAATCACCTAGTCATACAGAACAATAATTACTGCTTCAATAATTAACGTCAAAATCCAAAGCTATCATTGAACAGTGTTCAACAATATTACATTACTGGAAACCAAATGTAATTATGAAGTAAAGTCTTGACACTAGAATGATTGGAAATTAAATTATAAATTATAAATTCTGAAAAACATTAGTGATTAATGGGCGAATTTCAACTTCCAAGTTAAATATCCTAATCACACTTGGATTAGAGGCCGTTTTATGTTCGAAGCTTAAATAAGCCAAAGGTTTAAAAGTATTTTTTCTCAAACAAAATTTAGTTCCTTATTATTCTATAGGATTTATTATCAAACTGTCAAAGCAGCAATGCCCATAACAGTATTCGAACAACAGGCTTTCTGTGAGTGACATAATTTAATAAAGAATACATTAAATTTTAATAAAACTCTTTTCCACTTCCACTCATACTGTTAAATTTTTAAGTAATCTAGATTTTAATCACTCGCATTTTCATTTCTGTCATTTAGTTTTAATTTATGTGCATTTCGGTAATTTTATGTAGTAATACTCATAATAAAATAAAAAATTTATTTGGATCCAAACCATGCTTGCCGGGATAGTTTGAATCTAAACTTTCAATAGGAACACTTTTTCTTCAGCCTGGTCCTTATTTATGATTAATCCTCTACGAAGGAAGGTACAGGATACCGGATATTTTTTTTATAAGCCGACATTAAAATTTCAAGTGTCGCGCTAAAAACAGTTAGGGTTTAGAATGAAAAATCTTTCACTATAATCTATGAAGTGAAGTAGGGTTCAATAAATTGTTTATATGGAGACTAGGTATGGAGATTATTAGGTTGAAATACCGCCAGATCTCTACTTTATAGCAGCCGAGTGAGCCATAAGAGATTCAGATCTCATAAAGTTGTTTCACGGGTGTTAACAGAACACATTTTTTATCTATTACTGCCATATTGAAATCGGGACTTGAGAATTATGCCTAACTTAAATTTGTTATTTATGGGATTTATTATTTAGTAAATAAGCGCTGTGCCGACTGGGAAGCGCCTGAGGGGTAGACCGAGGCGTAGGGAGGATTTAGTTAAGAATAAATTTGCGGATTTAGGTTTGGGTAGTGGTCCATAGTCGGAAGTTTATATGCAAAGATTAATGGTATCGCCATCAAGCCTTCGTTTTCACTAAGCCTTATTATTATTATTACTTACTTTATATCAATTACTTTCATCTTTAAAAATAAATATGTCAATAAAGTCTCGTAAAAAAAAAAACAACCTGCACCACTAAAACCATTGAACGGGTCTGCGGGTACGTGTTCATGGTAGAACCTGTACTACTTCATGGACAACAATTCTGCAAGGAGGTGACTTGTCCTAGGTCACGCTCAACCGCCAGATTCCCCACCCTTATTTTGGGTACCCTATTTTATAGAGGTTGGGTGTGCCCCAGGAGAGCCCTAGATCCTATATGATCTAAAAGTCTTGCCCGCAGCGGGATTTGAACCAGGATTTCCGGCATGGCAACTATGTGCTTTAGCACTGAGCCACTCCGCTCCCTGAGTCTCGTGAAGTACAGCAGTAAATAACAAGTGACAATTTTTAAAATAAAACTTTTATAGAAATATCTATAATTCAATAAGGAAAATTTTGAAATAAATAAATGTAAATACTGCCAAACAGTATGTATTTATATATATATATATATATAATATATAAAATATCGACATGAAAGAAACATTACACGTGTCTGTAAAAAAAGAGGGGTCAGACGGAATATCTTCCGAATTTGTACTTGTCTACTCTTGCCTGCAATCGGAATCTGAATGGATCTCTAGGGTTCGGATTTTACCGTATTCCTTCCACATAATTTTCTTTCTGGTACCATACAAATGTCGAAGAACCACCACAAACCGAACGTGTTTATTTGCACTCTTTGCCGAAAAGAAAAAACAAAAACAAAATGGATTTATTTAATAACCCTGTAATCAAATAAATGTATAGACGATAATTTAGACACATACAATAGTTCTGTGAAATAATCTTGTTTATTTTAAAATCATTTACATAGCATATAAATTGAATAAAGAATTCAAAAATAAATGATAAATTTTTTTAATATTTGAATTTATAATTATGTATCTTATTATAAGTACATCTATAAGTATGAATATTTTAAAATACTAAAATGTGCCTTAATTTGGAATATTGAACAATGGAAATGACTTCTAAATACTTTACCAATAACACAACATTTTTCTAGATGTCTCCAATTTTATTTTATCTGTATTAATCTACGATTATATCTAAAAATTAAACAAGAATTTAATTTTATTTTGTTTCTTTGTTAACTTCATTTTCATGATTCAAATTAAAGGAAGAAATTTTGCCGACCGTAATAATTTTTCAAATTACAAGTAAAAAATGTAATATTGATCCCTATTTTCTGATCGGCCGTTTTACACCCTGGCCGTTCAAAAATGCAAGGAGAAACTGTTTGTACCAAATTAGTTTTCCTTAAAATTAAAATGTATTATATTCTTCTCACTTTAAACAATGGGGGCAAGAAGGCTGTTCATATGCTTGAATATTCATATTAAATACTTGGAATGGGATTGTAACATAACTTATTATTAAGAAGATATTTTCTAAATACAAAAACTGAATTTATAAATAAACAAAAATAGCTTCTTAATGATCAACACAATACACTAAAAGCAGTTAAGACGGGAAACCAATAGCTAGTCAAACGGACATCAGAATGTAATCAACTTCTTCAAAAACTGATTAATCAATACATATTGAAAAATTTCAATCTGTACAAGACAAGAACAATATAAATGGGATGAATAATTAAGACATAGAACATTGGATGGGAAAATGATTCATAAATTTCATTAATTTTTTAAATAGTCGTAAATGTGAAATTTTAATGTAAAACAACATAATGTTTAACAATGGAATGGCCATTAAAAATAATTATAACAAAATATTATGATATTTAAAATAATTGTAACTTTTAAAAGACTATTTGGTGCCTTTAGAAGATTCTCACTTCTATTAGGTAAAGAGCTACTGTATCTTAAACTATCGAAGGCGCTAACTGGTTATTTTATGGTAAAGGATGGATGGTCATATTTTTAAGACTACAGTCATAAGTATAACTACTACAAATTAAAAAAGTGAATCCAGGAACTAACTGTTGATCCAATTAGTGCCACTAATCTTCTGTGTACGGACAATGCTTAAGAACTACTTTCTTTCTTTTTTGGATTGTTTAATTTTAGCTTATATATTCAGTTTTTTTTATTACTTTTCATCAGATTATAGCAATTGTTTTCCGGATTATTACTTTTTCATGTAAATAAATCCTCCCAAGTAGTCGTATAATTCGCCATGTTGATCTGATTCATAATGATCGCTATCCAACTTTTTTTCTTAAACAAGTTCAAAATTATATTTAATTTTAAAAATAGAATAGTTATATATTTTATTCAGAACTAAAATAATTTCAAATGTGAAGTTATTGTTAACTAATAAATTAATTATTATTGTTTTAATAATAATAATTAGCATTTATTTAACGTCACTTTTATTGTTTTGGTGATTCGGAAGATGCTACATTATATCTTCTGCTTCCCGTATGTAGTTATTATTAGGAAAGGGGATCGCCGTTTTACGACACCTCCGAAGGACGTCGTAACCAAGGGAGCTTTATTCCAGTTAAAAATCCCAAGGTCATCCACCGGGCCGCGACCCCCCAATCGTGGGCATTGTAGGTTGTTATACGGACTACAGGAACATAGGAAATCCTTAAAAGAAAATATTTACTATCATTTGCTAGTGGATTTTAATATAGGTGATTGAATTGAGTACTAATTAAAACTTTTCACATTTTTTTTTTAAAAAACGTTAAACATTTAGAGTAAGAAAGATAAACGGCTTCGTTTTCCCGGCTTATAATAGATCTACCAAGGCTGCTATTATTCGAACTAAAATTGGAACTGAAATACCTTTATCTACCAGTGGGAATAACTCAGAGAGAAGAAAATAGAAAAATTGCCGGTAGCGCCAGTTTTCCAGTGAGATATCTATTTGGCGAGGAAAGAGGTAAAGTGGAAAAGAAAATATAGAACAAGATAGAAAAGAGAGGAGACCTATTCACTGCCCCAGCGCCTCCTATTCACCACTCCTTTGTCCAGACCGGAGAGAAGCAACTCCTAGCCACAGCCCAGCCCATGGGTCGACCCGGCCACTTAGTGTCTGTACTTAGTTCTTTCGTCTTCCTTTTTCTTCTCTATTATCTCGATGATAACAATGGGCAATTATTAGGTATTTCTTGCCAACCTTAGTCATACTTGAGTAACATTTAAAATATGGGTCAGTTGACATTTTAATATTAGGATTATTAATAAAATATGATTCATGAAATTTATTATTCATATCAGATTTATCGTATGAATTGTATTTCATAATTCATGAAATATAATTTATAAAATATAATCTAGAACTTATAAAATACAATCCATAAAGAATTATGTGTAATTCAAAAAATATAACTTATGATTTATAAAATAGAACTTAAGATTCATCAAGTATTTTTTATAACCTAAAGCTATTTTCTAGAGCAATATTTATTTGAAAAGAGTTTTTCTCTCCATTTATTAAAGATATACTGAATTCAACTGATGGCTTGAATAGCTATGACAATTATCCCATCAGGCTAAAAATATTAAATTTATGAGGAAGTTGAATTTTAACTTTTTTTAAATCTTATCGTTTCTTTTTCAATGCTGACTTCAATTAACGATGAATTCTATACTTTGTAACTTATATAATATAGTATGGAAAGAATATTGTTTAGAACGATGAGGTCCTGAGTTGTATGTTTTGGATTCGAAATCGTTTGATAAATGCTGTAGGATCTCTAAACCTACCTGGGATCCGCCCAGCCTCCTATAGACTAGATGAAAAATCTCCATCTGAGGGAAACCCTTATATCTTTTTTTCACATTACATAAACATTAATGGCGACTTAAGGTATTATTCCAAGGATAATACCTATTAGGATTCACAGACCTTCCAGATGCTAACCCAGTCTTTACCGTTCGACCAAATCACCACACTGAACAAACATTGGAATAGAAACAGTACGGTCTTAACCAGGTAATGAATCAATGGCTGGTCCAGGTTATGGTGGTACAGCATTTTATTTAGTATTTTAAACGTATTACATTTTTATTAAACAAAAAATCTTAAGTGATAAAAATTCAAATCTAAACGTTGTAAAAATAAGAATTTCTCTCTAAAAAAAAGGATAGAAACAGTTGTCTTTGAATTGCTTTCACTGCTGATTCATTAATATGTTTTTAATTATTCTTAATATTTTTTGTATTATACGCGCCAAGATATATACTTCGTCTATTAATCTTCTGGCAGTTCTATTTTTCCTTCCCACAGTAGCTTCTAGCTTTAACTTTGAAACGGTGAACAATGAAGCACATTTCAGTAAAAATAATTTTTTCCAAAAACTAAATAAGAGCTTAGATTTCGTATTTTAGATAGATAAGGTTTTGGCATATATATAAGCTCGGTTATACGGACACTTTCCCTAACGTTTCCCAATAGTGGTCTATCGCGGTCTCATGTGCACAACTTCTCGAAAGCAGAGGCAGGTAAAGTTTGGACCACAGCCTACTCTGGTAAAACCTCCACTCCGGGCTTTGTAATTGCAAGAGGGTCTAACTAAACGGCATAACATTACTGCTTCTGTTGGCTTGTATCTATGTTGTATATTTGGAAGCAATAACTAAAGAAATAAGCAATACATCAATTGGGAAAGACAAGGTGCATAATGAAATAAGCGGGTAACAAGAAATTTTATCAGCATTTCTAGGAGATGGAATAAATGTTAATGTGATAAGGAATTGTGTTCAATATTCAACATTAACTAGTTTAGATACATAAAATAATTGTTTAAATAAATATTACTAATGAATATCGTATTTTCATGCGCTATAACTGATGGGAGCGGAGTGGCTCAGTGGTAGATCTGGGTTCAAATCCCAATGCTGGGATATAATGAATAGCCAAATGGCTATCAGGGGTCGGAAGTGGTACCCAAGGTATCTAGGATCGCCCTGGGGCTCACCCAGCCTCTATAAACTGGGTACCCAATATAAAGGGGAAAATGTGGTGGTTGAGCGTGACCCTGCACAACCGTTGTCCAAAAAGTTTCTACCCTATACTGAACCCAAGACCCTTCATTGGCTTCAGTGGTACAGTTTTTTTTTAAATTTTTAATACCTAATAATAAATCCTAAAATATACTACAAAACTGAATTTTTAATATTTTCAAATACATTAATAATATATTGACTATTAATGAATGAGACAAATACGGTTCGTTCAAACACTGAATTTATATGTTTCATTATTACTTATTTTATATTTTCATACATTTTATTGTTATTAAATTATATGGTCATATAATGTTTTTTATAGATTTTTTCTACCTACGTTACTTGTTTCCGTTCTCATTTTTATTAATTACGGGTTCTATGATGTTGTATATTTTTAGAAGGTTTGTATTTTGAGGGATTTTTTTCTCACAAGCGGGCTATCAATAAGGGAACTCATTTCATTCTACAGTATGTCCTTTAGTGAAAAGTTATTCTGTCAATAAATCTTAATAACTAACTGCAATTAATATCGTTTAAATACAGTTTGAACTTTAAATAATGAACAAGAACAATAATAGACATATACATTCTTAAGAATCATGTGTCTCACATTCACCCTCAAAATATAAAATTTTAAAAACAAACATTTTCATAAAAAAAAAATTTCAGACACTATTTTGTTGTCTTTATGTCCTGAAATATGATATTTAAAAATGTGTTATACATCATTAAAATGGTGAATAAAATATTTAATAAAGTAAGTGTATTGTCTTATTTTGAATGCTTATTTAATTATTTTTTGAAATATATGATTACAGTTTCATATCGAAAGTAAATTAACAACTTGTCTTTCTGATTCAAATATTTCTTTTTCTATTTTAATATTAGTCGTATTTGTGCTTAAATTCGCTGGTGTGAAAATTCAGTTTTCATTTGAAGGTTTTTACCATGTATAATTATTTGTTGTTATCAAAGATGTTTTATTGTCAAATATATATATTGTCTGGTTTAATCGGTGTACAATATTTCTACTTCAGTTAGAGGTTTATTGAAACAAAATCTATACAGCAAAAATATTGAATTAAAGTTAATACAATCAAATATTATGTATTTTCTATCTTCATTTATCCGATGATGGAATGGAATTTACTAATAATAAAGATGATATGAGTTCCTTTATGCTATAAATCTTTCTAGGCAAGTTATTATAGCTTATCGTACTTCTTTTATATGACGTAGGAAAACATTTCGTTAAGGTTGTCCATCAAAAGGGATTCCTCGAGCTTACAATAAGTGCGTCGTAAAAAAAACCTATCTGATTTCTGATCATAAAATCTTGACAAAGAAAGAAGCTATGCTCTCAGGAATAGATCAACCGGTCGTGTATTACATCTTATTTTTTAGATATTAGTCGTGACTTACTTCTTGATACAAAAAAAATATATAGCATCATGTCCAAAAAAAAAAAAAAATTATCTTACTGTCTTTTATGTTGTGACCAGGTTGCGGGATTTTCGGTCCAAGGTCCAAATTGATTTAAATAAACTATTGTCCAAAGAAAAATGTTATATTCTTATATTATACATCAACGGTAACATAATGCCAACACCAACGACATAACCATAATATATATCGTAACACCAACGTGACACCACCAACGCGCTGAGCCGCAAAGATACGATAAGGTAAAAACAATTAAATTTGGCAATTACTTGGCCATATAACCCACTTATACACATCCGTATGGAATGACGGTCGTCAGTTAAGTGAGGTCAGATAGGTAGAGACACCTGACGGACGAATTTAGCAAACAAAAGAATACTCGTTACACACTCCCCTCCAGCGATTAAGTCCGTCGGGTTGGATAAAATAATTTAAGTTTTGAGGGATGCCATAAGCCTATTATCTTTCCATCTTCATCTCTCAGTTTACAGGATCCACCACCCGTAACGGAAACAACCGTAAAAGGGCCTTCATATTTGGGGTTCAGTTTAGCAGCGAGTTTATCAGCTGCCGACGATAGCTGAAACCTCATCTTTAAGACTTGGTCCCCCGGTTGGAAATGATCTTTTCGGCGTCTCAAGTTATAACGACTGCTCTGATTTAGACTTGCCTTCAGAGAGTTTTCCTCGGCTATATGATGAACTTCAGGCAGTCTGCCCACTTTAGCGGCCCAAGCAGCATGTTCGTCTGTGCCAGCCACTAGGACATCATCGTCGTTAGCTTGATGTAGAGGCCTCAGTTCTCTACCAAAATTTAAGAAGGCAGGACTGAACTTGGTCGAATCTTGAACGGCGGAATTTAAGGCAAACTGGATCTCTCCTAGTTTTTCGTCCCAGCGTTGGTGTTTCTTCCCTAGGTACGCTACGATAAGTTGCTTGATATTCCGATTCGCTCGTTCTGTCGGATTTGCCTGTAAATGGTAAAGAGGAGTAGTTTCTCTCTTGATTCCAAACTCCTTAGCCACTTCAGTTACAAGATTACTAACGAAGTTCTTCGCATTGTCGGAAATTATTTTATGCGGTGCGCCATATCTGTATATTATGCGGGATTTCAGTTTATTTACAATAACCGAAGAGGTAGCTTTTCTGATGGGACATAATTCCACCCATCTACTAAATAAATCTACAAACACTAGTAGATATACATTGCCTCTAGAACTCCTAGGATAAGGACCCATAATGTCAACTGACACCATTTCCCACGGCTGCTTGTTATAGCGAGGGAACATTAACCCACGAGGTGGCGTGTTATTGGGTTTGACCTTCTGGCATAACTCACACTGCCTCACATACTGGCTTATATCTCGGTATAATCCAGGCCAATAATATAGTCTACTAACCCTAGAAACAGTTTTATCTATCCCCAGGTGGCCTGACTGCGGTAGATCATGATTTTCATATATTATTGCTCCCCTTAAATGTCTAGGAACGACAACTTTCCATTCCTCACTGGGGTCTTCTAGCTCTCCCTTCAAAGAATTCTTTCGATGGTATAATAGCTGTCCATCTTTTATCGACCATCCAGGGTGGAGTTCTGGGGACTTCTGGACTCGATAAAATTTCTGATTATACCATTCGTCGGTCGCTATGAAAGTTCCTGAAGTCGAAACTGAATCGGTAGAAGAATTAGGATCGGAACTGGTAGACAATACTGTGATAGCAGCAATTCGTGATAGGGCATCGGCCACTGTGTTGAGTTTCCCCTTTCGATATTCCACCTTGTAGTTGTAAGGCTGCAAGCGAAGAGCCCATCTAGCCAAACGACCTAAAGGGTTTTTCAAGTTCAGTAACCACTTCAGACTGGCGTGGTCAGTTATTACAGTGAATGGATAACCTTCCAAGTAATGCCTATTCTTCTCGATACCAAACAGAACTGCGAGGCATTCCTTTTCGGTTACGGTATAATTCCTTTCAGCTGAACTTAAGGTACGAGAACAAAAAGCGATGACTCTTTCTTCGCCGTCTTGTATTTGAGTCAAGACCGCTCCAAGACCTGTATCACTGGCGTCAGTCTGTAATTGAAAAGGCTGTTTAAAGTCTGGCCTAGCTAATATTGGTGCTTCAGTCAGTGCTGACTTGAGAGCATTGAAAGAGGCATCCTGCTCTTCTGACCAGATCCATTTAGCGTTACGCTTAAGCAAAGCTGTTAGCGGAGAGACAACTGTAGAGAAGTCTTTAATAAAACGGCGATACCATCCTGTCATTCCAAGGAATCTTCTGAGCTGCCCAGCGTTGGTGGGAGGAGGAATCGAAGTAACGGAACCAACCTTATCTGGATCTACACTCAAGCCGTCACTATTAACCAGATAGCCCAAGTACCTAACTTCATTACAACCAAATTCACATTTTGCCGGGTTGATACGCAGACCTGAGGCTTTAAGTCGACTGAACACTTCCATTAGCATATCCAAATGCAGTTTGAAAGTTGGTGTGCAAACCAAAATATCATCAAGAAAAACTACCACGTAAGGGTAAAGTTCGGGTCCAAATATTGCATCGGCTAACCTCTGAAAGGTAGCAGGTGAATTCGTCAGCCCAAAGGGCATAACTTTAAACCTGAATAATCCTCTGCCAGGAACTGTAAACGCTGTAATGTCTTTACTAGTTTCGTCGGCAAGGGGCACTTGCAAAAATGCTTGCTTGAGGTCAAACTTGGAGAGATATCGAGCCTGTCGAAGTCCGTCTAAGAGAGATGTCATATTAGGCATAGGATAGCAATCCTTACAAGTGACTTCATTAACCTTACGAAAGTCTATACAGAAACGATAACCTGATCCCTTACGAACCATGACTACCGGGGAAGACCATGGAGATTGGCAAGGTTCCACTAAGTCTTCATCCAACATTCGATCTAACTCCTGGTGCATTGCCTCAAGTACTTTGGGTGAGTAATGGTAGGAGCGCTGCTTGATAGGTTGGGCATCCTGAACATCTACCTTATGGCTAATGCGCGTCGTTAATCCTGGAGAATCTTGGAGAATTCGCAAACCTTCACTGACTATTCTATCCAGGTCCACCCTTTCTGAGGGATCAAGTGAACTAATGCCGCATATTTTTGATGTTTCCTCTTCTACTAATTGAACATCTTGACGAAACGAGAACTTATGGTCTGGGTCATCTTGAAACCACCATGTCGCTTCACGATGATTAGTACTCATATTTGTGTTAACGATAAAATCTAACCCTAAAAGAAACATAAATGGAAGCTTGGTTAAAACGTAAAGCTTCGTGTCATATGACCGGTACCCAACGGTAATTGAAATGGAGAATCTTTCATCAACAATACCAGAGCTTCCATTAGCGACACAAATATTAAATTCGGGAATTTTCTCAACTTCATATCCCAATTTAAGGAGAATTTCAACCCCTTCTGGTCCAACAAATGAGGTAGTGGAACCAGGGTCAAACAGGGCCAAGTAGGACAGGCCTCCTTTGTCAGGTTTCCCTATTCGGAAATCAATATAGTGCTGTTTAGGAAACGGTAAACGATAACAAGATACGGTAGAACTTTCGGGAGAATTCGATACGACACAAGGAGAAACGATATCAGATTTAGCGGTACAAAAAGGTAAACGATAAGGCACGGTAATAGGTAAATCGGTACTTGGTGGGTCAGCTGAAACCGTGGGAATAGGAATGACCCTCACTTCCGATTCCCTTGCACATTTCCCGGAGTACATTTAGGACATGCGTGAATGGAAACTCCTGGGTTACCACAACGGTAGCAAAACAGCTTTCGTGGTAGCGGACACCTGGAATAAACGTGCGGTCCACCACAATTCCAGCAAATTAATTTCTTGGCTGGTAGAGCCGGTTTTGAGCCTTTTAGACACGTTTTCTCGTAGAGAATCGATTCGGTACTATTTCTTGATTGTCCAACGGTCGGAGAGAATACCTGTTTCTTAGAGCCAACTGCCTGAATTTCGAGCTGGTCGAATTGAGGATCGTGATTCGTTGTGTTAGCAGCAACATCGGTTTGTTTTTCCAATGGCGAAACAGTAAAAATTCCCGGAGATATTTGTTCTTTTCCGGAATTGGATTTGTTATATCGTCTAGTGGAATTCGCAGAGCGGGATTTTTCTATAATAGGCTTTTCTGATCGGCCTTCTTGAGCCATCATCTCATATACTCTAGTCCGTTCGGTGACGAAATTAATCAAATCCTTATAAGAGGGAATATCTGCTGATTTTATTCGTTCTTCGAATGCTTTTCTAGTCCCTGGGTCTAAATTATTAAGAGCTAAATGAAGTTTAATGAAATCCCCCATGTCTTCAATGCCTAAAGCCGATAACGCAGAAAAATTATTTTCATGCTCAGATAAAAATCTCTGCAAATTAGACGCTGAAGAATTGTTTAAAGGGGTAAAATCCATCACCTTCTTGATATAAAATCTGGCTAGTCGCCTTTTATTTTGATAGCGAGAGACCAATGCGTCATAAGCGAGCGGATAATTAGCTTCGTCTAATGCGAAGCCCGAGATAAGCGACAGAGCTTCATCGCGTAAGCTACTTCGTAGATAGTAAAATTTCCTAATGGTCGATAGAGATTCTTCCCTATGAACCATAGAATCAAATAGGGAGTAGAATCCATTCCAGTCCTCTAATTTCCCTGTGAATATCGGTAAGTCAATTTTCGGTAGCTCCTGAGGAATAGAATGAGAATGGACAACCACAGGTTTATTCTCAGGAGGGCAGGTAGATTGTACCACTTTGTAATAATTCGCTTTAGTAATATCAACTAAATCGTTAAATGAATTTTGTACTTCTGTTGTCTCGAGTTTTTCACTTTTGTTCTTTATACTTGCATTAAATATCCGAATTTTTGATTGAATTTCTTCAAATCGGATTTCATTTTTGAGTAAGCGGTCATAAGCGGGTTTAAAAGCGGATGCTGAATCGGTACTCAAAGATTTGGATTTTGTGAAAATGGATTGAACTGCGGCAAAAATATCCTCCCTCTCTGACACTAGAACGACTGGATCACCCATCGTGACAATAAATCAAGACGTTACCCAAAGTTACAAAAAAAAAAATGCCAAAGAAATTAAATGTTGAAAAAAAAATACCAACAGAACCTTTAAAAGTCGTAAAATACTGAAAATTTAATTAATTAAATTATATTAAGACTAACAAATTAAATTAAATCGGTAAGCGTCCTTTACAAACTTAATTTATAATTTTTTTTTCATACCTCAGCCATAGATAACCAATTATTTTTCTTTTTTAAAGGAAACACAAGATAATGCTAAATAGAAACAAACAACAGCTGTTGTCTCTAATGCTTACTTGCTAATCTATCATATGTTCAATTCAACTATTTAAACTTACGGTAAAAATACAAAATAAAATCATATATTAGTAGATTTTAATTTTCAAAACATGTGTTAAACAAAACTAAGTCGTTCTACGACCTTAAGTAAAAATTCCTGATTTTTGTTGTTGATACAAAATTATAAATTAAAAATAATTATCTTTACATTTCCAAAATTGCGTCTAAGACAAGCATTTAGCTTCAATCAACAGAAATTTAGTACCTTCAATTAATACGATAATTATATTTAAACATTAGAAAAAAATATTAAAGTATTGTTTGGAAAAATTATTCTGTTACTATTATCATAAAACTATTAACAGTTAACTTCACTATTTCAAAAAAATGTTAATATAATAATTAAATCTTCAACTAATAACTTATCTGTAGATTTTTCTTTAGTAGTCCCTGTATTCGAGCGCCATAATATTTGTGACCAGGTTGCGGGGTTTTCGGTCCAAGGTCCAAATTGATTTAAATAAACTATTGTCCAAAGAAAAATGTTATATTCTTATATTATACATCAACGGTAACATAATGCCAACACCAACGACATAACCATAATATATATCGTAACACCAACGTAACACCACCAACGCGCTGAGCCGCAAAGATACGATAAGGTAAAAACAATTAAATTTGGCAATTACTTGGCCATATAACCCACTTATACACATCCGTATGGAATGACGGTCCTCAGTTAAGTGAGGTCAGATAGGTAGAGACACCTGACGGACGAATTTAGCAAACAAAAGAATACTCGTTACAATGTGCATGTCGATCATTAAAAAAATCCAAATATGCTGAATAAAAATGGGTCTGTGCATTAAATTCACTTGTTTCAGTTAAAATAATCTTTTTGTAACACAATATCAAATCGAAATATTTTAAAAGAAAACCTGGCATTCTAAAATTATCAACGAATGCACATAAGTGATACAATACATCTAATTGTATACAATTGCATGTCTCTACCTATATGTATTATTAATCCAGCCGTGGATGGATCTTTTGGGATCTACTACGACTCACCCAGCCTCTATAAAGTGGGTCTTCTTTTCTTTTCTTGTTTTTTTCTTACTTGGGGAAAAATTGGGGGTTGAGAGTGATCTCGGACAAATCACCTCTGAGCACAAAAGTTGTCCAATGTACAGTCCATTCCCTACCATGTAATGAGCATAAGACCCATGATGTATTGAAGTGCACAACTTTTATACCTTATATAGTTTGAGTCGATATGATGATTACTAATCATCGGAAGGAAAAAGAAATTCGAGGATCTTCTTCTGTTTATTATATATAGATCTAGCATTATTTTTTGCTTTGTCATTTATGTTAAATAAGACATTGTTTTGTATTGAACAGTACTTTATAATAGTAGTATGGTATCATAAATTAATTTTTACATCTAAAAAGACCCAAGTGTAGTCTTTATCGGAGGATGGAAATAGTTGGGGGTGCAGTCAAAAATTTACACAATAAATAAGAGGAAACTTGTTATTTTTTATGCGTGCCAACGTTTCGACCTACTTTGTATTCATTTTGTCATCTTCAGGGCCAATAGGAGTGGCTACTCGGTGCAAAGAGTAACTGGACTTGGTTACCCAGTTACTCTTTTCACCGAGTAGATGACCTACAAAGTAGGTCGAAACGTTGGCACACATAAAAAATAATAAGTTTCCACTTGCTTATTGTGTAAATTTTTGACTGCACCCCAACTATTTCCATTCTCCATTAGCACTTACAGTCAACGAATATCTTCTCTAACATGTAGTCTTTATCATATTATTTTACACGACATGGCTAGTGTCAAACATTTGTTACCTCTGCAGTTACTGTCCTCTTCACTTCTGTAGTAACTTTTCTAATAATTGGCTGCTTCAATATTTATTCGAAGTATTCAGAGTATTTTAGCTTAGAACTTTGGATAAATTTGGTGGTTTAAACTTTGATGATCTATAATAATGATATTGTAGTTTCCATGTTGACTTAATCTGCTGTTTTATTACCCTTTTAACCCCTTAATTCATGGTGGTATCTAGAAGGATATTAAATTCTTGTTTATATTTTAAATAGAGAAAGCCTACATGTCCCTTAAGGCAACTTCTTAGTTTTTAAGACAGTAAATGCGTCTAATATCGTAGGTTAATCAAGTAAATCTTCATCATTGCGCTATCTTATAGTTGATGTGCAGCACAATTAGCGATGAATTGTGTGGCGAAGTGGTTGATTGAAGGTGAGAGCTGGAAGCTATATGAATCGCAAACTGAGCCTAACTCAACTGTCCAACTTTTGAGATTTTTATTTTTACAATTTTTAACCTTTACCAGAGACAAGAAACTTTCGACAAGGTTAGAATTGTTAATAATTTTTCGGAGAAGTTTGAGGTTCGTTCAGGTTTAAAACAAGGTGATTCGCTATCGCCTGTACTGTTCAATTTAACACTCGAATACGTTATTAAAAAGGTGATACACAACGAAAGAGGTTTGAATTTGAATATGAATAGTAAAATATCCGTGCTTGGGTTTGCGGACGATTTGGTACTGTTGGGTGAGGACGAAGAAACTATAAAGCTAAATACACAATATAAATACAAATGGTGCTAAGAAAATAGGACTGGAAATAAATTCGGATAAGACTAAGTATATGGTAAGTAGCAGGAAAGGGCGAAATTTTGGTGATATTGTTGTAGGAGGGAATAAGTTAGAACATGTGGAGAAGTTTAAGTACTTACGAAATTAAAGAGAAAATAAAGGCGCGACTAAAGGGGGAATGCTTGATACTATTTGGTCTCGAATCTAAATAAAATTAAATTAAAGCACACACACACACACACACACACACACACACACACACACACACACACACATATATATATATATATATATATATGTTTAATTTTTTTTTTTTTAAGAGAATATATTAAGTCTTGGCCGGGAATCAAACCCGGGTCGCCCGCGATATATATTTATATATATATATTAAAAAAAGTAGTGAATACATTAAATAGCACATTAAAATATACATAAATTGACATGTGTAAGATGCTAATTAGATAAGTCGTCCTTACAAATTTTTGAAGAATTGATACTAAATCATCAATCTGTCAATTACCCTAAGTTTAAAAACTGACTGAAACTCGAGAGCCAAGTGTGTGTATGTATATATATATATATAAATATTAATAACAACTTTACTTATTCATTACATCTGATGAAATATTCCTCTGAAAAAATTAGATATTAGATTTGAAATATTTCAAATATTGATATTAAGGATGATTTAATAAAAATAACTTTTAGTAAATATATTTTTTTTACTTGTGATGGTGATGGTTAGAAAACCTAATTAGTAATAAATATAACAATTTTGAGAAGAAATGTAACCAATTTTTAATTTGATTCTGTTATTATTTTGTAATATTTTAAGTACTATGTCCAGAAAAATAAACCATCGCTGATTATGAAAAATCGTGATAAATGATATTAATTATTTTAGCAAGTGGAAGTTGGCTGGCTATTCGATTATGGAGCAATTACCAACTTCATCCAGAAGGCCATTTTAGGTCATTAAGGACTTGATTAGTTCCCACTAACCGGGAAATCGATTTAGAATTATCGAAATATTCTAAAATAAATCGATTTTGAGGTGTTTTACGAGGATAAGGTAATTTTTTTAATCTTTATTGGGTATATTTCACTTAATATTTCTTAGTCATAAAATTCAATTACAATGCCTTATTTTGAAGTAATCGTTTTGCTGCTTAAACGTTTTTCAGGGAAGAAATAAAAAATAATTTATAAATAAACAAACATTGGACAATGTACAATCTTGAGCAATGTAAATGAATCTGTTTTCCAAGCATGTACGTAGATCTGGATTATTATTATCGTGATATTATTATTTTATTCGTTCTTTTTTGTCCGTACCTACCGGAGAATGTACCAAGCCGGACATAGGTCAAGGGTGAGGATAGAAAAATTAATTAATTATATACATAACTTTTTGAAGGATACTCGCAATTCCGAATAATACTCTTTTCTGCATTAGATCCGGAATATTATATTTAAGGTCTAATTCTTTTATGCTGTTCAACTTTATTTCTAGAACATTATTTCAACGAGCATTCGCGGATATGACGGTAAAACTTTTGCTCTATGAAACTTATGCAATTTCCTAATTTTTATTATTATTTATAATATATATATATATATATATATATATATATATATATATGAAATGATATTTCCTAATTATTATTATTATTATTATTGAAGCAATTGACTTGTAAAAATAATTTATAATTACGAATCATCTTGACTTACAATGCTAAAAGGAAATTTATTCTAAATGTATATTCTGCCTTCAATCAAAAACATAGATAACTATATTTACAGGTATAATTACACCTTATTCGCATGATTTTATCATTTTTTAGGTTTATTTTTTTTCAACAATAAACCTTTACGATAGATCGAGGGAAATATTTTGATGTCTCGTTCAAAGTTGGAGTTTTCTGTTTCATAAAACTCTGTTCAATAACAAAAAATGTATTTAAAAAATCCAAACAGTGGTGTGAAATAGTAGTGTAAATAAGAACGAATTATTCTATTGAGTCTATGTTTCGGCCTATAATTTAGGCCATCTTCAGGGCAGTGAGGTGAAATTCCAACTGACAACAGGCAACCGATAAAATAAGTCATTCCTATTACGTGTGATCATTGATTGCACTCCCTGACCATTTCATACTGTTCTTGGAATTAACCAGTCAACTATTTTTCAGTTGAAAAAAAAATCCCTTCATCAGTCGAATTTTTATTCCTGGAATATTAAAGGTATATTGAAGTATTGTTGAATTGCTATGTAAAATAATTTACTTAAAATTACATGCCTTAATAATTTACGGAGTTTAAAAGCTGTTATGTGTACAAAAATAAACATAACAGACTTAACAAAATGGAAAAAAAAAATGAAAGAAATACAAGATGGAAGAGAGAGTATTTACAAAGAGACAAGATATTGCTGAGTTAGCGAAGGGGATCGAACTAATTTCCGGTCTCGATAACGAAGGGCTCTCCCTAGCGGTGACTGTAAGCGCTCACTTTCCTCGCCTGTCCCCACAAGGGATGCCATTTCATGTAGAAGCTTAGAAGCTTATTAGATACTGGATCTTAATCAAATTCGTAATGTATATATATATATATATATATATATATGTTTCAACTTGTTCAATGTGTGTTATGTACAATATTTTGTTTAGTTTTTTTCCTCCAATTACCTTATTTGTTCTAATTTTGTGCTAATTTACGTTTTCTTATTTGTTTTTTTAATCAGTGATAATACATTAGTTTCAACTGGTTTAATGGCACAATAATTTTGTTGTTTCAGTTTTGTTTTAATTTTATATTTTCAATTTAGCGTCAAGTTTTCTTTGTAATTAAAACGAATAATGTAAAACATTGGAAAAAAAATATGAAAATACAATTGTACATAATGTACAATAGATGTGCGGAACATGCAGAGGAATAAACGTCCTTCACGTAGGGGTACTGCGTGAAGGGAAGAAGTAAAAAGTAATTTAGTATAACATATTTCTTATGTAAATACTATAACATGGAGTAAATCCGACCATTGAGTAATAATTGAAGATAACGACCAAAAATAAGATCTTAAGTTCTTATATTATAATGAAAAGACAAGAAACTGTTCGTCGTTTCAGGCTACTACAAACCTTACTAGACAAACGCTTTAAGCTCCCAATTAAGTACAAAAGACTCATGATTATTATAAGAGCAATATTGATTTCCTCAGTAGAGCCTTGGGCCTCCACTTAGCAATCGAATTCCTCTTCTATACAATCCTTCCAATCCAAAATCCGTAAAATCCTTAAAGCTTCTTACTTTGTTTCGAATAAAGTAATCCACAATGACCTAAATGTCCCATTTGTTGCTGATTTGGTCCGGACCGGATATCAGTTTATTCCTCAAAATCTTTATTCTCACTCTAAATCACTAGTTTCAAACCTAATTACTTTTTCAATTTCTCATAATCCTCCGTCTGAAAAGAATATGGCCTCGTGACATTCTATGTTAAATTGGTTATTATATTACTACCAATCGGTAGGTTCTCTCCTTGTCCTTATCTAAGGCATTATGTACCATACAAGCGCATATAGTTTTTATACAATTTTTTTATACAATTTATATAACAAATATATAAATTAATCAAGAATTTACTTCTAGATTTTCACCACCTCTGCTAAGTCGGTTGTGTGCTTACCAATTAATTAATTAGTTAAGATCAATACCTTAAATTAATTCAGTTTAGGCTCACCTCCCTCTATTCCTTCGGCCTAAAATTGCCCTCTCTCAATTCTCCTTTATTTATCCTTACTTTTCTCCCTTTTGCTTTCCATTCCTTGAATGTGGAGGGGATCTTAAGTCTCCTTTTAATGACTAGGCATTGTCTGGGGTGGATTCCCGAATTATGCTTTTAAGAAATCATCTTTAATTAGTTCCACCCTTCTTAAATCCTTTTACTCGTTTTTATAAATGCAGGTGAATGGCCGACTTCCGAAATTCACTTAAGATTCTTTCTGTGAGATTTAGTTGCATAACACGAAAAATTAATTGGTTTGCCTCATTAACTAATAGGTTCAGCATTGCCTCGTCCGTTATCAAAATAAAAACTTCGAGGCAATGGTTTAAGATTTGCTAAACAATGTAAAATTGCTAAAGCTGTGTGAAAAACAGGAATGCCGTTTTACTAAAAAAATGTTTGAAATAAAACGTAATTAGTTTTTAAACTTCAATCTTATAAGTATTAATAATGTGGTCGCAACTCTTTTTATTGAATACCTGTATGCACTAAATTGCATACGACTGCTGTTTGAAGGCTGGGCCCATTCGACAGTTAAGCATATTATTTTATGACAGAAATAAATTATGACGAAGTATTATTGAAAAATATCTCATTTTTGTACATCAGAAGTACAAAAAACTATAGATCTTGTGAAAAAAATACTAGAGTCAATTTTTGAATTTTTCTCGACATAATATTAATAAAACTCGAAATACTTCTCTTTTGAACACTGCATCGTGTTTTGGGAAACAAGTATGTCTAAGATAGAAACTATATTTAATTTTGTTTAATTAAATAAATTATTCAGGGACAAGTCACTCACTACCTTAGTATTACAAAGTTGTATGATACTCGTATATGAAAATGATTTATTTTTGGTCTTTGGATGATACCCGGTCGCGATTTTTTGACGTTTTGAAGATGTATAGTTTTCGACCCACAGAACCATTTAGTATCAAAATCTCTGATTTTTCAATTTTGTATTACTAAAGTAGCGAAGTGGCAATAATGGAAGTTGTAAATAATCATCGTTTCTTCAGTTTTTTTTTCTGTTATGCGAGAAATGATATACACACAAACAAAAATTAAAATTATACTTAGTCATCTAATTTAGCTATACGACATCCAACCATTCTAATTGGGAAGCTTGATTAATAAGGAGTTAAATTAATACGACACACGATTTACTGGGAGGTGTAATAAGCAAAGACAGGAGACAATAATTATTTAAAATATTATAATAGTTTCAAATTAGTCATTATTAAATTTTGCAATTAAATTATTTGAAGTTAGTTATAAAAATACTTGTTCTATAAACAAAATATTGTAAAATACTAATAATTAAGAGTGGCATTTGTGATTATTATGTTGTTTTTCTTTTGTCTAGTTTTAAGTATCAGATTTGATTATATTTCATATAAGGTTTTATTTTTTTTCACATATAATTTTTGAAAGATTAATTCTATAGTAAGACTTATTTGATATATAATCATGGAAATCAATTTTAGTCGATCACTTTTTAAAATAATATATCAAATTGTTTTAGCATTTTTTAATATTTAACAATATTCTTCTATTTTATATTTTATTTATTGTAACTTATTTTTCTCCCCAATTTACAGAAATTTAAATTTTATGATAACTGATTAATGGTTTCTGAGCAGGTCTCTTTAATCTTTTCATAGGAAGCCTAGGGAACAGGGATGAGGAAACAGAAAGAACAAAAGGATTTTTGCGTTTATGAGAGGTGTTGTGTATTAGCTATGAATATTTTATTTTACAGAGAAATTGTTCATGTAATAGTCGGCCTTCTAGCCCTTCTTGTTCCATACACTTTTTCTTCTATAATTTTTTAGGGAATGTTTAGGTGCAACGTGTCCTGTACATCGTTGCTTATTTTCTCTTATAATTCTGATAATGTCGGCATCTTTATATAACCTTATTATTTGCCCATTTCTGTGTTTCTATGTGCCTATGGAATTTCTATGTTCGACCTTTGCCACCATTAGGTATTGTGAAATAATCCTCTTAAATATTCTCCATAATATTTTTCACTCATACCTCATGATAGCGAGGTCGAGTCGTTTTGTGGGAGTCCAGCATTCTGTTATGTCAGAACGGTACTTATCAGGGTTTTATGTATTCTTATCTTTGTGGTCCAGGATATGGCATTATTTCTGTGGTGCTTTTGCGACCCAGAAAAACATTTATAAGCCGCCATTATTCTTATTTAAATTTCAGGTTACATTTCATTGTTGGCTTTTGTCTGGTTACCAAGATATATAAATTCGTCCATGCTCTGAAGGTGTATTTTCCTACTTTGATGGTTGTTTCCCTTTACCCTGTCTCATTTCTTTGCCTGGTAAACATCTATTTTGTTTTGGATTCGTTGACAACGTGTCCTATTTTAGCGGCCGTCTTAGTTGCAGCTAGGAACATCCCTCACAGCATTGAAACTTCCCCCTATGATTTAGTTGTAGTTACATCAAATAGTGTGTGTAATTTTTAATAGATGTGCAAAGGAAATGAGCTGCTTATGGGAAGCTATACGGACAAGTTTTCTTCTCGGTAGGTGTATCAAATCTAAAGAGATCAAAACTCAACTCAACTATAACTATGAGGGCTTGAACATAATATAGAAAATGTAAAAAATGTATAAATATCACTATTATTTGTAATTTTACATTATATACATATCTTTATTATTGTTCAGTCTATATAGGCAAAATCAAGAACAATGAGACCATTAAACAAAGATAACTAAAACTTCTGGAAGACTTAGCAAAGAGAAAGAAGGTAATAGAAGCATGATCTCTGGGACGGCGGAAGGAGGTGGGACTCGTCCTATCGATGTACGTGACACTCCTCGAGTCCTTAGGAAATCGAACCTCCCTGGAGGATCCTTAGTCTGTCCGCACTCAGCCCTTTACGGGCAGATAATGCTTTCTTTCTCCTTCTTTAAAAATTCATTACAGTAAATATGGATTATAATACGTGTCATTTAATTTATTTTTATTCGTTAGTTAATTAGTCGTTATATAATTGCAATATTACAAGGCGTTCATACGCATAAAGGCACAAGGATACATTATATTATTCCGTATATTACAATATTGTGTTGCCTTGTATTACAACTTTATTTACTGTTTCAGTAAGAACAGTTAAACTTCCTTGATGGGATATGGTACCTCTGATGTGAGTGGACTGTATTACAAATTATGAAGATTGAAGAAGAGATAAATGCATTTTATTACTATACATGAATGGAAGAAAAATAATTCTATATTACTATTTATGTACAACGTCCATCTGTAAATGACTTGCGGTGGTTGGTGGTTGCGGGTTCCTCCCTACCTGCTGTGAGTTCTACCCCATTCTGTGATGAATGGTGGACATATTCTCACTTCTTCTCATCTACTTGTCTACTACTATACTGTCACTGGTAATGACCATTTTTTGCTACTAGTTGTTGGCCAACGAATTTATAGAGCGCACTGCCTCTGGAACAAGGGAGGTAAATCAAGTAAAATAGGGCGAAGGGCTGGTTAAGATTGAACAAATGCAAAATAAAAATAAAAACGGTTGGAGAGAGGTGATTTGCCATAGGTCACGCTCAACTGACTAATTTCCGCCCTTATTTTGGTTACCCACTTTAGCGCCTGGATGAGCCCCGTGAGGGTCATTGGTCCTGTAGTATCCATCTCTGCCTACTAACATATTAAAAGTCTTACCAGCTGCGGGATTTGAACCCAGAACCTTCAGCATGACAACTTAGCTCCTTACCACTGAACTTCTGTTGAATATATTACAATGTAAGTAAATATCTGCAGTCCCGTGAATAAGTGGTTGAGTCGAATTTTGTCCGGAGTGTGATAACTGGTTGGAGGGAGATGGAATCGTGTCATTCTCATATTTTTTTTAACTTGAAATGGAGTCAAAATATAATAAGTAGCTCCATTTGAAGGCAATGCCTGACTTATTCACTCAGATAACAACATTCCGCTCCCGTAGGTAGAAGAAACTCATTTGGAACTTTCATTATTATGTATAAATGTAGTAAGTATTGTAAAATGTTTATTTCACTGTAGTTCATTTCAGTACGATATTGTATTTAATTTTTTTTTTTATCAAAGTGTATTTTTTTTCATTTTATTGTATTTAAAAAACTGAATTGTATTATATAATATAGCCTCGGCGAATAAATAGTTAAGTCGAATTTTGTCCAGAGAGAGTTCATGATATTCATGGATTGCGGAATCGTGTTATTCTCGTAGTTTGCGGATTCTAATGGTTTCGTTATAAGCAATAACTCCTTTTTCAAGCGAAAGCTTGACTTCGCACTTTATTCACTACGAAACTAACACAATGCCGCCTCCTAAAGTACAAGAAGCACATTTAGAAGAAAATTGTACTTAATCACTTACTAAATAGGACTGCATCATTGTATCAATTGTGTAGTGTAGCAGAATATGTAGTATATTGTAATCTAACTCTCTATTGCATTAATATTGATTAAAATCCGTAAGGATTGTTGGTTCTGCCACTCTGACAATAAAGTGGGTGTTTAGGGCCTTACCCGAGAAATTACCCTTAACCGCCATACATCGTTCTTTCCCGTAGTTAATGAGTTAAACTATTTTCCCCATTTATGGACATTTTGACGGCGAGTTTTGAACTGTTTTAACTGAGTTATATACCGGTTTCACAAACCATCGTGCTCACCATCAAAACTTCTATCATAAACCTTCTTTTGATACTGTATAATGTCCTAAATGATGAGAAAAAATCTCGGTATCTCCTGTATTCTTCATACATTATCATCAAAACAAGTAAATTTGTACATAAAGTGAAATAAGTAACCACTAAAAATATATATTAATGAATTGATTTAAAAAAAAATGATTTTTCTGTTTATTATATACAAATGTATCTCAATAAATAGATATTATTTATTAGTGTAAAGTTGCCCAAGAAAAGTCGATGGTAAGATCACCTGAAGAGGCAGGATGTATAAGAATAGTTCCTTCTTCCCCGGTTACATTTAATTAGGAATAAGTAGAAGATAAGAAGTATAATTGGAGGGAAGAAGACCAAGGGGATATTACAGAGGGATGTACTGAAATATGAGGTGAGAAGAATGTAACTGGAGAGGGATATTTATCCCAAGTTCTAAGCCAGGCAGCACGCATAAGGGAAACCAATTATGCAGGTAAGGCGCAATATCAAAAGTCTACACTTTTTTCTTTGACTCTAAAAAAAATAATAATTATGACTAGATCTAAAATAAAAAAAAACAATGCTTTGAATATTTAAACTTCAATATAGATTCAGATCAATTAAACATCCTTAGAGAAACTCGCCTCAGGCACCAAAGGTATCACGTATGTGAGAATTAATTTACAAATTGGGCCAACACGAGCTGTAGAAAATAGCATTCACTCTGAAGGCATTTCTGAGGTAGATTATTCGGTTCCTTAATTACACATACTTATTATCAAGGCTTGGTTATTCAATTAATATCTAGAAGCTAAATATGTAAGAAATTTCCATCATTCCCGTATATATATATATATATATATATATATATATATATATATATATATATATATATATATATATATATATAATTTAACTCAGAAATACATTAACACTGCATTGTTTTTTCGACAGATTATAAATGACTGAATCAGAGATCGAACGTTATTCTCATGCATAAAATACAGACACCTTAGCGTTAAACACCTACAAGATAAAGATCATCTTATATTGAAGTCTGAGTAATCAAATTAATTGATATAACTTGATTTTGCCGCTGATTCATCATTGGTAATCGAGTTTGAGTTGGCATTAACCAGTTTGGTTTCAATTTAATCCTTAATGCATTAAACCAATTCAAGAATTTCCAGACTGTAACAATTGGTTCGGCCTTAGAGTTTATATTATTTTTTAGTTAATGGTCATTATAATTAATTATTTTATTAATAATAAAAATTCATTGATTAACTAAAAAATATAAAATTATTCAAGGGAGCATGGTAGCTCTGTGGTAGAGCGCTGAGTTGCCGTTCCGAATATCCGATTCCGGCCGTGGAAGATAGTTCATTTAATCTATCAATAGCCGGGGATGGACCCTGAGAGATATGGATACTCTCTTGGCGCTTTCCTAGCCTCTATGATGTGGGTACCCTTATATAGAGGAAAAACCTGTCGTTTGAGCGTGATCTTGAACGATTCACTTCCCATCAAAACCCTTGTCTTAGAAACAGTACTGGCTCTGTATGAAGTATTGAATCAAAAATCCTTTATGAGTTGCAGTGGTACTGGATTTTTTAATTTTTATTTTCAATCCTCTTCATAGAAAATCCATTTGCTTTATACATTCATGAATACCTATTAAAAGCTCCTAAGATCTCAGTAAGAAGTATTAATTTATATGCCAATGCCATTGGAATACAAATGTTCGTATAAGGTTTTTTTTCATCGACAATAACAATCTTTTCATAGCATTCAAGGTTATACGATTATTTGGTTTCATAAACAAAATATGTTTTTCTTCCTTACATCATCCAGTGAACGATCCCTCGCTTCTCAAAATATGTTTTTGTTTTTTTTATCCAATGCCAGCACGTGGCATTTCTGCCATACGCCGGTGATCCTCCCAATAAAGACATGCATCGTCATCATTGCGAGGAACATCCTTAAGACCACTGCAATGTCGTAAGTGTGCACTGCCCATTACACCAGAAAGACAAATGGGGCAATTATAGACAGATGTGCCTGGTCTGAACCTCGCAACAGCTTCGCCTCTCGGAAGATCTCGGGGGAGCTGGTCATGTCCAAAGCACTCCCATTTTTCCCCTCTGCTAGCATTGTAGAGAAGGTTCCTTGTATAGCTTCTAATCGTTGTTTCGATTTTATTCTTGGCTGAGGTAAGCGAAGAGGGGTTGTCAGGTTGAGGTAGTGCTGCGCTTTTCTTGGCAAGTTGGTCTGCCCGTTCGTTTGCCATTACCCCTACGTGACTTGGTATCCACAAAATATCAGAACATACACATGCATACTTTTATCAGGAATTAAGAGAACTCGCCCTGCAAGAGGTCACTGCTATCACTAAACAAGATGGATCAATATCTGTGTAAGTCGATAAATACTCTCCAATCCGAATTGAAACGAGATAGAATAGCTTTGGGTGAACAGTCGAACTATGCGGAATCCGGATATCTGGTCACTTCCAAATTCAATTACCCTTACCATGGCATTCAGGGCTCTATCACAGCTGACTTCATCATCTCTTGCTAATGAGGAATTAGATCTGAAATACCAGAATGGTTGGCAACCAGAGTCATTCGCCCTAAAATAACTAAAACGCGATAAGTCTGGAGAATGCTAAGAACCGCACAAAGAGGCTTCAAAGAAAGCTAAGACTAGATAATAGAGGAACAGTAATCACAGTAAAACAGTAAATAACATATTATTATTATAATCAACCTCACGCTGCTTGAGCGGTAGAGAGTATGGACTTATGATGATGAAGATTATTATAATCTTGATTCATTTGGATGCAGTGGGGACCTCCATCTTTTGTACTCTTACGGACAGCGTATCTGGAGTCACAAGCCCAACAATTATATAAAACATTTAAAATCCTTAAATCCTAAGGTAAAACACCGTAACATCTCGCTGAGTAAAATTGTAGGCATTAAAAAGTGTGACTATTAAAAGAACTTATAAGATGATACATTATAATATTTATTCAGTCACCAGTTGTTAAAAATGCTAAAAATGTACCTTAATAAAATATTTGAAATAAATGATTTAGTAGATTTGTTTTTAAAACTCTTAACTTTAGAAAAATAGCTGTCACCTTGGTTTATTTCATTCGCAAAGACATTACCTTTGTATAATCATGGATTTACAGTAAATACAAAACATTTCAACTGTCACAAAACATCACCAAAATCCTCTTGTTTTTTCTCTTTTTTACTCTCGGCCACCGGGACGTCCTATGAAAAGATTAAAAACACAATGACCTAGAGATATATTGTTCTGATATACGTTTATTGCTCTGTACTATTGAATTTTCATGCGTTTTACATATTTCGTTTTATTTATAAATAAAACTTAAAGCTAAATTGGAAATACAACCTTAATATAACTTAAACTTGAACAACAAAATATTGAACATAGTAAAAATTAAACCAGTTGAAACAAAAATATTATTACGGATTAGAGGAACAAATAATAAAACTAAAATTAGTAAATTATCACAAACTTATTACAAATAAGGTAATTGAAGAGAAAAAAAGCAATAAAACAAAACAAAAACAAACAGCAAAATATTGTACCTAGCATACATTAAACTAGTTGTAAGATACATATTAATGTATATTAAATGTCAAATAAAATAAAAGAAAGAAAAATTATAAATAAGCACAAAATTACTAGAAGCAAAGTAATTGAAAGAATGAAAAACCCAAAAATTCTTTTTCACCCACCACCGCTTCGACAAATACCTTAAATTGCTGAAAATACTTCCAGTATATATATATATATATATATATATATATATATATATATATATATATATATATATATCTTTAATTAAAGATAATTTAAAATAAAAATTAGTGACATTACTCTTGTTGTTTATATTTCAAATACGCTAAACATTAAGTATAATTGAAATTAATTATTCAGTATGAACGGACAGTATTTAAATATAGCAGAAACAAAAAATATGACTTTTGCAACTATAGTGGTTATTAAATATTGTAAAAAGTTATTAAAATGTTTAAATTAATTGTTCTTTCTTTCGTATTAAATAAGTAAATTACTTATACTTTTACTTTAAAAGGCATCCTATATCGACAACCGAGGCTCCATTTTGTGGATATCCCTTTTATTTGTGGATTTTCGTTTCCCCCTCACAAAAAAAGAAAAAGGGGAGAAAACAGATAATAAAATTCCCTAAAAGACCTAAAAGAAAAGTTCCTTTTCCTGATACGCTATATTAAAGTTGAGTGAAATATGAGGAAACAATTTTTGTAATAAATGGAGTGTGCTACAGAACATTGATATTAAGTTGGAACCATTTGAAAATGATTTAACACCTTTGCAGAATGAGAGTGGTTATTAAAATATTAGAAGCTAAAATTTTGTTGGGATTCGGTTTTAAATATGTATCGTCGGAATTACACTAGTGGCGTCTAGAAATAGAAAAATAACTGACCGACACTAAAAAATTTGTCAATCGTCACATCACCATCCTGCACAAAAACATTGAGTAACTAGAAGATCAATGAAAAGAGCCATCTGGATTTCAAACCGGCGTATTTGAAAAAAGAGGAAAGAAAAAAGAAGAAGTTCTAAAGAAAACGCCGATGAGAAATGGATTCCAGGAAGACAAAATAAAGGGAGAATTCAAAAATACTCAAGAAAAACAAATCAATATGAAGCGGACATTACGTATGTCAAGGGCACCACGGAAAAAATAGCCAAAATCTTATAAATAATATCGAAGAAGCCCTCACTAAGCTTGTAGTATGTCCGGCGAAATGTCGGCATAGAATTTGACTGCACGGTCGAAACTAGAAGACATGTGATGAATGAATTAAAAATATTGTCCGTGGCACTTTGAGAGAGTATTTAATCTAAAAGAAGTTCAAAATACGAACACGTAATGAGATAAAGAGGACTACTGCATTCCATGTTCCAGTGTGAAGAAGTACTTTGGGCAATGGGAAGACTTATATGCACAAGACTTGCAAAACATATTACAAGCGTAAAGAAGATGGATAGCAAGTAATCAGCATTGTCAGAGTATTTTGTGAATACCAACTGCTATTATTTCGATAGAGATGATTGTTATAAATTAAACAAATTATGGCTCCCAAACATACCAATGGCTAAGAGAAACCGATAAACCTGATCAACCAAGCAGAAGTCAGCCAGTCGAGACCAACTCAATCAGTGACCTTTCTCCCATTGGTATCCCAGTTAATAACATCACTGGAACAATAGGTTTCGCTCCCTTGATCCTGAAGGCTATAAATACCGAAAAATAGAAGAACATTTTCAGTCTTAGACTAAGCCCTGAGGAAGCTAGCAGTTTGGGGAACAAAATGTCGGGAAAGGACTTGAAACCTCAGTTGAAACCAGAGGAAATACATGATGCATGGATTAATGATATATGCTTGTCTATATACTCAGACTATATACTATATATTTCCGAGTCCAACAAAGTATTTTAATTAATTTTCTTTATAAGATATTTCTTATATACTGGACTAATATTCTTGATCTATATAATTTAATAATGAAGAATAACCTTATTCCAGTCAAAAATTGTTATTAAAAATTAACTAATGATTAAAAAACGTTTTGACACTTATTTGTCATTCTCAATTGAAGTAGTTCTTCAAACAACTTCCTTTAAAATTTACAAGTCCATCATTACTTGAGGTCAAACAATTTAAAAGTCAAAATATATATAAAATCCTGGAACTTAACTTTCTTCCGTGGTCAAATATAATAGGTATTACATTGATGGGGACCAAAACGTCGGGAAAGGATTTGAAAACTCAGTTGAAACCAGAAGAAATACATGATGAATGGATTAATGATATATGTTTGTCTATATACTTATATTTCCGAGTCCAACAAAGTATTTTCAATATGTTTTAATCTAAAAAAATATATTTTAATTAATTTCGAAGGAATATAATGATGTCTTGAATGGTATAAATAATTTAGATATATCATGAAAAATACGAAGTAATAATTATAAATAAGTACGGTTGTTTAAATTTTCAAGAAGCCTTTTCGTAAAATATATATATATATATATATATATATATATATATATATATATATATATATAAAGCTGCTAGGATATACCCAAGCCTAACTAAATTTGAATTTTTTCCTCGTCTCGTATGAAGAAATAAGGGTGAACCCGCTTGCTAAAAACAACCCCCGCCCAAACAAGGGTAGCAGCAGATTCTCACCTCAATTCAGGCTATATCTCAAGTCTCCTTTGTTCTATCTTCTCCACCGCCTCCCCTTACTAAAGTATTTTCTTTTTGTTGCCTTTCAGTCTTTGTTCCCGTTTTAAAAAACATTTTTCTGATAGGGAGAAATAAAAATTGCGTATGTCATATGTATCATGAAAGGTTGTCCATATATCATCCTTGCCGTGTTTGCACAAATTTTATCGAACATTAAATCTTCTTCAAGAAAAACGTATATCTTGTGTACACAACACTGAAAAATTGCCTATTTCCAAGCATTAATTTACGATATATGAATTAAATATTTAGTTAGGCCAGCTATATTTGGAATAACATGATAAACCGTGTTTTAATTAGACCGTTTCTCTGTAATTATAAAGGAATTAAAACTTAATCCTACACCGTAAATATGAGCTCTGAACTTTGATTTGATCACTGTTTTCTCAATTTAGCACTATTGGGAAATAAATGAATTTCCCCGTACGATCATCTCTTATAGAAAGATCAATTGATTTGAACGGGTATAGAAATTCTTTAATTCGACAGTCTATATCATATTGAGCCAACTCAACTCCTGGGAGAGAAAGATGTTAAGAAGAATCCATATTCCCATGATAGAGTTGCCGAGAATGGAATACGGAAAAGAAGAAGGAATGAGGAACCGTTTTGGAAAACCCGACATAGTGGCATGGAGCCCGAATAAGATGAATGACACGTAGTGTAATACACAAGAATTTCCTCTTTTGAAATCTGGAAGGCAAGTGAAGTTGATGGCATCTTCGGGTGAGATGGCTGGTCGATGTGAAGATGGACTCAAAGGGCTGGGTGTTGAAAGATAGAGAAAAATAGTGCAGGATCTCGGAGATTGATTGGCTGTGGTAGAGGAGACCCGGATTTTTGCTGGACTGTAGCGCTACTAAAATAAATACATACAAAATAACAAGCTGTGCCATTAACAGAAGAACTTCCCATCTATCCTCAGTACAGAAGGGATTATAAGAATACTTATGTAATAAATGGTTTAAAATAGCAAACTGGTATCCTTTTACATTTCATCACTTATTATAAAGGTAATTCAAAGAGCCATAAGAATCAAATTTAAACATGAAAATGTATATGTACTTCTTTTGACAGTTATTCATCCTTTAGTATGAGGATTGACGAATGAATTGGATCCACACCAAGAAACCTGTGAGCCATCGCGGAGTCGCAGAAACACCCTACCATCAAGATATGAAGGATAAGGGAGAATGTAAAAATAAAATAAGGAATGAAAATAATTATTTTTCACTAACTTTGGTACAAATTAATAATGCAGGAGAATAAAAAGTAGTCCAGAGGGAATAATAAAACTGTAAAGGAAATGTTTGCAGAGAAAACGGATAAAATATTTATATTTCTTCTTGAGAGCTTCTTAGGGACTGTTAAGTATACTGTACCATACCAACTTCTTAAGATTATACAGCTAATATTGATTCGACTTACCTTACATAGTGGCATGAAGGCCGAATAAGATGAATGTGACACATGGTGAAATTGTCATACCATAGAATACACAAGAAGATGCTCTTTTGGAATCTGGAAGGCAAGTGAAGTTGATGGCATAAGATGGCTAGACGATGTGAAAATGGACTCAAAGCGGCTGGGTGTGGAATATGGAGAAAAACAGCGCAGGATCGCGGAGATTGAATGGCTGTGGTGGAGGAGACCCGGGTTTTTGCTGGACTGTAGCGCTACTATAATAACTTTGTAAAAAATAACAAGCTGTGCCATTACCAGAAGAACTTCCTAACTATTGCCAGTACAAAATGGATTATAACATCGCGGAGTCACGATAAGCTATACTGGGACACACGTTTGCTTGGCTCGAGAATCAAGTAAGTTTTAAAATGTCTCGAATAATAGAGCTTCTCAGCGTGGAGGTGTCCAAATTTCTAGACAGCCAAGTCCCTCGATCTTCATCCAGCGTTTTCATCTTATTCATGTCCCTTCCCTTTCTTTCACCAATCCTTTGAGATGTGGTCCATCCATTGCACTCTAGGTCTTCCTCGAGAACTATTAATACAAAAATGGTATCTCACGGGTAATGGTACACTGTGGTTCTCTTATTTCCAAACTGTTACTATAAAATATGGGGTATTATTCAGCAGGTTGCCAGCTTGGAGGTAGTTGTAGGAAGTTCCGTCCTGTGAAGTTGAGGTTAGTCATTTCTAGGTCACGATCTTATAAGTTTTATAATCTTAAAAATTGCAACCGTTACGAAAAAATTGGCTTGAAAATATATATACACCTCAATCATAAAAGTGACAAGTTCTATGAGAATGGCTAACATAGCTAGAATGACATGAGTAAAAAAACTACATACAATATGTTTTAGTTTTTTTTATTTATTGCTTTTTTCTTATTTAATGGGAAGAAATCTTGGGAAACGCCATCGAAACAGATAAATTCATGATGTGGAAGTGACATCACAGTTGAAGCTTACTTCTAAACAGAACAATTTTAAAATAAATTAATCTACGTTACTATTAATATATACTATTAATATACCTTCTATGGAGCAGGCTTGCACCATTCGCTGCAAAAAAAGATTTTCGGAAAAAAAAAAAATTAATAGCCCTTGTTAGTGATATTAATATATGTAAATTCCCCACATTAGGAACTTTAATAATTACCTTCAAGTTCTAATACAGTTGCCATTAAGACATAACCATCCTTATCTATCATCGATGACTGAAACGCCTGTCACTTCAAGGTTTTTGCATATACGTTCTTCTACCTGTGGTAGTAGTGGTCTTGCACATTTTCGCGGACACCCTACGGTTCCACACACACACCCAGTTTTTAACTGCCATAAATTTATTGAAATTCAAATCAATGGAGGCTAAAGTTTTAACACAGAAGTTTAGGAGAATCGGTTTTCAAATGTTTTAATCCTGACCCTTACATCTTTAGCTCAGTGCTTCTTAAATATATTAATGATTAAGTCCCTCCTATGACTTCATCTTCCAAAACGTATGATCCTTTCGAAACGATTAATATCATCTACAAATAATACTCAATACAAGATATATACAAAAATACAAAAAATAATCATTTATGATCTTATGAAAGAAGCGATGAATCGATGGTAAAGATGGCAACGATCTCTTCACTACTCTCTCCTTTCAAAAGGTTCTCTCAAAATGAAAATATATTTTCCACCTAAATATATAATGCTGGATTGAGATCAACCTGAAATTGTTCAATATTATAAATAAAAACACTGCTTTGATAACCAACTCCTCTAAAATTCCCTCTTCCCCTTAATGGTAAAAATCCAGTGTAGATGTCCTTATTTCGCAAAAAAGTTTATACAAGAAAGGACGCTTGCAAGAATAAAACTTTACCTTTTTCCTCGAGCGAGGAAATTTGTTTTCCTACAGGGACTGTTATCATTCAAGGAAAAGGTCGTATTCAAATTAAGAGGTCAATAGAATCAGTGAATAGCGCTGGGGCAGAGTTTCACGGTCGACTGAGAGAAAAAAGGAAAACAGAAATTCATAAATATTTCATGCTTTCCTATTGGCTAGTTTATAATGTTTATTGATAGATTTTCTAAGCATAACTAAAACTATCAGGTTTTAACATAAGCTAACTATGTTTGGAAACAGTCGGAGTGAAAGAGGCTTGGGAAATCGAATTGTATATCCTGGAGCACTATCACAGGATAGTTATATTACATGCCATTATGTATCATTCATTATATTTACTTGTTATATAATAAGTTTTAAAAAAATGAATGGAAGGGTTGTGCATGGAAGCCGCTTACCCTTATTGATGAAAGGGTGTCTTGAAGGATATGTAGGAGAGGAACATCCTTTGAAGAATTTATTGTGATAAGGATGTGGTGGAAGACCAATAAGGAACTAATAAACTCTACGAAACACCATTAGAATGGACAGATTAACCTAACTGAGACATGTCCAAGGAAAGAGAGTGATAAGCTCCCTAAAATGATAATGGAGTAATCCGGGTGGTAGAAAAAGCAGAGGTAGATTTAGTCTTGTTTTGCCTGGGAGATGTTGAAGACCACCTTCGGTCTCTGGGTATTATGTGACCAATATGGGCAGTCGAAGATAGATCTGTGCGGAGCATTGATGAGGAGGCCAAGGTCCTTCAAAGATCATGGCGCAGTTTGAGGATAGGAGTAGTAGTATTATTGCAAAACACCTTGGCGAAATGGTCATTATTCATGTAAAAACCTGTTTAAACAAAAAAGCAATGAAATCTACAGTAAAATATTTCATTAAAACAGCCATTCAAAAATTATATCTTTATTCTTCACGCAATTAAAAATAGATTTTGCGTATTTCGGGATAATTATTTGCATTTACTCTAGATTTTAAAATTTGGGTCTACTTTTTTGGATAAAACCTTGGAACACGTTTAGGTCCTTATTTTTATATATTCAAAGCGAAGTAGTTGTCACATTTGGTACTGTGGATAACAGGATCCCTAGGATTTTTAAAAGAGAGTAAAATTCTTTATTTAAGCCGTCCTTCGAAGGTGGCGTAAAATAAAAGTACTATTCGTTAAAGGTACATATCCTCATTGTTGGTGGATAGGCAAAATTTAGGTCTCCTACGTTATATCATCCGATTAGTCTTTGCAGCATAAAGTATCACTAAATTGTAACAAGTTTCATTTTTTTATTTATCGCTGATCTGGTCCGAAAGGTGTTTTTATCTATCTGTGAGCTTTCGTCACATGTCGATGTATATTATTGTTTTTATTTCGCCAAGTAATTTCCAAAATTTTTAGTCATCATAACCTTTTTGTGCGGCTCAGCGGTAAGGATCCTATGATCATTTGTAAATAGTATTGTATACAATCTTTGTGTTTTCTTAAAATTAATTATTAGTTTATTATTTTTATTTAGTGATACGGTGTTATGTCAAGGTGTTATTTTTCTTTGATGAATACAAGCAAGTTTCATTGGACTTTGGTTTTTTATTTCTTCAATTTGAACCTTGGACCTAAGACCCACAGTCTAGTAAAAAATTAAAAAAGATAAACAAAGCGAAATTCGTGTGATTTAAATGCGATATACAACTTGTTTATTTTTTTTTAGAATTTTATCTTTTTCAGTCTCATTTTTCGTAAATGTAATTAAAACGCGTTGAATTAATTAGTGAAATATAAATATATATCTTCCAATAAGTGTTTCAGTAAGTGGTTATTGGAGTGTGTTGGATTGTTGATTATAATGTATTTATAATACAACTCATACAATGTTTACATACAACTCTTTCATTTGGATTATACTTTGTTTGTTTGTTCATTTAACGTCACTTTATGCTGCTATGGCTAATCGGACGATGCTACAGTGGGAGCCCTAAATTTTGCCTATCCAGGTTTTATTAGGATAGGGAATGCGATTATTAGGATTATACTTTTAACTATGCATAAAATAATAATGAAAAAAGTAAGTTGTTTAAAATAATACTGGATAATTTAAACTTAATTCAAGTTTAAAAGTAAGGGTGAGATGGCGCCCCTGTGAAGAAAAATGGCTTAACCTTGTTCCATTGACCCGCTAAGTTGATCTATGCCTTCGCTCTTCACAAATGGCTGCTTGAAAAATAGCTTCTCTGGTAGATATACTTCCCAGCGAGAAAGAATTATTAAACCGCACATCGCAACCACCAACAGATATGAAAGAAGCTAAATGAATTCTAGCGTTTCCCGTTAGAATCTAGAACTGGAATTCAGATTATATTTGCAGACACAGTTATTGATGATGATATGAATTTTGAGTTTTATACGATTCCATACAATACGACCTTTATAGCTTACTGCCTTCTTTATCTTGTGATATAAAGTAATTAATGTATTGTAAATCGTAATAAGATATTTTTATTTAACTACCAATTAAGAAATAGAAGATAAAATGAACAAGTTTAAGTAAAGGTACATTTGAAAAAAGTAAATTCACATTTAATTTAATTAAACTATTGCATAATTCTGAAATTATAATTAAATTACAAAGCAATTAATAATGATGAAAAGTATGTACTCATTCGGAAAAGTATCTCGGAATTCGGCCAACAGAGTTCCGTTAAAAATAAATTTCTTCTAACACAATTCAAACGTTCCTTCCAAATGTAGTCACATTGGTCATATCTGGTCTGGTCTACTTTGATCTGGTCTGGTCTTTTCTTGAATTGTCTCGTCTTGTCTTGGCCTTTCTTGCCTTGACATGTCTTGTCTTTTCTGGTCTGGTAAGTGCTTGCTTGCTTGTCTTGTATTGTCTGGTGTTATTATGCCTTGTCTTGTCTAGTCTGGATTGGACTGGTCTGGTCTGGTCTGAAATAACCCTTCTTGCCTTGTCTTTTATATAGAGTAATCCTTATCTTTAGTAATACAATTGCTAGATTTCGTTTCGTCTGATCTGGTCTGATATTTTTTGTCTTGTCGTCTCTCGTATTATCTGGTGTGGTATATTTTTTTCTTGTCTAGCATTTTCTTGTCTGTTACCGTCTGGCTTGTCTTGCTTATCTGATCGGATTTCGTTCCGTTTCAACAACGATCCAGTAATGTAAAATACCCACATTTTTCACTGTTAATTCATGTGGAGCTCACATATATTAAAAATATTAAAAACTATTTTATGGTATGAGTTTAGTTCTTTAGCGAAGTAGCGAGATGAAGTGTGTAGTATGGTTAATATGTAAATTGTTTTCAATGTTGGATTAATCAAAATAATTTGACCAAAATCTCTAATAAGTATGTAAGTTACTCTCTTTAGCTTTACATAAATAAAAAGTATAATTATCTTTTATTATTCTAAATTTTCTTTATTTAGGTAATTCAGTTAAATAATCACATAAATCACTATTATATATATGTCATATCATAATAAAAAAAAAATTGAAGAGCTTAGGATTCCTTTCAGTAAGAAAAGAATGAGGTTGAAGGAGAAACATTAAGCCTGTAATTAAGACGAGAACATTTAAGATTAATTCCAGCTCATCACTGGATGATGGCTTTTTAGAAACGTAATACTCTATTTAATGTCTGGCATTTTGTTCTCTTAAAGGCAAGGGAGAGGATTCTTTGTGAAGATTAAAAATAAAGCTGGGGATGAAAGAAAAAAATTAAAGCTAAAGGCATTCAGCAAGAATTGGTTCTGTTTTGTTGAAATCAGAGAGATCCTTTATTGAAAATCTTTAATGAATTAGGGATTCAAAGAACCATCCAGATTACGAGAATGTTTTATCTGACATTTGAGCATCACGTCTTTGAGTGATCTCTTGCTCTATATACTGTCTTTGACTGTGAGTCTTCTCATTTTTTTATGTATTTATTAATATTCACAACTGTATACTGAATGCATCAAGTAAATATTATGAAAGATAAATCATGTCCCGAGGTAAAGGCAAGTAGATAAACTACCCAGTGGTAGTACTCAAATAAAAAGTTCAACATAGAAGGTCACGAGGCCATTTTCTTTTCAAACGGGTCGAAGGATTATCAGGAATTGAAAGGCTTGAAATTGTGGGTTTGAATGGAAATGAAGTTTTTCATGAAAATGTTGATATAGGATTCGGGCCAAATCAGCAACAATGGGACATAAGGGCATTATGGATTACTATGTTCATAACAAAGTAAAGAGCATTGAGGATTTTGTCCATATTATTACTATCAAGTTAAAGTTAAATTCCAAGTTTTTCTTGATTGCTTAGTTTTTCATATGCACGTTCATTTTTGTAACTTTAAAACCAAACTCTGTGTATTGTACTAGTTTAAAAATCAGGAAATGTGTAACATTTTTAAATAAAACTAAATAATTAGTTGGTTCAGCTTTGTGAAATGAATTGGCAATAGAATTCAATAAATAAAAAGCACAGATTCGTTCCTTGATGTGAAGCGATTAAGGCTTCTGCATAAATTTTATAAAGTTATGATCAATGAGTATTTTTTGATTTATTAGGTGTTTATTTTATAACATAATTATTTTATATTTTGACTGTTATAAATAATTTTTACTTATGCTTCTCGAGATTCAGTCAACAGTTTTAACATCTTTTTGGCGACGTTTCACGACTAAGTTGGACTTATTATCATTCCAAATTGATAACGAATAGATGTTAATTCATTTTCACAATACCTTTACAGTACTTGCATGTATTGTAAATATTACATAGAGTATATATGTAATAAATATGTTACCCTACAATAAATTAAAAATGTTTTAGTTATATTATTTTGGACATTAAAACTCTCAACACATATGTCCATTCCATATTGTACATATACCTCAGGTAATTTCCATTTCGTTGGACAGTTACTGATGTGAACATCCCACAGACCTCAGGGCAGCGCAAGCGACCACACCTGCCATTATGTAGTGCAAATACTCGTCCATGATGTCCTTCTAGCGCGTCTGCTACAGCTTAACTAATAATCAGTAAACTCGTATCGAATAACACAAGTATTCTTATAGTTTTTGTGAAAACACGAAGGGGAAATTCGAGATAGTAATTTATAAAATATAAGAATACTATAATTTAACTAAATATGTTGTATAATGGTTTAATATTTCCCTCTAACATTGAGCAAAAACAGAAATAAATAATTAAACTGGTCTCTTCCCCTAAAAATTTACACTTGGAATAAGTTGCTAACCAAAATCAAACCAAGTTTATTGGTATCATAGAATAAAGCCTTCTTAATGCGCATTATTTGATTATCTTATTTTGTTTACCAATGATCAATAAATATTTTCTTTTTCATCATTTATCAACGGATAAAATTACAATTTGAAACATTGAATTGATAAAAATACTATAATTTAACTAAATATATTGTATAACGGTTAAACAATTCCTACTTACATAAAATTAAAACAGAAATAACTAATTAAACTGTTTTTTCTCCTAAAAATTTACATAACCATTAAATCAACATTTGGAATAAGTATCTAATCAAAATCAAACTAAGCTATTCGGCCTCTTAGTTCGACTTTTTTAATTTTGTCCAACTAACAACAATGATAAAACAATAAGTTAACAAATTAAGAAACATTACCTGTGGATGAGTCTAGACTATTCTGGAATCCACACAAAAGTTAAACATAAGTGAATTTAAACTATATCACCACTTGTATACTCAGAAAAAAATCAAAAGTCATAAACATAAACATAAAACATAAACAATAAACTATCACAATAAAACCAATATTTTATGATTTGCTTCTATGTTCTAGCAGATGTTGTAAACAAAGGCTACAGTAAAATTTTTGCCCCCCGGTTGAATTACCCTCCCACCTTCTTTTAGATAATATAACTATTTAAAGGCTATCAGATAAATTTTTAAATTAAAACCATCCTCGGTCCCGCTTGAATATTCACAAAAAATGTCATTAAAAATACCCATTCGTTGAACACATTAACAGTTGCATTGTATATATAAAGATATATAAAATGAACTATGGGTCATGAGTGCTTGAAATTATTTATTAAAAACTTAAAATGAACATTACAATGCAATTTATTTATCGAATGAGTGGACTGTATATACCAGCGAATTTTACGTTTGATATGAAACCAGTGACGTAAAGTTAATTTTTTTCTTTGAAAAAACAACCGTAACTATGTTTCAAATTTTTCTTAACCTTAATGATTTATAATTTCATAGTCATTCTTAATTATTAAGCTTGATTTTAATATCAAAATAATTTTAACACATGCTCTGCAAAGAAGAAATGACTTTCATTATAATATATGAAAATAAAAACTCTCTGATAAGGAAAAATCTTTAATAAAACAAAAGAGTGTTTTAGGAATAATGATATTTAGATGCAATTTTTTTTTCTTTAAAACCGAAAAAAAATTAAAAAAGTATTAATAATGGATTTGAGTTAATGGAAAATCACATTCAAATGGCTCATTGACAGTTTGAGATATACTTTATACAATACTAACTAGATGTTTCACTTCGTTGTTTGGAAAACCAAGAGAGGAAAATATGTAAGACAGAACTAAATGCAAAAAAGAAAATAAATCATTTGTTGAAGGAAACCTCAATTTGAGGAAACCCTTAGGAAAAAATAGTTTAAAGTTGAAATATGGGAATGTTTATTTTAACTCTTCTATTTTGTTTATTTAAATTAAATTATAGAAGATTAATTAAATGAATTATATTTAATTCATAATAAAAACTAATCTAAACAGAAAATGTAAAATGAGAAAAAAATTCAAGGAAATCCTTTAATTGAAATAATCGAAATCAGGTGTATAGTTTATCCTATATAATAAGATCTGGTATCTTATGTTACAATATACGAAGGGCTTAGGCTTCAGCACATAGAAGGGATAATATTTATTCTAGGACAGCGATTGTGCAAGGAAGTAATTTGAAGAGGATTGGCCGCCAGCGTTTCTCGAATGGAGGGCTAATAATTTATTTACTTTATAAAATCTATATAAAATCATTAATAAACCCAAAAGGGTTTCTCTGTCCTACAGGATTATGTACTGTAAGTAATTAAATTATAATTATCTGTGACAAGCAGTTAATGCCCAAAGCCAGCAGAACAATAGCACAAGGCCTTACTACTGCAATACAACGTTTAACTAGTAAAAGGTTTATTAGTATAAATAAGGGGAGCGGGGTGGCTAAGTGGTAGAGCGCTGGGTACCCGAGCCGAAGGTCCTGGGTTCAAATCCTGCTCGCTTGCAGACTTTTATTTAATCTGTTAGTGGCCGGAGATGGATCCTATGAGGATTTTCCTGAGGCTCACCCAGCCTCTATGAACTAGGTACCCAAAATAAGTAGGAGGGATTCTCCCGTGATCTAGGACAAACCATCTCCCTGCGAAACCGTTTATCAAGAAACAGTACAGTCTCTACCATGTAATGAGCTCAAGACTCTCTACGGGTTGTATTGGTACTGTTTTTTTAAATAATATATACACCATAAATATACGATAGCAACAAAGAATCGAAACTCACATCTGTGACAAATAATCTTTTAATATTTTCGTAACGGGCAACCTTAATATCGTTTGTAAAGCCCGTATTAAGTGTTTCTTGTGAAAAAAATAAATAAAACTAATAAATAAAAAATGTATAAGTTAAAAAAACGATAGTTCCTTTACCACCGCTTTTTTTATTTGTCAGTCCCCAAAAAACATCAATACCATGTTATATAATGTTATAATTTCTCAAAACCATAATTAAATAGACAAGCAATGTAATTTGGGCCAGCTAACCATATTCAGGCTTGCAGGGGAATGGAATAAGTAAATGATTTCTTCGTGTGAATTTCTTTTATATTACCAGTATCTATAATAAAAACACATTTTTTGCAATAAAAAACAAATCCAGTGGTAAAAATAAAAGAAATAAACACGTGGTGAGAATTTTGTACTTTATAAAAATTATATGTATTAGAGAATAATTTTAGATAACTGTAACGTCAGATACAGAAGTGAGTTGAGAGAAACTCAAACGATTTTTCTGATCTGATTTCCACATATATTGGTTGATGAGGGAGCTGTCAGATACTGTTCAAAGGGAAACTCATGAAAATTCTACAGTCTTATCGCACCGATTATTTTGTCATGTTTTTTTTTATAATCTTTGTGCTGACAAAGCCACTAGCAAAACATCAGAAGAACTACTTCACATATCATTATTTAGTATAGATTTAAAATTAATCGTTTACATAGATGTATTTATGAATTATGTCAATCAAGGTTATAATAACAATTTAGCAATTATTTAAGTTCATTGCATTTCCTAATAGCAATAATACATAAAAATCAATAGTTATCATCAAATATATAATTTATGGCACTGTTATTTTTTGACATGAAAACTTATATATTTGATCTAAGAATATAAAATTAAAATTTCCTAAAAACCAATAATAAACATTATCAAATGAAATATTTGTGTAAGATTATTTAATTTTCCAGATTAAATAAAACCGCTTCATACGTTATATAAAATTGGAATTTGACTTTACTAAAAAAACTATAGACAAAATATAACAATTCAGCAAAAAAAGGCTAATGAAAAGTTATTAATTAATAATATAATTAATCGATTGATGGAATAATCCCACTTGTTAGTGCATCAAAGTTGTTTGGTTTTTATTTAAAGACAATGTTTAATTATAAAGTGTGCAAAAATGAACAGGGATGCGACTAATTTTGTTGTATTTATTTTGTCTAGCATTTTAATATTATTTGTATTATTAAAAGCATTAATTTTTATTAGAAATTATAGTACATTAAATATTGTAAATCGTAAAAATTTTCATAATAATTAAATGCTAGATAACATATATACTACGAAATTAGCAATATCCCTATTCATTTTAGCTTAAATGAATTAATTAAGATATTAGTTGCATTTACAGATAAAATGTTTTGGATTGAGGTAATTTCTGTACACATCAATATTTTTCGATAGTGATTTTCTCATAATACCGATTAAAGTATTCACATTAAATTAAAACTTAATTTAATATTATGAATAATGTAAAAAATAAAACATTTCTGTAGTTGAATATGTGACGATTGAATGGCTTTTGTAAATGCACGGCGCTCTGAATCTACTATACCCGCACTACTGAAACATGTTGTAGGTCTAGCATAACACTTTCAATTTCGGGCAACTAATTAAATTTTAGGATAAATCTAATTTTTTAGGGGTGCAATAAAAAATATAATAATACAATAGTTAATAAAGTGAAAAAAATTGTAAAATACAAAATAATGTAATCGTTTTCTAAATATACTAAAACCAATAATAATGATAAACATGAAGATAGGCTTATTCCAAGAAAAAGCTTCTTACTTTTTAAGATATAAAATCGGCCATATTCTTCATATAGATATATTGAACTTATTATAATCGTATATAATAAATAAGACTGTAGATTGTATCATGAATCATAACGAAACCAATCCGGATTTATAAAAATCCTACAATTGGAGGAATCGTACGTGTTTCGTCTTGAAGCAACAGGTTCTACAAAACTTCACAATTACAATTTACTCAGGCGGTTTAGTACTATTAGTGATTTCGATGCAAATATTCTTTAATTTTATAATTTATTTTGTTTTGTGTATTATTAACAATTGTGTTAAATACATTAATAATTTTTCAATACTTTTATACTTTTATTCAAAAAATTACGTTTTGGTTTTCAATCGATCCGATTATTGATTCTTTTTGCAGTCTTGAAATAAGATTGATGTCTCGGGTTGATGAGTCAGTTTCGACTGCTGATGTGAGAATTACTACCTTTGATCTTCATTAATATTTTTGGATACTTTGTCTATGTATTTAAAAATCTATTTATTTCCTAACAAATCATAACAAGGGGGTATGTTGTTAAGAGGTTTCTGGAACCATCAATATGAAATTTAAAAATAATTATGACTTTTTATAAGTCATAATAATATTGATGGAATTTTAGGGGAAGCAGGGTAACTCGTTGGGTAAGCCCCCTAATGTGTTATCCGAGTATAATCTGGCTGAGGCATATAAATTATCGGTTAACAGCCGTAGGACCTACGGGATCAGAGGATCATCCTAGGCTTCGGCAAGCCTCCATTACGTAGTACTCTTACTTTGAGGGAAACCTGAAAGTTGAGCGTGGTGTAGGACCAATCACCTCCCTGCGCAACCGTTGTCTTAGGAAATCCGTCTGCCATGTACTGAACCAAAGACCGTCCATGGATTGTAATTGATCATATAATAATGCGGGATTTTATTTAAAATACTCCTCCTATACTTTCAACATAGTAAACTGTTTACGTTTGTTGGACTATTATAAGTGTAAACACTTATGTAAATCTCTCGAATCAACGTTGAACAGTGTACTCACAGTCACAGACTTTGTAGATATATCAGACCGTTTTGGCCTTGTTCAATATATCCGGCGCGTTTGACCTCGTAAAACAAAATTATGCGAAAATCACGCTTTGACATTTCAGTAATAAATAATTATTTCAAAGTAGCATAATGTTACAGTAGTAAACAAACATTTCTATTTGAATGGTGATTAATTAGTGTTTACATTAAAAAATTCAAAAGTCCAACAAATATAAACAGTTTAGAATTGGAAGGTTTGCTTTAATGAAAACATAAAATTGTCGACAACACAATCGTAGTGAATGGTATGGAATTTTCTTTAAAAGTTCAATTTACTCATACGGAACCTAAACTCTAAATATTGTATTTCATTGTCCTTCAAAAAAAGTTATTTGGTATTGCTTTTGACCAAGTCGTTCGATAAAATCTAGAAGGAAAATACCGCAATGGAAGTGTCAGGTGATCATTTTAATTTATGGCGAAACAAATATTTCTTAAAACAAGTTAAAAATACGTCTCCTTATACGTCATTCTTTCTTCATTAATTTCCTTTTCAGCCAGTACTTTGAATTCCTTAACTACCTTACAAACGAAGGAAGGATCCATAAAAAGGGACAATAGATGGGCTATTAATTTAAATAAATATATTTATAAGGAGAAATGAAGAGGAAGGGGTACAGAATGAGAGAGAGAGAGTGAGAGAGAGAGAGCGAGAGAGATCTATCGACTGAGAGGAGACGAGAGTGGGGGCGAAGTAGGCTCAGTTGGTGTCCGGACGAGCTGTGTTCGCGACCTCGAGCGCTTCTGCCAAGTCCCGCACGCGTGCGTCTATCCTCTGCCATCCTCTACATCGCGGTGAGTCCTGTATCATTTATTAATAGTAATAATGAAGAAATAATAAATTTATAATAGTAACTAGAACAAAAAATATGCCTGCAGCGATAATTCTTGATCCAAAATGTCTTTTACAGTTTTTTTTTTAACACATAAAATAATTTTTATATGTATTAGTTCATTAAATATCGAAAAAAACACAAACAAAGCTATCAGTTCCGCTAGCTGTCACTTGTAGTTAAGTAACAAGTTTTAACATTGGATTCGGTTCCTTTTGAATATTTTCCAAAAATAAAAATAATCCTGAGCTTCAGTATGGCAAAGTAATGTAACAAAGTAGTGTAATAATTACATTTTATGAACGTTTCCACAATGTGTATCATTATACGGAGAAATGTTCTTTGAAACGTTTATTTCTTGATGAAATCGGAACCGATGTGAACACATTTTCCATAAATACACTACTGCATCATAAAATCCACGACTATTTTTATTTTCTATTATACTAAAAAGGAAAGTTAAAACGTGTAACGCAAATGGAAGCGGCAACCTGCAGAACCGATACCGAAATCTAATATAAGTATTGTTAAATTAAATTTAAAAAACAGTAAAGTACAGTAAAATATATTATACCGTAGAAACAAATGCAATAAATTAATATTTTCTTCTTAAAAATAATCGTAATTTAATTTTTTTATTTTATTTTAAAAATTTGTAAACGAATATAATCAAAATATTTTTTCTAAAAAATTGTAATCGGTAGATTTGTCTTCAAATTAAAGTATTAATGTATACTGAACTTTTTATGAGTAAGGTACAGTCATCCTTTCAGTTAGAAATGGATCATGCATACCCTAATATAATATAACATAAATTTGGTTTGTACGTTAATAATATTTGAAAACAATTAAATTATGTATATGTATATATAAATAAAAAAAATATGTATCTTCAATTCAAATGCAAAGTACAAAGTATCAATTGTGAAAAAACACACTTTTCTTTTTCGAACTAAAGCGTTTGCTGTAGGATTAATAATTGTTAAAAAATTAACGTAAAGTTATCTGTAAAGCACAAAACGATATAATGGATAGGTATAAAATTGATAACATTAACCACTGATTTGATAGAATCTTGAAACAGTTTGATGCTGCATTTATCGCTTTCGATAATTTGCATTTGTATTGACGATGTAAGTGATTTCGGTTATCATTACATTAGGAACTAACTTTAAGCAACATACTAGTGTATGGATGAGACATTTGTAATTTTAGCGGATTTCTAAAAAGTTCAGATATATTTTTAAGGAGAAAAGTTAGTCTTGGTATTTGAATTTAACACAAAATCGTTCGATTGTAATTGTAAAGTAACTCGCTCAAGCCGTTCAACACTGGCTGAAACAAACAGCTGGATTGAAGAAATGTTGCTGAAAATTGTTTAAGAAATAATTTTTACCGCGTTGGGATAAACAAATTCTTCAATGAATACACAATTAGTGACATATTGTTAATATATTTTGGTAATTATAAAAAAGCTATCCAAGTATGTATTTTATACACTGTTTACATTAAATTATCAAACACTTAACTTGGAGGCTATATTTTATAACAGTCTGATTAAAATCCATTAATATAATCCGCAAGATTACTTAGTTTTTCAATGCATTGATATAAAATGCTATTACTTCAATATATACAATAGAGTAGATACGATAGAATAAATAATTTTCAAGATGAATGGATTTAAGGCTTAAGTGATTTAAGGTTTACAGAACATAAAAATAAAACATATTGTCGTTTACTTAATATTATTTTAAACCAATATCTAATATTCTAAAGTAGAATTTTTTTTTTTATAATATGCCTTTTGAAGTAGATTGATAAATATGATGTGTCTACAGCAACCTAATATATTTAGGTAGCAAAGCCTTTATATTTAGCATTTCTCTCTCTAGAATAAATAAATACTTTAACACTATATAAATTCTTAATATCTCATTCCATCCATAAGTTCTGAAATTATGTATATTGAAAAATAGTCACTCCCTACTATTTCTTCCAGGAATTTTCAAACTGTGAATCGTTTACACGAGAACATGTCAAGGGATCGTGATGGAAATCAAATGTTCATTTTAGAGATTTAAATGTTATCTGTGCATGTTAAGTGTGACTCGAAAGGTTTTATCTCGGTTTGTGTGCAAAGTGATTATTACTGTCTAAAAATTAGCCAAAAGAAATCTGCACATCTTGTGGGATCATCTAATATCAAAATGAACTGTTATAAAATTTTCTTCTTGTTCTTTTACATTGACTTCCTCCATTGCTAGCGTCGAGTAGCCTCCACCCAATGCAGCCATGCCTCTCGGTCCTTACTCAGCTGCATTATTTCCTGGACGTTCTTGCCTCTCTCCCCTCCGATGCCCTGAACGTATTCCTGATAGGAAACTTTGGGACGGCCTCTCGGCTTCCTCCCAATGTGTCTAGCTTCTATGGCCTTCCTTCTCTCCCTCTCTCTCTCTCTCTCTCTCTCTCTCTCTCTCTCTCTCTCTCTCTCTCTCTCACGCTCTCTCTATCTCTCTCTCACTCTCTCTCTCTCTCTCTCTCTCTTCATCCATCTGACAAATGCGGGCCAAACCACTTTAGTTGTCCCTTTATAGAATCCCTTAGCTCTTTCACTTTTAGTTCCTCGCTAATCCTCCCTGATGCAGTCCCTCCTGGTTTTTCCAACGATTTTCTGCCGAAATTTCATCCCATCAACTGACGTACGGCTAGCTTGTTGGTATAGCAAACCCAGCTTTCATTTACCTAAGTGAACGTTGGGAGAGGAGCTGTAAACATACGCTTTTCAAGACGAATAATTAATACAAACTTAATATGTATTTTTTTGATTCTACAGAAAAAAAAATTACATTTGTTTCAGCCATTAATGTGGACTGAGTGCCTAGCTAGACAAAGAAGTATCACAGAGAAAAAATCTCTGCATGTTGAAGATAAATTTTGACCCGGACAAGCTAGTGTGCATATTCGTTAAGAATTGGAAATTGAAAATATGACAACCTCTTCTTAACATACCCTGCCTCAAATAATTTTTTTACAGCATTTTTAAAATTACAAATGTATGGTGTACAGCATTGAGAATCCGTCTGGATTAATATTTCTGAGCATTAATCTTCCGAGTAAACGCATAAAGGTATTACCGAATAAAATGTTTTCTTTTTTTGAACCGAAAATCTTAATTCACATATAATGAAACATAATTCTAAAGAAAATTGAATAGTATATAATTTTCTTCCTATGGATAACAACTTGTAGGTACTTAAATTAATACTATTACTGCTACTACGCTGTTATGTTATCAATATGTTTTTCAGCTTCATATTATTTTCAATCATGTTACCAATACTACAGCATATCAATTTTTTTTATTAATCTCGTACCATTATTGTTATATAAGTATAATATCGTCATATAAGTATTATTATTATAATTACCTATGTCGTTAAATCGAGGGTATTGTCGAAGAAATTATTGACTTATTTTGTTGGAATCCGGTGACGTATTTTATCACCTGCGGAAGTTCAATGACCGAACACGCTTATAAATTTTGACCTCCTTTGTGGGTCGGATCCGCAATATTTTCATAAAAGTTCAATTTAATTATTTTAAAATAATTGTGTTTCTTAGTGTAAAACAATAATTAACTACAGTATTAAAACTATAAATAATACATTTTTTATCAAACCATATATTTTATGTTGTGGAAGAGAATGGTCCGGGTGGAGGTCTATAAATTTCTCTTAGATAGGGAGAAATGTTTATTAAATAGCCAACGTTCATATATTCTTTAGTTTTGATTCCTGTATTAATTATACACATATAGAATAAATCAATCGCTAAATTTCTTATCCAGATTAGAAAGAATAACTAATGTTGTAATCATAGAGCGTATTCGAACCTAACAAAACATCCTAAACAATATAGAGAAAAAGAGACGGTCGTTTCAGAAGAATGAAGGAGGAAATATTAATTTAATTTTCAAATTGAAATGCTGAAGGAAGAAAACGGCAAGGAAGTCCACGGAAAAGGTAGAAGGGACAAGAAAATCGTGTTCAGTCATGGAAGATACACAAGATAGGAGGAAATGGAAAATGGAACTAACGAAAAATTCTGATTGATTATGATGTTTGGTTGGATGAAAGTTTTTAAATTAAAATTTGAAATGATAAATGGTGGATAAGTAAAAAAATATGGTACTCCAAAGCATGTACCAGGAACTCGATATTGTCTCTAAAATAAAACTGGGATGGCTGAGATAGCTCGGACATGTGGAGAGAAAGAAGCCTAGAATACTCCCTCAAAATGTTCTACAGAATACCTGAATGGAAGAAGAAACGAAACGACTACGTTTAAGGAGGAGCGATGACGTGGAGCAGGATCTGAGAAACATGGGAGTGAGAAGGTGGAGAAAGAAGGTGACGGACCGAGAGGTGTGGAGGAGGCTCGTCAGGGAGGGCTAGGCTTTGCAGGGGCTGTTGCGCCGAGTTAGTCAGTTACTAAAGTATAAATTAATATTACATTTTAATTGATATACTTCCTTGAATCTAAAACCGAAGAATCTAGGGTTTAATAGATGACTGAGATTATATGTTTCTTAGCCAACAGTTGTGCAAAGAGTTTATTCGGCCAAACCCATGCTTCCGCATACCTGGGTAACCACTTTTAAAGGCTGGATGATCCCTAGAAATGTCTACAGACCCCACAACGTCGATCCTGGGCTGTTAAAAGAATGTATATATTTATATTTATAATTTATCTACCATGGATTGATCCGAATCCGGACTCAAACACTCCGTAACTAAGCACTCTACACACTAAGATAGCACGCTCCTAATTTTTTAAATTGTGACTAACCTAATATTAGTGTAATAGTGAAGTAAAAATCATCTTCCTACTTGTTTCTATTGAATAAATATTTTTCCACTTTTCCCACTTAATCTATCATATTGTTATTAAATGTTTTGATACCGTGTTGACACGGAGACTTAGAAGCGCTGAGCCACTTAGGAGCAAATTACAGAGGACTATAGACGCGTCGTATCCAGTTAGCGATGACGAGGGCCAGGATCTCCCCGCCCTTCTCACACCCACAGGGCCAGTTAATGAGGCTAAGGGCTTCCAAACGAAATTAGCCCTTTTCGTTTTATCTCCTCCAAGGGACGGCTCCAAAGTGCCCAAGGGCATTATTAGTGTTTTGTGCATCAAGTCGGGACCTTTTAATCTATTATGGCACATGGGAGAGTTTCAAACCGCATTCCAGATTATGAATTTGTTTGAAGCACCTTTCAGTGTTAAATAAACCAGGCCGTTATTCCTCCATCAATACTCTTCAACAGAAGCATGTTAGTCTTACTCACAAAACAATATAATAGCTTCACACGCCGTTTATTAATTTTAATAATAAATATATGAAATACTAATTAGTTTTATATTTATGACGTATTAATACTTCTACTTCAAGAGATAGTTCGTTGCTAAAACAAATTCGTTGGTGACTGTTTCGTGGAACGTTAAATGTGTTACTTCTTGTGGATTATTGTCTCTAATGAAAATACTATAATGAGGAGTATTGCTTCATGATTAACGTTGCAGTTTATTGGTATTACATTTAAGACATATAAGGTCCATGAGAATCGGCTATTTTTCCATAATGTTACATTCTGTGAGGAATATCCAAAAAGGTAGCTCGACACCTAAGAAAAAAATAAACTGCTGTAGCCGTTCTCGAACATAAAATCTTACTGTAAATAATTATAGCATAGTTTCTTGCCCATTGAATATTTATTTATTGTATAATATCCTTATTTCCTGTTAGAGGATTTTAGCGTCTGAGGGTTAATAAGCTTTCCTGTGTAACAAACAACACAATGCCGCAAGTAGGTTTTGTTACATTATAAACATTAATTCAATGCAGCTGTGCCTATAACCTGATCATCGATACTTCTCGGTTTCTTCTTTAACATCTTTTCCTCATCTCCGACGGCTTCTTACAACTCCCTCCTCTTAACAAAAGTCCTTTGGGGTAATTGTATCTTCTTCTAGATACAAACATAATCCTAGAAGTGAAGCAATTTGGTATGGTCATCAGGATATTTTCTTGCTTATTTTTACTCACCTTCCCGCCAACCAACAAATCTCCTTGTATATACGTTATATTTACTGATTTTTATCAAGCAATTAAAAATAATTTGAATAACAGATTAGATATTAACTAGTTAATTATTAAACTAATTGTGTACTGATTTTCCTATACGCTATATCACTATTACTGCCTGTGGGATTGAGGGAACTAAATGATATTCGAAATGGTTGCATTGCTGACGTCACACGGCACGTGGAATGCATACTGGGCAATCCAGTTGATTATTAGTCTTGACGTAAACCAATATATTATTCAGTATCATATTAAGCTTAAATACACTGTTATTTATTAATCAATACAATAATATTATATTGTTAATTGAAATACTTCACTCCAGAACGACGTAATTAATTAGGTAATATTTCATAATCATTAACATCAAAATTTAATTACACTAGAATCATTACCGTGTTCTTTAATAAAGAATGTTGACATTGTGACCAGGTTGCGGGGTTTTCGGTCCAAGGTCCAAATTGATTTAAATAAATTATTGTCCAAAGAAAAATGTTGTATTCTTATATTATACATCAACGGTAACATAATGCCAACTCCAAAACTTAACCATAATATATATTGTAACATCAACGTAACACCACCAACGCTGAGCCGCAAAGATACGATAAGGTAAAAACAATTAAATTTGGCAATTACTTGGCCATATAACCCACTTATACACATCCGTATGGAATGACGGTCCTCAGTTAAGTGAGGTCAGATAGGTAGAGACACCTGACGGACGAATTTAGCAAACAAAAGAATACTCGTTACACACTCCCCTCCAGCGATTAAGTCCGTCGGGTTGGATAAAATAATTTAAGTTTTGAGGGATGCCATAAGCCTATTATCTTTCCATCTTCATCTCTCAGTTTACAGGATCCACCACTCGTAACGGAAACAACCGTAAAAGGGCCTTCATATTTGGGGTTCAGTTTAGCAGCGAGTTTATCAGCTGCCGACGATAGCTGAAACCTCATCTTTAAGACTTGGTCCCCCGGTTGGAAACGATCTTTTCGGCGTCTCAAGTTATAACGACTGCTCTGATTTAGACTTGCCTTCAGAGAGTTTTCCTCTGCTATATGATGAACTTCAGGCAGTCTGCCCACTTTAGCGGCCCAAGCAGCATGTTCGTCTGTGCCCGCCACAAGGATATCATCGTCGTTAGCTTGATGTAGAGGCCTCAGTTCTCTACCAAAATTTAAGAAGGCAGGACTGAACTTAGTCGAATCTTGAACGGCGGAATTTAAGGCAAACTGGATCTCTCCTAGTTTTTCGTCCCAGCGTTGGTGTTTCTTCCCTAGGTACGCTACGATAAGTTGCTTGATATTCCGATTCGCTCGTTCTGTGGGATTTGCCTGTGAATGGTAAAGAGGAGTAGTTTCTCTCTTGATTCCAAACTCCTTAGCCACTTCAGTTACAAGATTACTAACGAAGTTCTTCGCATTGTCGGAAATTACTTTATGCGGTGCGCCATATCTGTATATCATGCGGGATTTTAATTTATTTACAATAACCGAAGAGGTAGCTTTTCTGATGGGACATAATTCCACCCATCTACTAAATAAATCTACAAACACTAGTAGATATACATTGCCTCTAGAACTCCTAGGATAAGGACCCATAATGTCAACTGACACCATTTCCCACGGCTGCTTGTTATAGCGAGGGAACATTAACCCACGAGGTGGCGTGTTATTGGGTTTGACCTTCTGGCATAACTCACACTGCCTCACATACTGGCTTATATCTCGGTATAATCCAGGCCAATAATATAGTCTACTAACCCTAGAAACAGTTTTATCTATCCCCAGGTGGCCTGACTGCGGTAGATCATGATTTTCATATATTATTGCTCCCCTTAAATGTCTAGGAACGACAACTTTCCATTCCTCACTGGGGTCTTCTAGCTCTCCCTTCAAAGGATTCTTTCGATGGTATAATAGCTGTCCATCTTTTATCGACCATCCAGGGTGGAGTTCTGGGGACTTCTGGACTCGATAAAATTTCTGATTATACCATTCGTCGGTCGCTATGAAAGTTCCTGAAGTCGAAACTGAATCGGTAGAAGAATTAGGATCGGAACTGGTAGACAATACTGTGATTGCAGCAATTCGTGATAGGGCATCGGCCACTGTGTTGAGTTTCCCCTTTCGATATTCCACCTTGTAGTTGTAAGGCTGCAAGCGAAGAGCCCATCTAGCCAAACGACCTGAAGGGTTTTTCAAGTTCAGTAACCACTTCAGACTGGCGTGGTCAGTTATTACAGTGAATGGATAACCTTCCAAGTAATGCCTATTCTTCTCGATACCAAACAGAACTGCGAGGCATTCCTTTTCGGTTACGGTATAATTCCTTTCAGCTGAACTTAAGGTACGAGAACAAAAAGCGATGACTCTTTCTTCGCCGTCTTGTATTTGAGTCAAGACCGCTCCAAGACCTGTATCACTGGCGTCAGTCTGTAATTGAAAAGGCTGTTTAAAGTCTGGCCTAGCTAATATTGGTGCTTCAGTCAGTGCTGACTTGAGAGCATTGAAAGAGGTGTCCTGCTCTTCTGACCAGATCCATTTAGCGTTACGCTTAAGCAAAGCTGTTAGCGGAGAGACAACTGTGGAGAAGTCTTTAATAAAACGGCGATACCATCCTGCCATTCCAAGGAATCTTCTAAGCTGCCCAGCGTTGGTGGGAGGAGGAATCGAAGTAACGGAACCAACCTTATCTGGATCTACACTCAAGCCATCACTATTAACCAGATAGCCCAAGTACCTAACTTCATTACAACCAAATTCACATTTTTCCGGGTTGATACGCAGACCTGAGGCTTTAAGGCGACTGAACACTTCCCTTAGCATATCCAAATGCAGTTTGAAAGTTGGTGTGCAAACCAAAATATCATCAAGAAAAACTACCACGTAAGGGTAAAGTTCGGGTCCAAATATTGCATCGGCTAACCTCTGAAAGGTAGCAGGTGAATTTGTCAGCCCAAAGGGCATAAGTTTAAACCTGAATAGTCCTCTGCCAGGAACTGTAAACGCAGTAATGTCTTTACTAGTTTCGTCGGCAAGGGGCACTTGCAAAAATGCTTGCTTGAGGTCAAACTTGGAGAGATATCTAGCCTGTCGAAGTCCGTCTAAGAGAGATGTCATATTAGGCATAGGATAGCAATCTTTACAAGTGACTTCATTAACCTTAAGAAAGTCTATACAAAAACGATAACCTGATCCCTTACGAACCATGACTACCGGGGAAGACCATGGAGATTGGCAAGGTTCCACTAAGTCTTCATCCAACATTCGATCTAACTCCTGGTGCATTGCCTCAAGTACTTTGGGTGAGTAATGGTAGGAGCGCTGCTTGATAGGTTGGGCATCCTGAACATCTACCTTATGGCTAATGCGCGTCGTTAATCCTGGAGAATCTTGGAGAATTCGCAAACCTTCACTGACTATTCTATCCAGATCCACCCTTTCTGAGGGATCAAGTGAACTAATGCCGCATATTTTGGATGTTTCCTCTTCTACTAATTGAACATCTTGACGAAACGAGAACTTATGGTCGGGGTCATCTTGAAACCACCATGTCGCTTCACGATGATTAGTACTCATATTTGTGTTAACGATAAAATCTAACCCTAAAAGAAACATAAATGGAAGCTTGGTTAAAACGTAAAGCTTCGTGTCATATGACCGGTACCCAACGGTAATTGAAATGGAGAATCTTTCATCAACGATACAAGAGCTTCCATTAGCGACACAAATATTAAATTCGGGAATTTTCTCAAATTCATATCCCAATTTAAGGAGAATTTCAACCCCTTCTGGTCCAACAAATGAGGTAGTGGAACCAGGGTCAAACAGAGCCAAGTAGGACAGGCCTCCTTTGTCAGGTTTCCCTATTCGGAAATCAATATAGTGCTGTTTAGGAAATGGTAAACGATAACAAGATACGGTAGAACTTTCGGGAAAATTCGATACGACACAAGGAGAAACGATATCAGATTTAGCGGTACAAAAAGGTAAACGATAAGGCACGGTAATAGGTAAATCGGTACTTGGTGGGTCAGCTGAAACCGTGAGAATAGGAATGACCCTCACTTCCGATTCCCTTGCACATTTCCCGGAGTACATTTAGGACATGCGTGAATGGAAACTCCTGGGTTACCACAACGGTAGCTTTCGTGGTAGCGGACACCTGGAATATACGTGCGGTCCACCACAATTCCAGCAAATTAATTTCTTGGCTGGTAGAGCCGGTTTTGAGCCTTTTAGACACGTTTTCTCGTAGAGAATCGATTCGGTACTATTTCTTGATTGTACAACAGTCGGAGAGAATACCTGTTTCTTAGAGCCAACTGCCTGAATTTTGAACTGGTCGAATTGAGGATCGTGATTCGTTGTGTTAGCAGCAACATCGGTTTGTTTTTCCAATGGCGAAACAGTAAAAATTCCCGGAGATATTTGTTCTTTTTCGGAATTGGATTTGTTATATCGTCTAGTGGAATTCGCAGAGCGGGATTTTTCTATAATAGGCTTTTCTGATCGGCCTTCTTGAGCCATCATCTCATATACTCTAGTTCGTTCGGTGACGAAATTAATCAAATCCTTATAAGAGGGAATATCTGCTGATTTTATTCGTTCTTCGAATGCTTTTCTAGTCCCTGGGTCTAAATTATTAAGAGCTAAATGAAGTTTAATGAAATCCCCCATGTCTTCAATGCCTAAAGCCGATAACGCAGAAAAATTATTTTCATGCTCAGATAAAAATCTCTGCAAATTAGACGCTGAAGAATTGTTTAAAGGGGTAAAATCCATCACCTTCTTGATATAAAATCTGGCTAGTCGCCTTTTATTTTGATAGCGAGAGACCAATGCGTCGTAAGCGAGCGGATAATTAGCTTCGTCTAATGCGAAGCCCGAGATAAGCGACAGAGCTTCATCGCGTAAGCTACTTCGTAGATAGTAAAATTTCCTAATGGTCGGTAGAGATTCTTCCCTATGAACCATAGAATCAAATAGGGAATAGAATCCATTCCAGTCCTCTAATTTCCCTGTGAATATCGGTAAGTCAATTTTCGGTAGCTCCTGAGGAATAGAATGAGAATGGACAACCACAGGTTTATTCTCAGGAGGGCAGGTAGATTGCACCACTTTGTTATAATTCGCTTTAGTAATATCAACTAAATCGTTAAATGAATTTTGTACTTCTGTTGTCTCGATTTTTTTCACTTTTGTTCTTTATACTTGCATTAAATATCCGAATTTTTGATTGAATTTCTTCAAATCGGATTTCATTTTTGAGTAAGCGGTCATAAGCGGGTTTAAAAGCGGATGCTGAATCGGTACTCAAAGATTTGGATTTTGTGAAAATGGATTGAACTGCGGCAAAAATATCCTCCCTCTCTGACACTAGAACGACTGGATCACCCATCGTGACAATAAATCAAGACGTTACCCAAAGTTACAAAAAAAATGCCAAAGAAATTAAATGTTGAAAAAAATACCAACAGAACCTTTAAAAGTCGTAAGATACTGAAAATTAAATTAATAAAATTATATTAAAACTAACAAATTAAATTAAATCGGTAAGCGTCCTTTACAAACTTAATATATAATTTTTTCCTTATGTCAGCCATAGATAAACAAATATTTTCCTTTTAAAAGGAAACACAAGATAATGCTAAGTAGAAACAAACAACAGCTGTTGTCTCTAATGCTTACTTGCTAATCTATCATATGTTCAATTCAACTATTTAAACTTACGGTAAAAATACAAAATAAAATCATATATTAGTAGATTTTAATTTTCAAAACATGTGTTAAACAAAACTAAGTCGTTCTACGACCTTAAGTAAAAATTCCTGATTTTTGTTGTTGATATAAAATTATAAATTAAAAATAATTATCTTTACATTTCCAAAATTGCGTCTAAGACAAACCTTTTTGCTTCAATCAACAGAATTTTAGTACCTTCAATTAATGCGAAAATTATATTTAAACATTAGAAAAAAAAATATTAAAGTATTGTTTGGAAAAATTATTCTGTTACTATTATTATAAAACTATTAACAGTTAACTTCACTATTTCAAAAAATGTTAATATAATAATTAAATCTTCAACTAATAACTTATCTGTAGATTTTTCTTTTGTAGTCCCTGTTCGGGCGCCATAATATTTGTGACCAGGTTGCGGGGTTTTCGGTCCAAGGTCCAAATTGATTTAAATAAATTATTGTCCAAAGAAAAATGTTGTATTCTTATATTATACATCAACGGTAACATAATGCCAACTCCAAAACTTAACCATAATATATATTGTAACATCAACGTAACACCACCAACGCTGAGCCGCAAAGATACGATAAGGTAAAAACAATTAAATTTGGCAATTACTTGGCCATATAACCCACTTATACACATCCGTATGGAATGACGGTCCTCAGTTAAGTGAGGTCAGATAGGTAGAGACACCTGACGGACGAATTTAGCAAACAAAAGAATACTCGTTACAACATTCACACGAATATTTATTTTTTATTAAGTGATATATGGGTTTGATGGATGATTTAATAGGATACATATTTATTAAGGAAGAAATATCTTTAAGCCGTTAAAATCATGCATATGCACCATCGGGAATTATCTAAACGTGATATAACTATATATTGCGCTTCACAATTCTTTGATGCGATTCTATAGGACCCATCCAGAAGTGAAAAAGGTCGAGTTGTATAATGTGAGGTGGAATCTCTTTCTGCCTCACCACCGTCCCAGTATTCCGAATATATCTGGACTTCCCGACATGTTCAATGCAAGGTTGAGCATTCGGAGATACCGTTGAGTTGAACAGATATCTTACGGAGATTTTTTAATACAGATAGGATATATTTTATAATACAGATTTTTTACAATAGGAACAAGTTTTATACGGTTAAGCAAAAAAATTTAGCTTTATACTGAAATATTAATTATCTATGTGTAATATTATGTATGTATATATATGTAAATTATTTTATGAGCATAGGAGTAATAATGTAAGCTTTTGTGTAACCTACACCTAATAGTTAAGTGTAAGTTTTTTTTTGTAACATATGTTTTATTTATATCTAGTCTTTTATTTTTTTTTATAATTGTAACTTCATTTCATTCCGATATTCTAATGAAACATCATCAATTCCGTTTATTCAGGTATTTTTATTTTTTCTAATTGTATTTTTGTATTATTTTTTGTTATTTGTTACGGACTTTTTGTTTTGTTTTATATATTTTCAGACATTGGGATGTTTAAACTGTGATTACTCTTTATATATAGAATACAAAATTACATAAACTGACTTTTTGAGCACAATGATGAAGTAAAATTTTACACTGCTAATGAAGAAAGAGTAAAGAAGTTAAAAAGTATTAAGAAAATAGAAGAAGATATTAATTATGTTTTTCCTTCTGCATTTCAAAATGAACAGCATCATGTAAATTTATTCAATAATAGTATTATAAAGAACAGTACCAGTTTTCTTAAGAAAGAAAAGGGTTTCAGGAATATTACTATTACCTTAGATGCCACATTAAAACCTCTATTTCTAGATATTGAGTGAAACTTTGTTTTTAAACAGACGTATTTAGATGAAGAGATACTCCCTGGGACTGATACACCACCACAAGAGACACTGATACAGACACCACAAGAGACATCTAATTTATTATCAATAATTAAACAATTGCAAAAAGATTTGAGGGAAGCACGCGATTAAAAAAACATGAAACAGAAAAAAAATTAAACATAGATAAATTTAATGGTAACGGCGAAGCAGTTGGTTGACTCGAGAAATACTGTTGTGGATGTGATCGATTTGGCCTATCTAATGAAGATAAAGTATAGGTTAAGAGTGTGTTTTTAACTGATTCTGATGTAGAGTGGTACTTGTCTTATATGAAAAAAGGAATACAGGACTGGAACATATTAGTACAATCATTTAATAATGTTTTTAGCATACAAAATTGGGCATATGTCAAGTATGCCATCCAATATAAATATATAAATGGAAGCTTGGTAGATTATTTGCTTACTAAGCAGAGATTACTGTTAGATATAGGGAAACATATGGCCCATGTTAGCTTAATAAATTTGATGGTCTTAGGACTGCCATTATATGTAGAAAATAAATTAAAGAAAACAGACGTAATAACAATAGATCACTTGTTTCAAGAAGTCGCTAATTTGGACAATGTTCATCTACCCTCTAGATCAAGATTTAAACAACAGTTAAAGAAAACAGATGATGTAGATATAAACCATAGCAAACATCACATATTTTCCACTAGAAAAAAACAACTCCAAATCAACAAAAAATATTTGCATATTTTAATTAATCATTTTACTAGGTATTGCTGGTTCAGAGTTTCTTCTTCCCAGAATTTAAACGACTTTAAAGTATTAATATATATATTATGTTGTAAGTATTATGTATACACTCCACATAATTAATTTTTGTTTTATTCTCATTAACTAGTGGGTTTGGGTGTGGGTGGTTCTCCGGGGACGGAGGTTTATAAACATAGATTGGTGGTATCGGCAACGAGCCTTCGGGTCTGTGAAGCCTTTTATTTATTTATTTATTCTCATTAAATTAAAGATGGTATTAGTACAGCCAATAAATGTGTATTCCCAGGTAGTAAGAGAAGTATAAAAAAACTAATACAATTTCTTCCTATGGTATTACGTAGAAAAGATAAAAAATATCTAAAAATAAAATTGTATATTTTTAATACAGAAAATATCATTATAGCTTTCAAAGTGTCTCTAATCGTATACAAAAAGAAGTTTACACTGTATTGAATGATTTAAAATAATATATATTGGAATTTACAACTGTATAATAATGATAATGCTTAACGTAAATATAATAAAATATATAAATGACATGAGATTAAGCCAAATAAAGAAGCTACCCACTGATATTACATGAATAATAAATTCAACTTTAAAGATCACGAAGCCATCTTCCTTTTAGACGATGGCCTGTTATCAAGAATTGAAAAAGTTGCTAAGTTTGAAACTAGTTGTTTTGAGTGGGAATATTGTTTTGAAGGATTTAAAGATTTATGACTTATCTAAAAAAAATTTTTAAAATTTAAAACTAGTTGTATTTCAATGGCATTTATAAATTAAGTTTGCCAAATAACGCCCCTATCAAAATTTACATACATTTTTGATCACTCTATTATTTTTTTCTCAATTTATTAATATTATTTAACTATTATTTATCAATTTCGGTATTCAAACGCCTTGTACTTTCAGAAGCCCCTAAATATAGAATTGATGTAGTGACTATTCAATCTTTTACTAAAATAATCTATTAATATTACAACTCTCATCTCATAATAGATTTCAACAAATCTTGAATCGTGAACTCTGCTTCTATTCTAAGAATGTGTGGGAATATTTCAACTATTGTAATTTGTAGCGTGTGGGTGGATACTTTTTTACGAAATATATATTTCTGATTTAATATATTTCTTAATAAGGTTGATTACACACATTATCTGTTTTTAAATAATTTTCTAAATAGAAAATGAATTTTCTTCGAGTAACAATTAAGGAAATAGGACATCTTCCATTTTTACTCGATGAAATGCTAAATGAAAAAGGAAAACTCCACTTCTAAAAACCTTTACAACAATGAAAAAAATTATTGTTATTTTTAGACCAGATAAGCAAAATAAGATATGATAAGAATAGTTCAAGTTGTGCAGGGTGTGGCAAAGAAAAATGACCTGTTAGGAGGATAAAAAAAAATGAAACTGACAGGCTGTCAATAAAAAAATAGTTCTGGAACCACCTTAATCAAAGTTTAGAGTTTTAAATTTGTTTACCATTGGTAATTAATGTTCAAATTTTTGAAATAACGTCTAGAAAAATATATATTACTATTATATAATAACTTAAAATGTAAATCAGGTGCGAAAACCTCCTGAATAAAAGTTATTTTATTTAGAGAGAGGATTCCACAATATTTAGAGTTTTACCATAAAAATAATTGAAACGTGTTATGATTTTTATGTTTCCTGTTATTCAACTTATGTATTACCTTAATTAGTAAATATCTTCTTTTATAAATTATAAAATCCCACACACACACACACACACACACACACACACACATATATATATATATATATATATATATATATATATATATATATATATATATACACACACACACACACATATACAAATATATATAATTTAATTTTTATAATTTTGAACAATAACAAGTACAATTATTTAACCCTTTCATTGCGTAGCTAATTTTCACATATTTTGCATAAATTGCGAAAGGATTTTTGAAAAAAAGTACCTTATTAATTACTGATACGGCACGTCCGCACAGATCGATACCTATAATCAAACTGCGCAATAGTCGATATTCCGATGCTCCGCAATTTATACAAATTAATAGAGAGTCGTTTTAGCGACGGTTCGTACTGAAAGGGTTAACATTCCGCAAGGGATCTTGAAAAAAAGGAAGGAACTAAATTAGTGATTTCGATTAACTGTTGTTTGGTATTCGTTGGGAGGTGAATAATTTATCATTATATTATTATATATAAAATATTATTAATATATATTACAGACTTGATAAAGCGAACTTAATCCAAGTTTTGTTAAAGAAACTTCGTTATACGTTATAAAAAAAATTATTTTTTATAATCTTTTAAAAACATTTAAATTTGTAAATATCGATATATTTTAATAGAATATTTACAAATGAACCAGTTAAATGTTCTAGGCAACTATTATATTTATCAAAAATTGAATACAGAATGATTTCAACTTTTTCACTACTCAAGGTAACGGCGCTTTGGGCTTCATTACCTGCAACACTGGAATGTATTGCTGGTCTGGAGAGATGTATTTCCAACATGTTACGGGGCAGAGTGCGCCGACCTGTGCGCCACCGCTACATCCCCGATGTACGAATTAAACACAATTATTGCCTTAATAAACACCTGAAAATGGTCATATACTGTTAATTGTCCATTCCACAATATCTGATAAAGGTATCCTGGATAGATTTTCATAGATAATTCATAGGGGAGAAGGAAAGAATAAAACTATGTATAATCAATATTCTTTATTATTATTGTTAGTATTAGTATTATTATTGTTATATTACACAACCTACGCGTTTTAGTGCAGACAATAGCAAGAAACGAATGTATTTTTGTTTTGAAGAGAAAAGATTTGTTCTGGCCGGGATTCGAACTCGGGTATTCCGCAATTCTAGCGCGGTACTTTACCAACTTAGCTACCAGGCTCGTAGCTTGGTAAAAAAAAAAAAAAAAAAAAAAAAAAAACCCTGAACCCACTGCGACCCGTGAACGATTCTGGGGTTCAGTACATGTTAGAGACTGTACTGTTTCATGGACAACAGTCCTGCAAGGAGGTGACTTGTCCTAGGTCACGCTCAACCGCCAGGTTTTCCCCCTTATTTGGGTAACCTTTTTTTATAACATTTTATAGAGGGTGGGTGAGCCCCAGCAGGGTCCTAGATCCTATATGATCCATCTCCCGTCGCAAACAGACTAAATAAAAGTAATTGCCTGAAGCGGGATTTGAACCAGGATTTTCGGCATCGCTACTCAGTGCTCTACCACTGAGCCAATCCGTTCCCTATATGCAATATCTATAATTTTAAAATAGAAATTTAAATAAAATAAAAATATTAAAATGTTGGGAAATTTTACAAACCCAAACTGACACAACTATTTATTTGGGCTATTATCTGGTGAATTATATAATTAAATAATCTCCAACACTAAATCACTTTTAAAAAAGAAACTTTATTGAATAATGACAATGACATGGTAACTGGACTAATCACCAACTAAAGAATAATGATAATGCTAATGATCTACATCTATTAGAGAAGAGGGAATATATAGAAATGATTACTTAGATTTTAAGAAGGACTCCTGCAAGCTGATCCCTTATTCTAGGAAAGACGCCTGAAGCTATCCTTTTACTATTTTATGGTAAATACTTAAAAATGTGCACATTTATAGTAAGTATATTTAAATAAATAAGATTCTTGGGTTCAGTTCGTGAGAGATACTTTACTGCATCTAGCACAAAGGTTGCGCAGTGAGTTGATTTGACCTAGATTACCCTACACCACTAGGTTATTCCTCAATTACGGTTATCCACTTTATAGAGGCTAGGTGGGCCCTAGGGTGGTCACAAGATCTCCTGATGCTAACAGATTAAATGATTTATGTGTCACAGCCAGAGTTAACCTCATGACCTTCGGCATAGCGATTTACCGCATTACCCATTAGTTACTCTTTTTCCTATAACATTTTGAATGCTTATACAAAAACAATATGAAATAACTATGTTCTGAATACTCTAAAAAATAAATCATATAAAATAATTAGGTTTATTTAATTTAAATTTAAATTTTTCCTCAAGGTAGTATCCTTGGTCCAATCCTTTATACAGTTTATACAGCTGACATCCCAACTCATCCTAATACTATCCTTACCACGTATGCTGATGATACATGTGTATTATCAGTCAAAACCAATCCAATTATTGCATCCCAAAGCCTCCAATCCCATATCACTGATCTTAAAGAATGGTGTCAAAACTGGAGAATTAAAATAAACTCTCAAAAATCGTATCAAATCACTTTTACCTTACGTCGTAAACCAATGCCTTCCTGCCCTTCAGTATCCTTTAATAATATCCCACTGGTGCCTGTAGAACAGATCCGATAATTAGGGTTGCATCTTGAGAAACGATTAACCTGGAATCCTCATACGGGACTGAAAAGACATGAAACCGGTCGACGTTTCAGGCTACTTACTAGACAAACGCTCTAAGCTCCCAATTAATTACAAAAGACTCATCTACATGACCATCATACGACCTATTTGACCTACGGAGTAGAGCTTTGGGGCTCCACTAAGCCATCGAATTCCTCTCGTATCCAATCCCTACAATCCAAAATCCTTCGTAAAATCCTTAATGCTCCTTATTTTGTTAAGAATAAAGTCATCCGTAACGACCTTAATGTCCCATTTGTTGCTGATTTGGCCCGAACCCGCTATCTATCCTTTCATAACAAACTTCATTTCCACTCAAACCCTCTAGTTTCAAACCTAGCTTCCTCTTCAATTCCCGATAATCCTCCGAGGTGTCTGAAAAGAAGATGGCCCCGTGACTTCTTAGTTGAACTTGTGATTTCAGTACTACCAGTGGGTAGTTTCTCTACTTGTCATTTTCACATGTCATTATGTATCGCTTAGCCCATTTACTTGATGTATTATTTTAATACAGTTGTAAATATCAATAAATAAACTTTAAAAAAATAAATTTAAATTTAATTAAAAGTTTGAGCTATTTTCCGTATAAATTAACCATTGCCCCTTCCTTCACAAGGATATATATTGCATTAATAGGATTCATTTTTTTAAAAAAGGTACACATTGCGGTCGCATTGTGGTTAGGTCCCTGGGCCACATAGTAGGACGTAAAAAGGAGACAAAGGATCTGTGCCGCTTTGAAGGGACACAAGAGTTTCTCTAATTAAGTATTTTTATAACTTTAAAATGCCTTGTCATTTTGGCGCCTCGGTTCCTTTTGTTTTTGTCAAAAGGTTCCTAATCTGAAGGGACGAAAGGATGGTCCCCTTTTGTATACTTTACTCCGTTAATTTAAACAAATTAATGTTCCTGAAGTAATCGCTATCACACAATGCTGGTACATTGTGACATACATAAAAATACGAGTATATTCATTTGATGAGAATAGAAGTGGTAGAGAGGTGACTTGCTGGCCGGAAGGTCCCGGGTTCAAATCCGGCTGGAGAAGATAACCTATTTCATTTGTTAACAGCTGGAAATGGATTTTTTTAGATTTGAAGACCCTGCATGGGCCCACTCAGCCTCTATAACACGTAAATAAATAATAAAAGTTTTACAAACGAAGAGTGAAGGAAACTTGTCATGTCAAGAAGCCGCAGAAATAATCTATCCATTGAATGCAGGCATTTGCATGCACTCCACATCAAAGCAAACTATGTATGTATGGAAACTATGTAATTCCTAGGGATATAAGGAGGCGATGGAACTTTGTGAGTAAAGGCAGATTCTACATTTTCAAGGATAAAAACCGGGTGTAGTAGAAAAATATTTATTCAATCAGCCGTGGATCGACCCTGTGGGATCTCCTGACCCACTTGGGACTCATCAACAAAGGGACACAGCGTTGTATCCGATTGCGGAAATGTTCTTTTTTTTTTTTTATTTCCACTCGTTGCCATTAGAGTGAATCATTAAGGACTGTGAATTTGATGAATTTTTTCAATGGTAATTCCTATTAATATTTTTATAGTTTGATACAGATTAGGCAGATATCTTAGGCATATCGATGTTTGGACAATTATAATATTCCCTTTTTTTATCATTAGATTACTTACAGAGTTTTTTAAGCATTGCTTTTCAATTTAAAAGCTTGTTTAGTATCTCGCTGATTTCTGTAGAACAGACCCGACACTTAGGAGTACATCTTCACATTTACTTAACTTGGAATCCTCATACTAGAAACAAGCGACAAGAAAATACTTGCCGATTCAGACTACTTACACATACCATACAATCGCTCTAAGCTCCCAATTAATTTCAGCATCATTATATTCCCATTATAAGACCCATTAGGACCTTATAGTATAGCATTATATACCCATAAGGAGTATAGCTTTGGGGCTCCACTAAACCATCCTCTTGTATCCAATTCTTACAATCCAAAATCCTTCTTAAAATCCTCTATGCTCCTTTCTTTGTTGCTTATTAAGTCATCCATAATGACCTTAATGTGGCACTTGTTACTGAATTGGCTCGAACCCTATATCAATCCTATCATGAAAAACTTTATTACCACTCAAGCATATTAGTTTCAAATTTAGCATCCTCTTAAATTACTGATGATATCCCGAAGCGTCTGAAAATAAGATGGCCTCCTGATTTTCTACGTTGAATTTGCCATTTCAGTAATGCCACTGGGTAGCTTCTCTACTTACCTTTATCCCGAGCTATTATGTATCATTTATTCTGTTTACCTGTTGTATTATTATATTACAGTTGTAAATTTCAATAAAATTTTAAAAAGATGACTGGTCCCAATGTTTAATACTGAATTTTATTGTTCATGTTTTTCCTCAGTCCTGAAGACTTAAACTAAAAATTAATAATAATGTATAGGCCTTAGAAATTACTTTGGCAGGCAATATAACGTGAATATTCGAATTTAGCTTTAGGCTCGGTAAAGGAAATGGATTCTTAGTTAGTAGTTATAACTCTATTTGTAACAGGACACCATTACGCTAATGGATAGTAGGGAGCTCATTACAGGACACTGGGCAGCGTAGACTTAATGAACCATATGTTAGTTGAGTTCTACATATCTTCGTAGCCAATATTGCAGTCAGCGATAATGACTTAATGGTCTATATAAGAAGTAATAATTGACATAGATTTTTTTATCAATGAAAGTAATTATTTTGTGTGCCAACCTTGAATATAATTAACTACATCTTCATTGTAATAGCTATTTGTAGATTTATCATCTTGTGAAAATGTTTGTAACTACATTTACTATCAAGCCCGTTGACTGTGAATTCTTTAGGGTTAAAGCAAATCAATGCGTTGTACGACAATCCTCATTTCCTGTCACCTTTGGAGTGCTTTAAATAATAAAGTACATTGAACAAATTAATCTGATCTATTTTAATTAGCCTAGTAAAAGGCTTAATATTTCCTTCATAAAGTAAACATCAATATTTAATAACTAAAACGAAAAAAGGAATAAGATATTGACAAAATTTAATTTAAAATTGACATTAAAGCAGTTAGCAGTAATGTTGATTATCTTTGAATCAAGAATAAATTTGAGATTTAAAAATGTAAAGAAAATGTGTAAGGTTGTGTTTAATGTTACTCATGACTGACCCCCTCTGGGGCTCATCCAGCCTCTATAAAGTGGATACTCTTAATTGGAAGAAAAATAATGGGTTAAGCTCCCTTTAATTGGTTGGAATGCTATGTGCTTAAATATCATTTTAAAAAATCTTGATATTTATAAATATCAGTACTATAATATAAAAAACTGAAATATTAATTGCTTATGGACAATAAAATAAAAATAAATTAATAAGTACAAATATAGTTCATAAAATATCTATTGACCCATGGGTCATAATTTGGCTATTAAACATTGTTAGGCATTAAATGGAATGAAGTGGTTTCGTGAATGTTTCAGTTTAATAATAACCTGCTGAATCGCGTGTGCGAATTTACTTTTTTTTTAATTGTTTCATAATTTTCATAAATATTTTCATTATTTATTTATAAAATGAATCCAATAATTCCTAGTCAACAGATTTGTTATTGTATTATTCGAAAAACAAGAAAAGAAAAAGGTTTGATAAACAATTAGGATGTTACATTATTAAAATATGTTAAAAATGCCATAAATAAAAAAAAATAGCCTTTTTTAATATTCGTATATGGAACGCCATTTTTGTATATGTAACGTTCCTCATAATACCACCGTTATTTTGTACATTTATCTAGTTATGAATTAAAAATTAGAATGATTAACTTTTGAAAACGTCTTAAGTTTTTTGTTTTCACATGATTAACCCAAACATATGTTGTATTAAAGTATTGAAAATATGTTTAGGTAACCGTTAATGTAAGGCTAATGTGCTTTTATATGTTAGGTCTGTAGTCAGTGATTAAAAAAATAGGGCGATTAAACATTAATGGCTTCAATTGATTAGTAAGCATTTTTTTAAAAGGTTTCCTATGTGTGCTAGGAATACTTTGATTTAGACTGATCTTTCGACGTGTAAAACTAAATCTACTGTTATCTGAAGTACAACACAAATTTTATAACTTGTAATATGTAATGTGTAAACTTAACTGGATAGAGCATATTAGATGTCTAAAAGAAGAAACACTTAAGAGACTGAATATTTTAAAAGTTCTGGCTGGACGTTCATGGGGAGCGGATAGATCAGGCATGCTTAAGGTATATACCAGTCTGATAAGATCAAAGCTAGACTATGGTAGCTTTGTTTACTCATCGTCGAATCAAAATCTGCTTTCAGCTCTTGATTCAGTCCACCATGCAGGCATCCGTCTTGCTACTGGAGCCTTCAGAACCAGTCCAGTGATTAGTTTATGTGTTGAATCTGGTATTGCTCCTCTCGCTTTGAGAAGACACCAACTCGCCTGTGGATACATTGGAAGGCTAAAAAATAGTAATAACAACCCAGCATGGAAACCCATTTTCAAACCGAAGAATTGACGATTTCAAGAAAACCGTAGACTACCTGCTCCATTAGGTATTAGGGCTGGTAAATATATAGAAAAAATCAGCTGCTTGGAACCAACAACTAATGAACTTAATTACCCACCTTGGACTACAAAACTACCTGCAATAGATTTAACGCTTAAAAAATTCACTAAAAATACCACTACAGGACTCATGTATTTAGCAGAATATAAAAAAATTAAGGGAAAATATAGTAATAGAAAACAATTTTATACAGATGGTTCTAAATTAAATAATAATGTTGGTTGTTCATTTGTATCAGACTCCAGGATTGGCAAGTATAAACTTCCCTCCCTGGCCAGCAACTACACTGCCGAAAGTTATGCGATTTGCGCGGCACTCTATTATATTATGCAATGCGAAGAAGAAAACTTCGTAATATACACGGACTCCCTATCTGCTCTTATGGCACTTAAAAACATTTATAGTAAAGACCATCTTATAAGGAAAGCACAAGTTTATGCATCAATGTTAAAAGATATGAATAAGAACATATCTTTGGTTTGGATTCCATCCCACGTGGGGATTAAAGGTAACGAAGCAGCAGACCGGGCTGCCAAGGAAGCAGCATTGTCATCGATTGATATCGATCATCATCAGATATATGCCACTTTTTAAAATATGGAATAAAACAAGATTGGATCCAGCTTTGGGAAAACACCGAGGAACGAAATAAGCTTAAAGCTGTAAAAAAGGAATTAAAAATATGGAAAAGTTCCAACCGCAGTAACAGAAGGGAAGAGGTAGTTGTAACAAGACTTAGAATAGGCCACACCCGACTTACCCATGGTTACCTTATAACAAAGGACAGTCCACCGAAGTGCACAACATGTAATAACGCACAACTAACAATTAGACACATACTGGAGGACTGCCCCCTCTGGGATAGTTATTTTCAGGAAGCTCAATTACAAAGATTCCTCCCAACTATACTAGGCGATAATAATAAAAATATAGACACAGCCATCAAGTTTCTAAAAAAATATAACCTTTTTGACAAAATTTAAAAAATGACAAAGGACAAAGGAAAAAAAAAAAAAAAAAAAAAAAAAAAAAAGAAATAATATAGATTGAACGACGGACACTGAAGACCCTTGATGTTGAGTGTCCATAAGCAGTTCTACCTACCTACCTTGTAATATAACAACTTATTTAAAACAACTTACTGAAGTTCCTTTTGTTATCATTTACCTATCTGTTTTGTACTGTTACTTTTCATTTAATTCTAATATATTTCAACAGTGATGAGAACAGTTTTAAAAAATCCATCTAATAATTGGACCATGACGAAATATGAGCATTGTTTCAGGGCAGAAATATTTAGGAAATTTCTCAATACAAATATATAAACTTAAAAATGAACCAGGGATTAACCATATCATCATTTGAATCTTATTTTTACTGCTTTTGTTTAGGACACGAATTTGTTTTTAAATAATTTATATAATTTAATATACAACTGTTATACATTAATGCATCCAGTAAATATAATGAATGTATAGAATGACATGAAATGAACCATAGGAGAGAAACTTATGTAAACCAGAGCCAAATCTATGTAGAGAAACTACCCAGTAGCATTACTCAAATAACAAGTTCAAGTTAGTAGATCACGAGGCCATCTTCTTTTCAGACGTCTCGGAGGAATTGAAGAGGTTGCTAGGTTTGAAACTAGTGGGTTTGAGTGGGAATGAAGTTTGTCATGAAAAGATTGATATCGGATTCGGGCCAGATCAGAAATAAATGGGACATTAAGGTCATTGTCCAAAATAAGGAGCACTGAGGATTTTGGATTGTAAGGATTGAATACGAGAGGAATTCGATATCTTAGTGGAGCCCCAAAGCTCTATTCCGTAAGTCCAGATGGGTCTAATGATTGTCATGTATATGAGTCTTTTAGTTATATGAGATGTTGAAGTAGCCTGAAACGGTGCTGTTTCTCGTCATTTCAGTCTAGTATGAGGATTCCAAGTTAATCTTTTTTCAAGGACATGATTAAACTAAATAATAACAAACATCAGAACAGCGTGCGCAATAAACATGACTTGAACCTATTTATATAAACTGGACCTTACAATTTATATAAATGATGCCCCCTCCTGGGGCCCACCCAGCCTCTATATAATATTATAAAAATAGGGTACCCAAAATAAGGGGGAAAAATCTGTTGGTTGAGCGTGACCTAGGACAAATCACCTCCTTGGAGAACCGTTGTCCATGAAATAGTACAGTCTGTACAATGTACTGAATCCCAGACCCTTCATGGGTTGTAGTGGTAGTTTTTTTTTTACAATTTATAATATTATTATTATTAAGATTTATCCATATTTTATAATTATTATTATAATTTTTGGGAGTGAATTGGCTCTGTGGTAGTGCGGTGAATTTCAATGCCGGAGATCCAGGGTTCAAATACCGCTCGCTAGCAGAATTCTGTTTAATCTGTTAGTGGCTGGAGTTGGGTCATATGGGATCTAGGATCCTCTTGGGGCTCATCCAGTCTTTATTAAATAAGTGGGAATATCTGGCGGTTGAGAATCATCTTTGTATATTTGTCCAAGAAACTGTACAGTAATGAACCCCAGGCGTTATTTTTTATTTGTTTTATATTCAGAGCCTTCTTATAGTCTCTTTAACCAAATTTTATGGCAATATTTCTTTTCAGGCCTTCTTATCAAAAACAAATTCATCATTGTGACCGTGTTCATGCCATGTCGTCCTGAATTTGGTTAATTCATGAGATTCTTGACCGGTATCGTGATCTTCTTTCAGGGCCACTATTTAGGGTCATTTTTTGTACCCGTCTACCTCCCATCCTATTGATGGGATCTCTAATCACTTGATAACTTATCTAGACTCAGTTCTGATAGTACAATACAAGCACTAATAATGAAACTAAGTAATGGCAGAACAACATATGACAAGACTTCAACAACGAAGAGGAGATCACTTGTTACCTTAAATAACAAAAGTAAGGAAATAAAAGCCAAAGGAAAAATACTGCTGACTATAAACTTCACATCTTGTTAGACACTTACGATTGTCGAGTTACTTCAGGGAGGTGAAAATTGATATATGAAGAAAAAAAAGTTCTTTATTTTGTTAGTTAATTATTTACTGAATGTACATTAAATCGAATGTGCATATAAATACTTTCAAGATACAACTGTCAAAGGCCTTCAATCCTTGACTATACACCTTTCAGGAAACGTGTATATGTGTTTTAGTGACCTTTATCAAAGAGCCTTCAGCTTCTGAAACTTATAACAGTCGTATAAATCACGACCCAAAGTCCGCTTAATACAAGTTTCTTCATTCATTTCTCTGAAATGTCCCGGCACGAACAACACATAAATTTATGGATTCTTAGTAAGTTCTAAGTGGATAACATAATGCTTAGTAATATCATGGTGTCACGAATCAGATGGCGGGAATTGGAATGTTTCAATTATTGTTTCAAAAAGCAATTCAAAATTCCATTTATTACGTAATATAATCAAACGTAATTGGTTCATCGTGTATAATCAAAACAAAGAACTTTACACTGTAATATAAATATTTTTATTTTTAGATTACATTAGAAGAACCTTAATGATACCTAAATAAAAAAAAATGTATGAGTATATTTCCACCTCTTAGATTTTTTTTTTCATTTTTCGGAATTTATGCTGGGTTTAAAATGTTTCTTTTATTTTTTAAAACTTTATCCTTTAAATTACGAATTGTAATACTGATAAATGGACAAACGAGATATTGTTTTAAAAATTTCATTAATCGTACTCCAAAATTTTCGGATAAATGATTCTACTAAATCTTTTATTATAACTCAACGAAGTGGTCTGATATTTCTACAGACTTCCTGAATACAAGTTAAAATTCTTTTAGAATTATTTTTCCTCTCGATTAAATTCGACTTTGATTACGGAATAATCAATGGAAAACAGTTTACACGGACTAACCTGGACAGCAAGAGACAGATGGAAGTTAAGCTATCTGCGAAACTAATCAGAAACAAAGCAATAACGGCCAGACAAGTAATATGAATGGATAGCTTACCAACTAGTTCAGGTTAGTCATATGCTCATTATAGCTCGGTCAATATATGCGAAGTGATAAGTTAAATATATTTTACTTTCCAATTGTTTCTATACATAATTGAGCAATTAAGCTGCCTCCTTATTGGTGCATATTTCACAATAACCACTAAGATCATCATTGCTATATCAATCTACTAACTTGAAGGGCCAGTCAAATTTTTATTAATTCCGTTAATAAACCTTACACTAAGGAATTCGATCTACTATTTGATTCCTAGTTAACAGTCAAGTGAGAACGTAAAAGTTAGCGTCATTACTATATTGTTACTCAGATGATATTAGATTAATACTATTAGACCAGCAACTTGGTGAAGAACAAAGTTGGACGTTGTGACACAATCAACTTGTGATTGGTACCAGAGTCTGGTACAAGCTGGTACTTACATATCTTATAGCAGATTCATTACTGGCCTATAATTAAATATTTTCTAATTATATTAAAATAATCGTTATGTATTATATACCAGAATTAAACAAAAATACTATTTTTAATTTTTAACGGAACTTCATTGAAACAATTTGTAAAATAATTAAACCTTGCGACCTCTTTGATTCACGATAACCTTCTGAGGCAAAAAGGAGATGGCCTCGTGACCTTTAAGTTGAATTTGTTATTGGATTTCTAATACTAAGTAGTCTCTCAAGGTGAGTATCTCATGTAATTACGTATCGTTAATTCAATATTTTATCAATAAAAATTCAGTCGTAAATCAACGACTTCTTACCCAGAATTTTTAAATAAAATCCTATTGATTCATGTAAAACAGATTCGATACATAGAATTACATCTTGATAAATGTTTAACATGATATCATCATACTAGACTGAAACAATAAGAAACTGTTCACCGTTTCAGGCTACTTCCACACTTACAAGCAAGCGCTATAAGCTTCCAACTAATTACGAACGACTCATATATATGACCTGTTAGGAGTATCGGAGTAGAGAGTAAGGGTTCCACAAAGCCATCGAATTCCTCTCTTATACAATCTTTACAAGCCAAAATCCTAGTAAAAAGATGTTTACTTAGTAACAAAAAGACGTCCGTAATGAACAATTTTCCAATTTGTTGTTAATTTGGCTCGAGCCCGATATCAGTCCTTTCATAAAAAACTTTATTCCCAGTCGAATCCACTAGTTTCAAACATAGATACCTCTTCAATTCCGGTAATCCTCCAAAGCCTCTGACAATAAGACGGGCTCATGATTTTCTAAGTCGAATTTGTTTTTTTAGTTCAACCAGTGGGTAGTTTCTCTATTTGTCTTTATCCCAACACAATACATATCATTCTTATGTTTGCTTGTGGTATAATAAACAAAGTTTTAAATATCATTATTTTTTTTCATAATCATTTAACTAATAGATTATTGAAATAATATCGTAAAAGTTTATGGTGTATCTCATTTTTTAATAAGATTTACATCAAATAAAAATCAGAAGAAATTCCAGTGATGTCAGTTTACTTATATTTATGAGATGAAAGGTTGGGATAATGACCTCAATAAAATAGGATTTTTACATAATGGGATACACGACTCCAGGGGCTCTTTTCCTGGAACCTATAAACTCCATAAAATATTTATTAATAAAGTATCGGCGCCATGTATAATAAATATTCCTGGAAGGCTATATTCGTTGCCATATCCTTATCAATACACAGGTAAGGGGAGATCGTTAAGTTTAACAACCTTCCATGTACCCAGCCTTCATTCCCTTTACCTCAAGCTCATCCTGGAACTTTTTTTCTTTATCAAAAGTTGAAAAGATATAGTTATGTATATACAAAGGGGATGAGTTGCAGTGCCGAAGGTATTAAGTTCAAATCAGACCGTGATAGAGTTTATTTAGAAATTTATTTACTCCGTAATCAATGACAGATTGACTTTGTGTAGTCTGGAGAGCCTCTTCGGGCTCACCCAATAAATATAAACTGGTCACTTTTAATTAGGAGAAAAAGTTGGGTTGAGCGTGATCACAGAGAAATAGCTAACCTCCCTTTACTACCGTTTTCTATAAACAGTACGACCTCTTCACTGTTATAAAATAGGGACTATATTATATACTATATATATTTTTTTGCTTTATTTAACATTATATTCTTCTTTCTAGTTGTTTTTTTTTACTATTCTTATTATGTTTTCTATAGATTTTATTAGGCATGGTGGTGAAACAATCTGTTTAAAGTTACTGACAGACCCTAAAAAGACTCATCCAAATTCTGTTAGATGGGAGCGTGATCTCGGACAAATCATCCCAGCGTAACCGTCGTCCTAGAAACATTATTTTCAACCAAGTACTGTAGATACCCACACTAATGAACACACAAACACATGATTTCTAGTATTATTTACTTTTCTTATTTAAATCATTTCGGTTCAATTTTCGTGTTGTACCTGCATATATAAATATTTAAAAAAAAAACTTTACTACTACAACCCATGAAGGTTCTTGGGATCAATAAGTGGTAGGTACTGTACTGCTTCTAGGACAACGGTTGTAGACGGAGGTGATTTAGTCTAAATCACGCTCAACCACCAGGTTTTACCCTTAATAAGGATATTGTATATAGATCGAGTGATTCCCAGGAGTTTATCCAGATTCCGCAGGGTCCATTCGTGGCTCTGTTAACAGACTAAATAATTTATCTTCTACAAAATATGAACCCGAGACCTTAAACATAGCAACTCCACTGAGCTATCATGCTCCCTTATCATTAATTTGAGGGAAATAATTTTCTTTCTTTCCTTTTATTTTTTTTTTCATAATTTATTGACGCACGCTAAAAATATTAAATATTATTCCGAATTATACCATTTTTTTTTAATATTAAAATTTATGAACTCAATGGCCCTCTGAAGTAGAAATATATATACACATACTAAGGCCCCATAAAGATTTGTCCCTTTCATCATCAGAAACGGCTTTGCCGCTCCGCAGTATAAATTATCCGACCGAACTCTTAAGCATAATTTATTCCTCCTTCCCATTTCTTTTCCCTTTACCAGGACCTCAGAGGCAGGAGTGTTTCTGATTTTGTGGTCCTCTGAAGCGAAAAGAAGGATCTTGTTATGGCTCGAAACCCGCCTTGGTGGGGATTATGTAGTCAGATTACGAGGCGTCGTTACAAGGCAAACAAATCTGGTTTAAATTCATACTGGAATCAGTTTATTTTTAATAATTATTTTATTGTTGTAATTATATAATTATAGTCATATACATTACGCATCAAATATCCTAATAAACACACATCGTAATATAATAATCAATTAATCTTTTCTTCAGATAGATGTTCTGATCTTATTTTAAATTAAAACATAAAAAGGAAAATTCATATTTTAAATAAAATTACCTTTTTATGGTTTTAATATTTATCTGCATTCAAAATACTTTTTAATAATTAAATTACCTTATTTTTCTGCTCTCTCGGACAGCATAGATCCGCGCTCAAAGGTCAAAAGCGAGAGTTTTGGTCCAAATAAAATTATCCCGTCTTCTATCATCGTTTTAAACTCAATTATACTACCCGTGAGTCGTATTCATGATTTTTTTAAACGGTGAATCGAACGTGATTCGATTAAGAAGAACAAAATTCAAAATATAAATATGCAAAACAATTTAGTAAATAAATGGGGCATTATAAAAAAAAAAATCATATAAACTGTACAGGGTGTAGTTTTACTAGAATGTTAAGAATTTTTTAACGCAAATATCTTAAAAAAATATTCCCTTACAAATACATAATACGTAAATAAATAAATGCTAATTTCCTGAAACTATGCTTATTGTACTACATATGAGAGTCCCCATATTTTGTTTGTTATGATTTTTTTTAATTTAAGAAAAAAATATTATATACTATAAAGTTGTAAGAAAACAACTAAAACTACTTGTTGTTATTTCGTGCTCCAGCACTTTTACAGAGCCTTGGCCTCCTTCAAACAAATCACTACTGAAAAATGACTGCAATACATTTTTAATACTACTTAATATTACTAGTAAACAATTACTTCTAGTTTTAATACTTACTGATTATCTCAGTTCAGAAGTTTCATATTGTGAAAGTCATATTATGAGTAATGTCAAAATTAACTTCGTTGAATTATAAACAATTGTCGTAACAGAAAATTCGATGCAGCAAAGTAAAAACTGATAATTAACATCCCATAACGTCTCAAATGATTAGATTTTAGGAACAGATTTAAATTACCAGAAAAAGAGTAATGGCACAGCTCAAATTTCTAACCAACATTGTAATGAAGATGATTGGGGAAATTTTCAAAACTCTAAGTTTCTATCGCCCCAACAAGTTCAGCCAAAAATGGTTTTAAGAATTAAAAAATCAATATCTGCAATTCTCCATTTCTTACGCAGCTGGAGATTATTTGATTACTCCAAGCAGGTTACAAAGAAGGTTCAAAATCGCGTTCAAAATTTAATATGATATAAAAAATAAGTTACTTAAACAAGCAATTCAATGTAATAAAAATGTTTTAAAAAGAATTTTAAGCCACCCAAAAATGGCTTTCATGAACGTCAAAAAGATGTTTCATCCGATTTGCTGGGTACTTTAAAAATGTTGGCATCAACTTCTATCCAAAAATTGGTATAAGATATGATAGCCTACTACTTTCATACCTAAATAATACAATTAAAATCCCACCAGTAAATTATAACAACCATTTGAGGCGTTCAGTATCAAAAGCAGGTAACTCCGAAAAAAAATGCTTTTTCCTTAGTTTTCGATGATTTAGTCAAGCAATTTTGTCTTACAGAACACTTTGCCGCCTCATTGCTTATGGTTTAGTGTGGTTCTGAACCTGAAGTTTTGGGAGTATCAAATGTTTTGACAAAATTAGCAAAAAATGTGAAAAGTAAATTTTTAAAATGTCGAAGTTATACGCTTTTGATCCGGAACGCCTCATATGAACTATTTTAAAATGATGCGATATCCGTTGAATTTTGTTTTTTTAGAGACAAAAATTACAATGCACATGATTTTAATTACATTTCGAAAGAAAATTAATATCAGGCAACAGTAAAAACAAAGATCAGATTTTCATATTTGATTAATTGTGTAATTTATGTGTTCTAAAATCATCCCAGTAATTGAAAGTTATAAGCTGATCATGAATCAGTAACGATCTTTAAGAGAAAGAAAAGTCAAATTTTAATCATTTCTTTAAATTATTCATAACTAAACAACGCCAAAAAACGTCTATCGCTGACAATTTTTCAACAAAGATCTGATTTTGAGCTGAGAGTTGACGACAGGCTAGACCAAGGATAAAATTATTTCTAGAGCAGTTGTGTTTAGTGGCCAGGACAAGGAGCTACGTGACAGGGGTCGTGAAGAGAGTTTGTCGATTTGTGTAGCCGCTGCCGAGCTGCCGAGCTGGGACGTCATTCATCCCCCGCCTGTAAGCGATACATTTCCCGTTTTATTTATTCAGCCACATAGTTCCTCCTACATCAGGTGCAGCCATCCTGTCCAGTCAACGCTAGGACAACGCAGCTGAATCATCTCTGCATCAGGCGACTTACTTGTTGAAAGTCTGGAAATAATTTCGACATATTAGTTTCATTTAAACACCAAAATAAATGAATCAATTAAAACAACATTAAGTTTTCAATAATTATACTTAAAAGCACGCAATTTTTATTATAAGTAATGAAATAACACATAGCTCCTTAGAAGGAACAACGTTTTAACTTAAGGCAATTTTGAGTTAAGCCTTCAGTACCAATTGTATTGGTTGATGCTTTTTAATTCAGGAATGAGATATTTGATATTCCAGCTCAACATGTTTTTTTCTAATAAAGTCATATTTCGAGTTATAACATGGTTTAACTCTAAGTTTTATTCCCAAATAATGAAATAAGTTAAAATAAAAAACCTTCAAGCTTTGAAAAATTTTCTAATGGTTAACAAAAGAATTCCGATACCATTATTATAACAGGTTTGCTGTTACAATACCCTTTTTTTTTGCTCAGGTGGAACTTTCAAATATCTGTATTGAAAAATTAGGTTTTTTGAGTTGTGACGTTCTTTTGAAGGAGAAATTATGTTCTCAATAATAAATGTTATTTATCTATTGAAACATGAAGATTGGTCGAAGCATTCAGGATCAAAAGCAGAAAATTTTAATACATCAAAAACTTAATTTTTCCGTAGTATAGTCAGTTTTGTCTAACACGACACTTTACTATCTTATTTCTCATGGTTTTAATCCGGTTCTGAACCTGAAGTTTTGGAAGCGCTTTTTTTTTTAAAAACTCTTCATTCAGCATTCAGTTCTGCTATGTATCTTACGATATCGATGGGTCGTACCCACGTGGTCAAAATCGTTGAAGAGATCCCGAAGAGGAAGTGGCGAGGAAGACGCGGAAGACGGAGTCGGCGAACGATGCTGGCGGAGGAGTATCCGAAGACAGGGAGTGGGCAGACGATGTGCTAGCTATAAACCCAATCTACCCCTGTTTCATAGATAAGTATAATTTATTTCATGTTATGTATTTTATGGGAATCCTCTATATATATCTATATCTGAATTATTAACTGTACTTAATGCATATATTAAATCATTAATCTTATTTCAAATTGAATTAATAAACTATATTTATTATAATTCTTTTTGGTGCTTACTTTCCCCAGATATACTAATTATTTATGAATAATATATTGAAGGTATAATTGATGAGTAAATTGATAAACAGGAGAACAGACCTCTAGAAAAGAATCCAATTAAGACTAAGGCATAGAAATAATAATTTGAGTAATCATCCTAAATGATACTCTGGCATCCCAAAATAAATCAGAATATTTAAAATATATTTAATATTATTAAACATAGCAATTCATATAAAAAATTCCATTTGGAAATACTTAATATCTAAAGATAAAAAACTAGAAAATAAAACTGTACCATTCTGTTGTAATGAAATTGTAAACCAATTTTTAAATCCTAATCCTAATTACACCAATTTTAATTCTATTTGAAATTTTTAAACCAATTGAATTAATCATTAAAAATTATCAAACCAGTATTTTGATGAATAGATCACATTAGCGTTACAATCTAATAGCTCCTAACCTAACCCAAATATGAATACCACGCAAGGCACAAGTTTTTTTTTTTTTAAATACTGCTTCTCTTTTGTAGAATTTTTGAGTGTTTGAAGTTGAAAATATTAAAAACATTAGTAGTTAAAAAATTCATAGCCACAATCACAGATACACAAGAAGAGAAAACGTATCATCTGTCAAGGGAATTTCCCAGACAAAGAAAGTGCCTTCGCCGCAACAACCCTTTAAATAGGAAACCCGTCAGGGCACTCAATTTCTCGGTTCCCTTCACTCACAGTATTAGGCACTTCAAGTTTCACATTAAGAACAATAGTACACAAGGGAAGTAGAAATGTTAGTAAAGTAGAAGTGACAGATATAAGATACCGCACTTTAGTTTAATGGTCGATCCTAACCAATTTTTACTTTATTGAAGAAGAAAGTCATTTTCGTTTAATATAAAAATTATGTTTCTGAGTGCACATTCCACTACTAATTTATTTGTATTTAGAACTATTAGTGGCATATAATAATTAAGAACTAATCCCCAAGTTTGTGGGAGCGGAGTGGCTCAGTGGTAGAGCACCGAGTTGCCGTGCTGAAAATCCTGGTTCAAATCCCGCTGCTGGCAAGACTTTTATTTAGTCTGTTAGCGGTCGGAGATGTATCATATGGATCTAGGACGCCCCCGGGGCTCACTTAATCTGTATAATTTAGGTACTCAAAATAATAGGGAAACCTGGCGGTTGAGCGTGATCTAGGACAAATCAACTCCCTGCATAACCGTTGTCCTAGAAACAGTACAGTCTCTACGGCAACCTCTACACAGTCTCTACCATGTACTGAACCCCAGACCCATTGACGGGTTGTAGCGATGCAGGTTACAGGTTTAAAATTAAGGTTACAACTTTAAAATTGTTAATGTTTTACAAACTTAGGGAAACCCCTGCATCGCTACAACCCGTCAACGGGTCTAAAATAATTATAAATTCACGACATCGGCATATCCAATATCATTTGTAGTTAAACCAGCTAAATTGTCAATCAGTTTTAGTGATATTAAATTTGCTCTTCCTACATCAGTGAGATATTCCAACTGAGTGGGGCGAACTGTTGGATATAAACGTATGTAGGTTCTATAGTCAATAGAGTTGTAAATTGTAGAAGCATTTAATTTTACAAAAAAAAGATGAAATATAATTTTATTAATTTATGTTCTGTAGACTCCTCTCTGACAGTCATCATTATGAGACATACTTATATCTACACCTTATTTGTAACTTAATTTACATTCATGGGTATTTTAAAAATAAACATTTTTAATAATATTAGTTTTTATTAATACTCAGGTTGTGTTATTTTCTGTCGAAGAGAAACCAGTTTTTATGAGTTGTAAAATTTATTTATAAATCTATGAATAACAGAATACACTCATTTTAGGCACAACATCTGATTTGATTACACTAACGTATAATATATTAGAAACACTAGGCTCCTTGGCAACAACTGCAAATGGTAGGCCATAATACATCAAAATGTTGTGGTGTACCTTCTAATATTTATGAAACAATATCATGATATTGGATTATAAAGAACACTCTTTTTTCATAGGAATCAACTATATTTATATAATCAATAATTACCCCTAATCCTGTACAGCTAAATACAATCATAACCCTCTTATCAGCAATAATTGATATTGAAAATCTCTTCTTCGTCAAATATTGTTAGCATCAAAAGTTTTTAAGATGAAGTAATTTGTAAGGAGTTTTTTTAAGCCATATTTCACTTATATTTACCCATGTTCAACATGCTTCTAAAGACACCGCAACATATATCCTTTCAATTATTACAAGGATGTAACTTATAGATCCACAGCCTCTTCCTCTCGAGAATTAGCAATGGAAACAAAAGCTAATATTATCTTTAGCCGACATATCCAGGAAAGCAAATCCTCGCTGTGCTGATAAACTAGTCACAATACCCGACGGCTTATCTGCATATCCTCCGACAACAGAACACACAAACCTTTGGTCTCCTCGCAACCTCTACACAATGCTATGCTGTAGACTGTAGGTACCGCATATTCCACAAAGATACCTTTCGTAGAATATTTATATAAATAAATGAAGTGTGTTCGCTTTGGCAAGGCTGGGTTCGCGTAGAAGGGTATGCAGCTAAACGTCTGATAAGTGTCTATTACAAGTTAATCCAGCTTGAGTTGCTGCGTTGTCCGTAATGAAATTTTTTTTTTTTATAATAATGTTTTAAAAATGAATGACATTTTCGAACAACATTTTGTTATCCGGCACTGCTTCAGACTTATAGATACTGCGTCCTGAGGCTCCTCACTCTGCGGATTCATCGGAATGGATTCCACATGAGTTTTTTTCTGTTACCATGACTGAAAAATCACCTCATGGGACGACATTTTTTGACAATGGAGAATATTCAAACAGTCTTAACTGAACGCCTGAAGGGTAGCCAGTAAAGCAGTTTAAACACTGGCGCCAGGAATTCGTCTTCAGCTCTGTGTGGCCTTTCAAGGTAACTTTATAGGTAACAATGTGAATTTGTAATTTTAAAATACAACGTTAACGTTTTGTATGTTTGAAAAGAAATCTACATGACTTTTTTCATAGTTCGGTAGCATGTATTGAAATACGTGAGTGTGAGAATACTATAAAATGGGACGCTACCTTGAGATCGTTACCACTGAGGTATAGTAATACTGTAACATTAATGAATCAGATACATATCCCTCTCTTCTCCAAAGGTTGACTGACCAGGAGTTATTTAGTAAATAAAGATCCTTTTTCATTTCATTGTTTAACAATATAATAATTTTGTGCTGAAAATAGTTACAAAATAAATTATAAATCTTCTTACAAAGAATGAAAAGGATACCCTTTCACCATATGTGACAGTCCTACATGTTGAGTTGCCCGCTTCTAGCCAAGAGACTGCCGTCTTGTCTCAAGAGTTCCGGTACCGATCCTTAGAGGCACTTAAACTACCTGCTCAATGCCCTTTACTTACCTAGGTACTCCTAATGTTCCAAATAGTGTCACATACAGCATACTATTATATAATTTTCAAAAACGAAAATGAAAAAATAACATAGGGACTTTATAATAATCTTAACAAAACGGTAAATTTAGCTCAGAAACAACTAAAATTTAATACTTTAACTTTACTTAATAAAATTATAACAATTTTGATATTTTTTCGAGTGTGTGGTATTGATAAAAAAGGTATAATAAAAAAGTAATATAGTGATTAATGACTTTTCTATTAAGTATTCCAAAAATCGCACAGAAATCTATACCTAAAATGAAAGTACCGAAATTAATCTTTACCATCTAGATTTTTTTGCTAAATCCGTTAAAGACCTATACCACTACAATCCGTGAACTAGTCCGGGATTTCAGTACATGGTAGGGACTGTACTGTTTCAAGAATAACGGTTGTGCAGGGAGGTGATTTCTCCTAGATCACGCTCAAACGCCGGATTTTCCCCCTTATTTTGGGTAGTCCCTTTACAGAGAATGGGTAAGCCCCAGAAAGGTCCTATATCCCTGATGATCCATCTCCGGCTACTGACAGAGTAAATACAAGTCATGCCGGGAGCGCGATTCGAATCAAGATTTTCGGCACGGCAACTCAGAGCTCTACCACAGAGCCACTCCGCTCTCTGTGTAAATCCGTTAAACTTACCTTAAATCCTAAAATCGTATTTTTTAGTAAATTTTTAATCTAAAAAAACAAAAAAACATTTTTCTGAAAAAGAAGAGAATACATTTTTTCTGATAACCGTATTACAAAACGGAAGCTTTTCAAGAACCAATTACCTAGTTGTCACTACCAAATCATTTTTATAGAAGGAACTTCAAGGGGGGGGGGCATCCACGATTGGGTCATTATTTCATTATTGAAGCTATGGCCTATTACTAGCCACTTTAAAGTTACCGGAATTTGCAATTCTAATGAGATATCGAAATAATTGTAATGCCTCGAGTGGAACCAACCACTGGAAATTTCTCCTGCGTTTAACAATATTAATTTACAAATGATCTTGTTACACTAATGTTACACAATCCTATTAGACTAATCATTATTAGTATAAGCTAATTATTTATTAGTCAAAGATTCGAATCCTGCTTTGGCAGATGAACTATTTAATATGTTATCACCTTTGGATGGGGCATTTGGGCTTAGACACTCCTAGGGTCCATCCTGCTTCTAAATAGTCGGCAGCCTTAATTAGGGGTAAAACCTGAAGGTTGAGCGTGACTTCTGACAAATAACCTATCAGCACAGGCTATGTCCTAGAAACAGAAGAGTGACTACCATTTACTGAACCCAACACTCTTCACAGGTTGTAGTCGTCAGGTTTTTTAAACGTTTATTTTCTTAAATTTATTCAAAATTTCGATTGGGTACCTAAGAATTAATAGAAAATGCATTCGATAGTACTTCTAATTATTTTTTTAGATATATATATATATATATATATATATATATATATATATATATATATATATATATATATATATATATATTGTAGTTATATGTTTGGATCGTCGTATATAAATCGTAATTATTATGCTTTGTTATTAATCCTTGGTGTATATCATATTTGTGTATAAATTACAAACATTCTAGAAACTTTTTGGGGGGGGGGCGGAGTGGCTCAGTGCTAGAGCACTCAGTTGCCATGCCGGAAATCCTGGTTCGAATTCCGCTGCAGGCCATGACTTTTATTTAGTCTTTTTGCAGCGAGAGATGGATCATATAGGATCTAGGACCCTCCTGGGGCCCAACCATCCTCAATAAAATATTATAAGGGGTAAAAATAAGTGGGGAAATCTGGCGGTTGAGCTTGACCTAGGACAAGTCACCTTCTTGCAGAACTGTTGTCCATGAAACAGTACAGTCTCTACCTTGTACTGAACCCCAGAATCGTTCACGGGTCTTAGTGGTTACAGTTTTTTTTTAGATGTTGTATGTCCGAAACGGTAAAATATAATATAAAACAAAAATAAATCAATGGACAGAATCAGATCTATAGAAAATTACATAAGTACATTTGTTTCTTATTTGTATTTGATTGTGATCAAATATAAAGCTTACCAAGCCACGAGCCTGGTAGCTTAGTTGGTAAAGTACCGCACTAGAGTTGCGGAAGACCCGTGTTCGAATCCCGGCCAGGACAAATCTTTTCTCTTCAAAACAAAAATACATCCCTTTCATGTTATTGTCTGCACTAAAACGCGTAGTTTGTATAAGATAACAATAATAATTCTAATACTAACAATAATAATAAAGAATATTAATTATACATATTTTTATTCTTTCCTTCCCCCTTTATTAATCTATGAAAACATATCCAGGATACCTTTATCAGATATTGCGGATTGGAAAATTAACAGTATATGACCATTTTCAGGTGTTTGATGTTTATTAAGGCAATAATTGTGTTTAATTCGTACATCATGGTTGTAGCAGGGCACACAGTTCGGCGCACTCTGCCCCGTAACGTGTTGGAGATACATCTCTCCAGACCTGCAATACATTCCAGTGTTGCAGGAACTGAAGCCCAAAGCGCCGTTACCTTGAGTAGTGAAATAGTTGAAATCACTCTGTATTCAATTTTTGATAAATATAATAGTTACCGAGAACATTTAACTGGTTGATTTGGAACCGTTTTCTATGAAACAATACAGTCTCTATCATGTTCTGAAACTCAGACTTTTCATGGGTTGTAGTGGTACAGGTTTTTTTTTTTAGAAACTTTTAAAAATTATTTCTTTAGAAATGTTTTTATATTATATTTCGGTAATAAAAACTCATTCGACTTCCTTGTTTCATTGGTAACAAGTTCGGCATAGGATCTCAGGTAGTGAGGAAACAGAGTAAAAGGCAAAGCGAATAAACCCGAGTTAAAACGGTTTTCTTATACAAATATTACCCCTTTTTTTTCGTTGGCGGAAAAGATTTGATCAAACAACCTTAATAGTAAAGGAGTCTGCTCTGGCGAATGTAACTGAGTACAGGGATTTCTTTTCACTTTAAAAATTCCTTCGTTAAACAAACATGAGGAAAACTGACGAAAAATAATGTAAAAAAATGAATTCATAGCATAAAATATTTTCTAATTTATTTTTTGAAATAACAGCTCATTTAAATATTGAAAACTCTGATTATAGTGTGGACGAACCACTCCTTATTAATCAAGTAATCAAGCTTTAAGTCAGTTAAAACTTATTAGTGATTAGTTCCCATTGAGTATATATATATATATAAATATATATATATATACTCAAAGGGAATCGAACCTTACCAGTTAAAAATCAGGTTCTATCAGACCCTCATTAGTCCTACTGCTCAAAATCTCAAAATCGCCTCCTCTTGCTAATCGCTTTCTTGATGTCGATTGTTAGTACAGGGATTCCTAACTAGACAATGTTCTTGTCCAACTCTGTGCTAGAATTATCGTCTTTATCGAAATAAATCTGCTATGTGATTAGTTAAGGTATGTAATGAAACAGATAAAGAACTAATTAAAGCTTAAGCTATAAGTGAACCAACAGTAGGAATATATTTGTCCCACAGTTAAGTTAGCTTACTTAGTTGAAAGCTATACTCTTGGCTATCCAAAGTAGTATAGATATTGTCATTGGTAATTTTCCAATTGCAACTGTTTTATGTAAATGATATGTACAAATAAACAATTTTCGTTCTGTCGAGATTTTGAGCCACCGTGTTTCTAAATAGTTATGCATCGTGAAGATAAATTATAAAACAATTAAAAATTTTAGAACAAAGGCAGGTCACGAAAAACCTATTTTTAACATTCAAAGTATACCCTGAACTATACCTTTGAAACACATCTTTCACTAAAATAGATTTTAATCTTCTAAATATCAGACTCTTCGCCAATCTTCAGTACATATAACTTTACTGTGTAAAATTCCATCGATTCAGTCATCATTTAATCAACAGCCTCTATAAAGTGGGTAACCAAAATAACAGTGAAAAATCTGGCGGTTGAACGTGATCTAGGACAAATCACCTCCTTGCGCAACCGTTGTTCTAGAAACAGTACTGTCTTCCTCAGAAACCATGAACTGAACCCTAGACCCTCAAGGGTGGTACAGGTTTTATATATACAAATTATTATTACATTTAGTTTCTCTTGCTGCATAGTCTCTATTATGGTGTTGCAATTGAACATTTGGCAGTCAATAAATTGGCAATATATATTACACATAGCAAACAGTAATAACTTAACATGGGTTCTACTTTGACTTTGGGAGTATAATGTTGTAGGTAGGAAAGCTTATTGGGTGGCTTCTATTGAAATTTTGCCAGTGAGAGGTCCCGTTCTAATTCCACTAAATGAAATTCCTTTCTGCTCTCTTCACATTTTTAGCGGCGGCTATTAGGTGTCTTCAGTTCGGGAATTAAAGTTTCATGCTGGTAACGAAGTTACATCCCTTTAAGATGGATTATTTAATAGTAACTGGAATAACGGTTATTCAATTATTCACTTGTTTTAGTTGTTCCCTCGCAGCAGTAAATACGCAATGTACTATTTACATTCTCTAATGTTCCATTTTGGATAACGCTCGTGTTTTTTAAAATTCAAACGCTCAGAATTTATAATCGTTCAGTAGTTGATAGGATAATCATTTACAGTATAAATAACATTCCGATAGTAGATAACTATATACTCGTAAGTAGTATATATCAAATATACATAAACATAAAATATTTAAAAATCATAACCCTGTGCTTTATATAATTATATACATAAATATTAGGACAACAGTTGTGCAGGGAGGCTATTTGTCCTATATTACGCTCAACCGCCAAAATTTCACCCAATTGAGGTTATGCAATTTCTAGAGGTAATGGAGTAAGCCCCTGAGTGTCGTCAGCTCTCTCAGGGTCCAATCACGACTGTTTTAAAAATAGTTTGAATAGTAAATTAAATAATTTATCTACCACAGCCGGATTAGAACCCGGAGCCTTCGCCATAGCAACCCATCGCTCTACCCAATGAGCTACCTCTGCTCCATTGGAATATTATATCATACAATATTTTTATTTATTAATTAAAATATACAATTTATTAAGTATATTGTCGATATAAATAATTTTTAAATAACCTCAGCTTTTAATTAATACATAACCATTTAAGTCATATGCAGGAAATATATTATAATGAATTATCCCTAAAAATATAATTGATAACAAAATTATTCGACTATAATATTTTTTAATTAAAATCATATATATGTTGATAATGTTATATTTAAGCTACATGCTGAAAATTGTTAATTTAACGTTAAGTTAAAGCTTGAAGAACCATAAGCTTGAAAATTTCTTCGTGGTCTTCCTTGTAAGAGTAGGCTCCATTAGCTGGGGATATCCGGTTCAAGATGTCCGGAGCCTCTTGCTATTACTTCCATCACGTGAGGTAAAGAGGTTTCGTTTTTGGACATTAAAAGGCCTCAGATATCGAAGAGTAAAATAGTTAATGTAAAAAAATTGATGGTTGAGGGTTATTAAGAAAAAGTAAATACAAATATATTCTAAAATAATATTATAGTAAGGTTTAAGAAAATAACGATTATCATTAAATATATACTATCGTATACTAATATATAATATATAATTAAAATTATAACTAATAAACTAACATAACATAACTCAAAGGGAATCGAACCTTACCAGTTAAAAATCAGGTTCTATCAGACCCTCATTAGTCCTACTGCTCAAAATCTCAAAATCGCCTCCTCTTGCTAATCGCTTTCTTGATGTCGATTGTTAGTACAGGGATTCCTAACTAGACAATGTTCTTGTCCAATTATATAACAAAATAAAATAATTAACATAGTAGAGTCGTTTGGGATCAAAAGCAGATAATTCTGATTTTCAAAAACCTCTTCACTTTTTTCAGTAATTAATTTAGTCAAGGCATTTTAAGGTCTCGAAACTACAAGTTCCGAACGTACGAAACCATGAAAATAAAATTTTAGAAAAAATACTGAACCGAAAATGTCAATTAGTGAAGTCTTGGAGTTAAACATTTTGACCCTAAACGGCTCATACGCTTTATATACAATTAAAAAGTTGTACATTACAAAAAAGTTCTTATGGGAAGAAAAACATTTTTTTTATTATTAAAATAAATTGTGATATTTAAATTTCAGCCTACTTGGAAAAGCGATAAAAAACAATAAGCTTGGTTTTCATTAAATGTAACGATTCGGCATCAATACTTTCTTTATTCATTTATCGTCATCTTATGCTTCTATAGCTAATAGAACGTTGCTACAGTTAGACTCATAAATTTCGCCTATCGAGGTATAATTAGGATAGGGCTCTTAAACGAGTATCTGACAATGTACAGGCTCTGAATCCCCAATTTACGTCTCTTCCGAAGGAAGGCATAAGCAAGGATATTTTTATCCGTTTGTTTCAGTTAAAACTAAATTTTGTCTTCACTTTTTTCTATTCAGACCAGCTTCTCGGTTATATAGAGAAGAAATCAATTCAGGCAATCACTCAAGGTAAAATAATAAAAAAAAATAATTATTTTTTAATGCTGGAAGAACTATTCAATCATCATCCGTCCAATCATTACTATTTCCATATGCCACATTTTTCAAGATTGACCATATCTCACACTATAATAGTTTTGAATAGTTTTGTTTTGAAGAGAAAAGATTTGTTCTGGCCGGGATTCGAACCCTGGTTGTCTGCATTTCCGTTGCAGTGCTCTAAACCACTGACTGGGGACGTATCACCATAAAAATAACAGTTGATAAAAATAAAATTATAAATAATATACTGACGTAAGTCAACAAGATCCTAATTTAAGTAATGTTCAATGAACATTCTTCCCCGTGTATACATCGCAAAAATTGCGAGAACACGGGGATATAGGATCGGTGAAGAGAACGGATTTGTCTTACTTGGATACGACCCCTGGTAGCTCAGTGGTTTAGAGCACAGCAACGGAAATGCAGACGACCCGGCCAGGACAAATCATTTCTTAAACTATGTCTTAGGCGTGGAAAGATTGATCATTCTACCGCGAAAAACTGAGCTACAATAGAAATAGTTAGTATTATTGCAGTAAATAATAAGATATAAGGTAAGTAAGATATGATTGAGGAATGTCTTTTATGAACAACGTATATTACAATACGATCTGTTACCTTATTAATAAAAAAAAATGTCATAATTTTTCTTCTAAGTAAATTTAAGTTAGAACATAAACATATTTATCATGTTATTTTTTTAGTTGTGTACTACTCACTCCTTATTTCTAATTTTTCTCTTTTTACATAACAAGAGCGTTATAAAAAAATTCTGATTGCGTTGTGTAAATATTTGTTTTTTTAACCGTTTATTTTATATGTTTGGTGTTTAGCAATTTGCAAAGATGAAACAAAAAATACTAAAAAAATATATTTTCCTACCACCGCGGTAGTGATTTTTAACATGAAGATTAATTAATGGATAACAAATTTAATAGGTCCCCTAGTGGGGACCATTTCAGAGGATTCATGGCTCAAGTTAAAGAGTATAAAGAAAAAAAAAATCCCCATGAAGGGTCTTGGGTTCAGTTCATCCTAGAGATCGTACTATTTATAACTAAACGGTTATGCAGGATGAGAGGTGTCATTTTTACATGATAACTCTCAACCTCCAGGTGATAATTCCTCTATAATTCCATCCTGGTGATTTTTTTCACTCTTTCTGAGATATCTGTAATAAAAGAACCAAATACTGATGCTTAACCCATTTTGAGAATTTTGACTCGTTTCCTTTGATTCACAGTTAAATATTATGAGGTGAGTTGGGAGTCGATTATTTTCTTGGATCCACTCACCGAGACTCTAAATTAAAAGCAAATATCAAAACTCGGAAAGGACCATGCGCGACACGTCAACAAAAACACTAATATATCTCAAACTTAGTAAAAAATTAGGTTGTAAAAAGTGTCGTCTACTATTGACCATAAAAGATGAAAATGCAGAGTAAAATAAATGAAACAAGCTTTAATATGCAGTACTAACCTCCATTTCCTTGTACAAGTCGTTTTCCTTCCGAGCAACCAGAATTCAACCCAAGTTGAGAGAAAACAGCTCTAAGCTTCGTATTGTCTAGCTTTAGAAATTCTTGCCGCTATTCCTCCAAAGGCCCATTATACTGATTGGAGGACTTAGCCGAGATATTAAGGGACAGTTTTGCAGTAAGGGCTGGAGGGCCCCAATAAAGGCGACAAGCGGGGGCCTCCTAGGGCCAATCAGTATTCCGGTCAAAAGTTGAGACCATAATTTGCATGTGATTAGCATCCGGATTGATCGCTTCATTTCTGTGCTCTCGAAGTCTGCGGCCGGGGCCTGTTTGTATCCCAGACGCCTGAAGCTGTATCTAAAAACCATACGGCTGATGGTTGTGTGAAGGCAATTACCATTTTACGGAAGTCGCGTGTGACAAGTTAATATATTAATATCACTACAAAACATTTAATATATATACAGTCCCTGCGAAGATGTGTTCACGCAGAATCTAGCTCAGAATAAGATCATTGTTCTGAAGGAAGTGGAATCGTATCAGTCAACTCATCTTAGGTTGCTACGTCTGATATTGGTTTGAAATAGAGTTATTGTATATGTTGTAATTACGTGAAGACATAAAAACCCGAGAATGGTACGACTCCACTTGTAATAAATACTTATTCAAGAGCGATGTAATATTTTTTTGGGGATCAGTTCGTGGTAAACAGTGAGTAAATAAAATAATAATTACATAAATAATAAAATTCGGTACAATCGTACACATACAACATTCAGCCTGGCCAAATAATTTACAACATACTGTTGATATATTTGTTATCTACGTAATAGTTTGTTGTTTTATTGCCAATGTTAAGTCAAAATAAGTAGTTATTAATTTTTACATATATTTAGCCAAACTTTTGATAAATATATGGAAATAAATTCTACAAATCCAAGTTAATGTAAAGGTTAAAATACTAAATTTATTATGACTTCTCTGAGTTCTTGAATTTGTTGTCTTACGTTTTATCATGTTTTAGTTTATTTTAAATATTGTACAGTTGAGCTATTGTTAGGAAGTACTAAAAACGAAAAACAATAAGTAGAAATATGTATGTTTCTCCATATAAAAATTACTTTTTGGGTAAGACTTTCGTTATTTCGGTTTTCTAAATACTAAGTAAAGAGTTCATCATCCTATCGATTATAAATGAAAAAGTTTTCAAACAGTCACTGAAATTATCCATTATATTAAGCTTCTTGGTAACACATTTTTTTTTCTCATTAAAAAAAACTCAAAGTTATGTTTTTTAAAAATATTTCGTAGAAAATGAGAGATGTTTGTATGGACAAACTGAATACTCATTTGTTCAATGTGAATATTTTTCCGTGGCTCTGCGTAGGAAATAAGATGTAGTGTATATTATTAAAATCAATATATATTTATATTGATATACGTTATATTAGTAGTGGGATATTTTCTATATATAGTAAGATAGTATATATATATATAAAGCTGCAGTACTCTTTCTCACCTAGCCTCTTACAGAGAGGTGACACAAACCGGTACTATGAACATTATCGGTCCCAGCCCGACTCAAAGGCTTTCAGAGACAAACTGCGTTAACTTCTTATCGTCACGACTTCCTCCAAACCATTACTCGACTTTACGTGTTGTGAAGTCTTCCCAGTTATGTTATTATCATCGCTTACAATAATATCTTCTGTTTGGTGTACTTTTAGAATTCAACAGGCAAGTCCCTCGGTTATTCGTAAATAAAAATAGTACAATAACTACTGAAGAAGATTGCCTATTTGTATAAAAATGAAAAACAGTAAAATGTTTACTTTTTTCTTAAATTTGTAATATCCACCAACTTGAAAAGTTTAGTGGCTATCAGCAAATAGTCCACTACAGATAATGACCAAAAACCAGTATTAAGTTGGGTTCGTACTTAGCTTTGCATAACCTGCGGTGAAGAATTGTGATTCAATTACTCTATTTGTGAAGGTAGAAGAAATGCTTTTAGCCAGTGAAATAACTTCAGTCCCGGTAAATAAACGATTAAGTCTATTTTATCTGAAATGAGTTAATTATTCTAAGGTTAGCAGAATAGTGCTAATTGTATTAGTCTTTGAATTGCGTATAGGATTTAAACTATAAGCAATAACTCCTTTTCAAGAAAATTCCTTCCGTAGCCACTCTTGCACTATGATAATGGCACGGTTCCTAACTAAGTCATTTTCGACAAAATGCAACACAAATACTTATTCATTAGCGATGTAGATATTTGTTAGGAATGGGTTTGTGATAAACAAATATAAATAAAAGTATAATAATATAAAATGACAAACAGTGCACATTCTACCAGTTCAAGTACTTTATAACATATAGTAGTATATAATAGTGGACAAAAATAATGGCGTATTCTAAGATATAATTGTTACCTACCTTGCATTTTTTGTTGTATTCCCTTTTTTTTCACAATATAAAAAATACTCTACGTGACCACTTATTTACCACTGCAGATGTATATGCCTTCTCCATACTCATGGGCATGCCATGCGAATCCATTTATCTTAATATTTTAGTATTTTTAGGTAATTTACTATAATAGAGAGTTTTTAGGGAATTGTTAATAGAGAGTCCTTAAATGCTGGGCTACTGCTTGTAGATGTTATTGAATACGGTTGAGCTATAGAGAAATCCAGTGGTTTGAGAGTTTCGTAGTACAAATCACCTTCTTGAACAACTTTCGTCAAAGAAACAGCGCGACCTCTACCATGTACTGAACCCAAGAGTTCATGGGTTGTATGGGTACGGGTCTTTTTTTTCCCCATTTGAGATTCGAAAACGCAACTCAAGGATCCATCTTCAAGAGTGATGGCTACACATCTTCGGCAGTAGATAAGATATTTTATCCATCCTGCGTATTTGTGGACTAACACAAGCTTTTGACATAGGTCGGCAGGAGGGCTATTCGAACTCAAGGTGAAAACCACCACACCTACTACATTATTATTCAATTATAACCTTTCCGACAGATTTTTTTCTACCTGACATCGATCTTTTGTTAAGAACCTCACATCAGGCGTACCTGAAGGTTTGGTGGTAGCCCTGCTACTCCAGATTACATTGGGCTGCTAAATTAATAGAGCCACTTGCCGCGTAATGGTGTTGTGACCAGGTTGCGGGGTTTTCGGTCCAAGGTCCAAATTGATTTAAAGAAACTATTGTCCAAAGAAAAAATGTTGTATTCTTATATTATTATACATCAACGGTAACATGATGCCAACTCCAAAAACATAACCATAATATATATCGTAACATCAACGTAACACCACCAACGCTGAGCCGCAAAGATACGATAAGGAAAAAAAAAACAATTAAATTTGGCAATTACTTGGCCATATAACCCATTTATACACATCCGTATGGAATGACGGTCCTCAGTTGAGTGAGGTGAGATAGGTACAACTAGAGACACCTGACGGACGAATTTAGCAAACAAAAGAATACTCGTTACACACTCCCCTCCAGCGATTAAGTCCGTCGGGTTGGATAAAATAATTTAAGTTTTGAGGGATGCCATAAGCCTATTATCTTTCCATCTTCATCTCTCAGTTTACAGGATCCACCACTCGTAACGGAAACAACCGTAAAAGGGCCTTCATATTTGGGGTTCAGTTTAGCAGCGAGTTTATCAGCTGCCGACGATAGCTGAAACCTCATCTTTAAGACTTGGTCCCCCGGTTGGAAACGATCTTTTCGGCGTCTCAAGTTATAACGACTGCTCTGATTTAGACTTGCCTTCAGAGAGTTTTCCTCTGCTATATGATGAACTTCAGGCAGTCTGCCCACTTTAGCGGCCCAAGCAGCATGTTCGTCTGTGCCAGCCACTAGGATATCATCGTCGTTAGCTTGATGTAGAGGCCTCAGTTCTCTACCAAAATTTAAGAAGGCAGGACTGAACTTGGTCGAATCTTGAACGGCGGAATTTAAGGCAAACTGGATCTCTCCTAGTTTTTCGTCCCAGCGTTGGTGTTTCTTCCCTAGGTACGCTACGATAAGTTGCTTGATATTCCGATTCGCTCGTTCTGTCGGATTTGCCTGTGAATGGTAAAGAGGTGTAGTTTCTCTCTTGATTCCAAACTCCTTAGCCACTTCAGTTACAAGATTACTAACGAAGTTCTTCGCATTGTCGGAAATTATTTTATGCGGTGCGCCATATCTGTATATTATGCGGGATTTCAGTTTATTTACAATAACCGAAGAGGTAGCTTTTCTGATGGGACATAATTCCACCCATCTACTAAACAAATCTACAAACACTAGCAGATATACATTGCCTCTAGAACTCCTAGGATAAGGACCCATAATGTCAACTGACACCATTTCCCACGGCTGCTTGTTATAGCGAGGGAACATTAACCCACGAGGTGGCGTGTTATTGGGTTTGACCTTCTGGCATAACTCACACTGCCTCACATACTGGCTTATATCTCGGTATAATCCAGGCCAATAATATAGTCTACTAACCCTAGAAACAGTTTTATCTATCCCCAGGTGGCCTGACTGCGGTAGATCATGATTTTCATATATTATTGCTCCCCTTAAATGTCTAGGAACGACAACTTTCCATTCCTCACTGGGGTCTTCTAGCTCTCCCTTCAAAGGATTCTTTCGATGGTATAATAGCTGTCCATCTTTTATCGACCATCCAGGGTGGAGTTCTGGGAACTTCTGGACTCGATAAAATTTCTGATTATACCAATCGTCGGTCGCTATGAAAGTTCCTGAAGTCGAAACTGAATCGGTAGAAGAATTAGGATCGGAACTGGTAGACAATACTGTGATTGCAGCAATTCGTGATAGAGCATCGGCCACTGTGTTGAGTTTCCCCTTTCGATATTCCACCTTGTAGTTGTAAGGCTGCAAGCGAAGAGCCCATCTAGCCAAACGACCTGAAGGGTTTTTCAAGTTCAGTAACCACTTCAGACTGGCGTGGTCAGTTATTACAGTGAATGGATAACCTTCCAAGTAATGCCTATTCTTCTCGATACCAAACAGAACTGCGAGGCATTCCTTTTCGGTTACGGTATAATTCCTTTCAGCTGAACTTAAGGTACGAGAACAAAAAGCGATGACTCTTTCTTCGCCGTCTTGTATTTGAGTCAAGACCGCTCCAAGACCTGTATCACTGGCGTCAGTCTGTAATTGAAAAGGCTGTTTAAAGTCTGGCCTAGCTAATATTGGTGCTTCAGTCAGTGCTGACTTGAGAGCATTGAAAGAAGCGTCCTGCTCTTCTGACCAGATCCATTTAGCGTTACGCTTAAGCAAAGCTGTTAGCGGAGAGACAACTGTAGAGAAGTCTTTAATAAAACGGCGATACCATCCTGCCATTCCAAGGAATCTTCTGAGCTGCCCAGCGTTGGTGGGAGGAGGAATCGAAGTAACGGAACCAACCTTATCTGGATCTACACTCAAGCCATCCCTATTAACCAGATAGCCCAAGTACCTAACTTCATTACAACCAAATTCACATTTTTCCGGGTTGATACGCAGACCTGAGGCTTTAAGTCGACTGAACACTTCCATTAGCATATCCAAATGCAGTTTGAAAGTTGGTGTGCAAACCAAAATATCATCCAGAAAAACGACTACGTAAGGGTAAAGTTCGGGTCCAAATATTGCATCGGCTAACCTCTGAAAGGTAGCAGGTGAATTCGTCAGCCCAAAGGGCATAACTTTAAACCTGAATAGTCCTCTGCCAGGAACTGTAAACGCAGTAATGTCTTTACTAGTTTCGTCGGCAAGGGGCACTTGCAAAAATGCTTGCTTGAGGTCAAACTTGGAGAGATATCTAGCCTGTCGAAGTCCGTCTAAGAGAGATGTCATATTAGGCATAGGATAGGAATCTTTACAAGTGACTTCATTAACCTTACGAAAGTCTATACAGAAACGATAACCTGATCCCTTACGAACCATGACTACCGGGGAAGACCATGGAGATTGGCAAGGTTCCACTAAGTCTTCATCCAACATTCGGTCTAACTCCTGGTGCATTGCCTCAAGTACTTTGGGCGAGTACTGGTAGGAGCGCTGCTTGATAGGTCGGGCATCCTGAACATCTACCTTATGGCTAATGCGCGTCGTTAATCCTGGAGAATCTTGGAGAATTCGCAAACCTTCACTGACTATTCTATCCAGATCCACCCTTTCTGAGGGATCAAATGAACTAATGCCGCATATTTTTGATGTATCCTCTTCTACTAATTGAACATCTTGACGAAACGAGAACTTATGGTCGGGGTCATCTTGAAACCACCATGTCGCTTCACGATGATTAGTACTCATATTTGTGTTAACGATAAAATCTAACCCTAAAAGAAACATAAATGGAAGCTTTGTTAAAACGTAAAGCTTCGTGTCATATGACCGGTACCCAACGATAATTGAAATGGAGAATCTTTCATCAACGATACAAGAGCTTCCATTAGCGACACAAATATTAAATTCGGGAATTTTCTCAACTTCATATCCCAATTTAAGGAGAATTTGAACCCCTTCTGGTCCAACAAATGAGGTAGTGGAACCAGGGTCAAACAGGGCCAAGTAGGACAGGCCTCCTTTGTCAGGTTTCCCTATTCGGAAATCAATATAGTGCTGTTTAGGAAACGGTAAACGATAACAAGATACGGTAGAACTTTCGGGAGAATTCGATACGACACATGGAGAAACGATATCAGATTTAGCGGTACAAAAAAGTAAACGATAAGGCACGGTAATAGGTAAATCGGTACTTGGTGGGTCAGCTGAAACCGTGGGAATAGGAATGACCCTCACTTCCGATTCCCTTGCACATTTCCCGGAGTACATTTAGGACATGCGTGAATGGAAACTCCTGGGTTACCACAACGGTAGCAAAACAGCTTTCGTGGTAGCGGACACCTGGAATAAACATGCGGTCCACCACAATTCCAGCAAATTAGTTTCTTAGCTGGTAGAGCCGGTTTTGAGCCTTTTAGACACGTTGTCTCGTAGAGAATCGGTTCGGTACTATTTCTTGATTGTACATCAGTCGGAGAGAATACCAGTTTCTTAGAGCCAACTGCCTGAATTTCGAACTGGTCAAATTGACGATCGTGATTCGTTGTGTTAGCAGCAAAATCGGTTTGTTTTTCCGATGGCGAAACAGTAAAAATTCCCGGAGATATTTGTTCTTTTCCGGAATTGGATTTGTTATATCGTCTAGTGGAATTCGCAGAGCGGGATTTTTCTATAATAGGCTTTTCCGATCGGCCTTCTTGAGCCATCATCTCATATACTCTAGTTCGTTCGGTGACAAAATTAATCAAATCCTTATAAGAGGGAATATCTGCTGATTTTATTCGTTCTTCGAATGCTTTTCTAGTCCCTGGGTCTAAATTATTAAGAGCTAAATGAAGTTTAATGAAATCCCCCATGTCTTCAATGCCTAAAGCCGATAACGCAGAAAAATTATTTTCATGCTCAGATAAAAATCTCTGCAAATTAGACGCTGAAGAATTGTTTAAAGGTGTAAAATCCATCACCTTCTTGATATAAAATCTGGCTAGTCGCCTTTTATTTTGATAGCGAGAGACCAATGCGTCGTAAGCGAGCGAATAATTAGCTTCGTCTAATGCGAAGCCCGAGATAAGCGACAGAGCTTCATCGCGTAAGCTACTTCGTAGATAATAAAATTTCCTAATGGTCGATAGAGATTCTTCCCTATGAACCATAGAATCAAATAGGGAATAGAATCCATTCCAGTCCTCTAATTTCCCTGTGAATATCGGTAAGTCAATTTTCGGTAGCTCCTGAGGAATAGAATGAGAATGGACAACCACAGGATTATTCTCAGGAGGGCAGGTAGATTGTACCACTTTGTAATAATTCGCTTTAGTAATATCAACTAAATCGTTAAATGAATTTTGTACTTCTGTTGTCTCGAGTTTTTCACTTTTGTTCTTTATACTTGCATTAAATATCCGAATTTTTGATTGAATTTCTTCAAATCGAATTTCATTTTTGAGTAAGCGGTCATAAGCGGGTTTAAAAGCGGATGCTGAATCGGTACTTAAAGATTTGGATTTTGTGAAAATGGATTGAACTGCGGCAAAAATATCCTCCCTCTCTGACACTAGAACGACTGGATCACCCATCGTGACAATAAATCAAGACGTTACCCAAAGTTACAAAAAAAAATGCCAAAGAAATTAAATGTTGAAAAAATACCAACAGAACCTTTAAAAGTCGTAAAATACTTAAAATTAAATTGATTAAATTATATTAAAACTAACAAATTAAATTAAATCGGTAAGCGTCCTTTACAAACTTAATATATAATTTTTTCATACGTCAGCCATAGATAAACAAATATTTTCCTTTTAAAAGGAAACACAAGATAATGCTAAATAGAAACAAACAACAGCTGTTGTCTCTAAGTGAACTTAATGCTTACTTGCTAATCTATCATGTGTTCAATTCAACTATTTAAACTTACGGTAAAAATACAAAATAAAATAATATATTAGTACAAAACATGTGTTAAACAAAACTAAGTCGTTCTACGACCTTAAGTAAAAATTCTTGATTTTTGTTGTTGATACAAAATTATAAATTGAAAATAACTATCTTTACATTTCCTAAATTGTGTCAAAGACAAACCTTTTGCTTCAATCAACAGAAATTTAGTACCTTCAATTAATACGAAAATTATATTTAAACATTAGAAAAAAATATTAAAGTATTGTTTGGAAAAATTATTCTGTTACTATTATTATAAAACTATTATCACTTAACTTCACTATTTCAAAAAAATGTTAATATAATAATTAAATCTTCAACTAATAACTTATCTGTAGATTTTTCTTTTGTAGTCCCTGTATTCGAGCGCCATAATATTTGTGACCAGGTTGCGGGGTTTTCGGTCCAAGGTCCAAATTGATTTAAAGAAACTATTGTCCAAAGAAAAAATGTTGTATTCTTATATTATTATACATCAACGGTAACATGATGCCAACTCCAAAAACATAACCATAATATATATCGTAACATCAACGTAACACCACCAACGCTGAGCCGCAAAGATACGATAAGGTAAAAAAAACAATTAAATTTGGCAATTACTTGGCCATATAACCCATTTATACACATCCGTATGGAATGACGGTCCTCAGTTGAGTGAGGTGAGATAGGTACAACTAGAGACACCTGACGGACGAATTTAGCAAACAAAAGAATACTCGTTACAGTGTAAAATAAAATATAAGTTGATAAATTTTTTTCTAATATTTATTAATACAAATAAAAAATAAGAAGTTGATTTTTTGTTGATGCTTATGTCTGTTTAATTTAAGTATTTTTTATGTTTATACTGGTGCAATTTCTGCGTTTCGATGCCATTTTCTGTAACCGCTGTTATTTGTTTACATAACTCTTTTTATGTTTCTCAAATAAATACGCTTATTTTGGAATTTATATTGTTATCTTTTTTATCATTTTCATCAATCATCGATTATCTTTATAAGGTCATTCAATTATTTGTTAAATTTTAAGGTTTTTGCAATTGGTTTAGGTAATGATATTAATGAACTAAAACATTATTAAATAATACAAATTGTTTCATACAGACGAATTGTTTCATTAACACAACTCTCAAGAGTGTCTGTGAACAGAATCAAACTTTTTTTGAGGTGTCTCGGTTAATTTGAACATCCACTGTACATACCAACGGCATTCCTTGCAATTCTAACATTCCAAAAGTAAAGAACAAATACAGTAAACTAAACAATAAATCCAACTGTTAAAGATCCTACAACAGCATTTATTAAAATCTTGTTTAAACTTGGAAACAAAAAAACTTTAAATACACAAAAAAAAACACGGAACATATCATGATTTACTTTATTAATTTTATCAGATTAGATTTTTATTTTACTATCGATAAACAGCCTGATATTTATAGTTAACAAATTCCAAAGATAAATAATATACCCATCTTCGGTATGAAATAAAAACTTTAGATTGTATTTAAGTTTTTGATTATTAGATTATTAGTCCTGAAAAATTGACTTATAGTCAAATATCAGAAATAATGTCTATACATTTTATTGTCATATAAAGACAAAACACATCTATAGTTTTCGATCTAAAGCGATTGTTCTAGGATTAATGCTTAATATAAATTCATATAGAGTCATCTATTAGGTATTAAACCACGTTCAAAGCAAAGATAAAAAATGTTTGATGATACCCACTGGTTTAGAATGAAACCTTTTCTGTATTAATTTATTTATTAAAATTTAAAACTTTATTATAACAATGCAACAAGTAAATGGAAGGAATTATACATAATGACATGGGTAAAGACAAGGAGAGAAACTACCATGTGGTAGTATTTACTTTTGCTTTACTTTATAGGCGTTCCGACAAGGGCGGCCTCAACTGAACAGAGCAGAGTTCCATGTCTCCCGATCCATCCAATCATCCTCCTGGAGTCCTCGACCAGCCATCTCCTCCTGGACTCACTTAATCCACCTGCTTCTGGGCCATCCGCGTCGTCTCTTCCCAGGTGGAACCCAATCAAGAACTCTGTTTGGCCAACACTCAAACGCCATTCTCTTCACATGACCGTACCATCTTAACGGCGTGCACCGATCCTTTCATTTGTAGATAAAACCACATCCATCCTCTGTCGAATTTCGTTGTATTTAAATAACAAATTAAACATGGAAGGTCACGAGGGCACCTTCTTTTCAGACGCCTTGGAGGATTATCAGGAATCGAAGATATGAAACTAGTGGGTTTAAACGGGAATAAACTTTTGTATGAAATAGTGAAATAGTGGTATCGGGATAGGACCAAATGGGGCATTGAGGTCATTATGGATGAGTTTATTCGTAACAAAGTAAGGAGCATTAAAGATTTTACGAAGGATTTTGGTTTGTAAGGATTGAATACGAGAGGAATTCGATGGCTAGTGGAACTTCAATGTTGTACTCCGTTAGTCCAAATATATTTTATAATAGTAATATGTAATTTGTAATCAAACGGGAGCTTAAACCGTTTGTCTAGTAAGTATTGAAGTATTCTGAAACCGAAGCAGTTTCTCGTCTTTTCAGTCTAGTATGAGGATTCAAAGTTAAGCTTTTGTCGAAATGCAATCCTAAGTATCAGATTTGTTCTACAGGAGTTAGTGGCATATCATTAAAGGATCTAGGAATGAATGAACACTTAAATATGTTTTTTGAATTATGATGTCGTTTGTATCTGCATATAACATAAAAGAGCCTATATCTACGAAAAAAATCGATTTAAAGAAAGTTTTAACATATATATATTTTTTTTGTTATTTGATCTGTTATTAGTGATAATTTAAATATAATGTATCAAAAAGCACTATATTTGGAGTCTGTACTAGCTAAGTACTTCACAAACAAAAAGCATTTCATTATTAAGTGGTCTAGCAACATCACTTGCGTCACTTGAAATGGGCTGACCTCTTCCTACATATTTCAAGAGTCTGTCAACTGAAACAGAAACCCGCAGGGTTGTATTATACTGCGGGAATTGCAACATCAAAGTAACGTGTAAACTCATGACCTCCGTACGTCTCGTATTCTTTTAATTAACAATAACAAGCCCTGAGAATTTTTATAAAACTTTAAATTATTTATTAGTTGGAGAAAGTTGCAAGAAAACACTAATGATTTTAAGTCTAAATGTAACATAGTTTTTAGTTTTTAAATATAGATTTATTTTTAAATTATTTTTTAAGCTTAGAACTGGAACAATTCCAGAACTGTAGGAGTCCAAATTTATTGTATTGCTTGTCTTTAACTATAAAATTAAGCTTAGATAATGATCAATATAAAACATTACTATAAAAAATTAAACAAAATATTAAGCTTAAGAACAAAAAAATACAATTAGAAGCATTGATTCAATGCATCAATAAAATAAGAAAAGATAAATTTCCCTGTCCCCTTTCTTTGAACACGGTCAACCGCCAGATTTGCTCCTATTAAGGGTATCCATTCTATAAAAGCTGGGTGAGCTCCGGGAGTGTCTGAAGATCTCACTGGATCCACTCGCGGCTGTTAAATAATTTATCTACCATAATTTTGATTTATTAAATGTTTATATGTACATTATTTCCCTAAATAATACTGTATAATTGGAAATTACATAGCTCGTATATGACGCAGTTGCTTCGGCCTAACAAAAGTGTACCATGTCTCCTAGAGCCCTCTTGATGACACTGAGGAGCCTCCTCCATTTCTCATTAACTCTAAATTGGCATCATCTGTTATGAGCCACTTTAGTGCTAAAGGGATTTGCAACAGGTTACATAGTAGTACTTAATAAAGGATTTATTTTTGTAACATTCAACTTGTTAAAAAAAAAATATTGATTGCTGGTATAAATAATCGTCAACTATATTTGTTGCATTTTTGTTAAGCACGGGTAAGTTTTAAATTGCATAATAAAAATAAATTTTAAATACGATGTAACACTGGACCATATATCTTATAGTAATTGTGCCATCACCATGTCATAAATTTATTTATTTTTATTTATAAAATGGGTAAAAAAAAAACAATTTATCCAGTCTGTTTATATTGTTCTTTTATTAAGACGTTTCGACAAAATTTATGTCATTTTCAATATTTTTACATACTTTTTATGCATCCTTTAACAATCAAATATAACTTGAAAAAGTTATAAGTCATACATCTTATAAAAATCATTCACAATGTCATAAATATTTGTACAATGTATATATGTATATATATTTTTTTCCCTGGGGATTAGCTATCCTCCATGGTCATTGTTAATATTAAAAATCATTTTTTTATATTGGATTTTTAAAGGATGCAGAAAAAGTATGTAAAAAGATTGAAAATGACATAAATTTTTTCGAAACGTCTTAATAAAAGAAGAATATAAACAGACTGGATAAAATGTTTTTTTTCCCATTTTATAAATAAAAATAAATTAATTTAAGACATGGTTATGGCATAATTACTAGTAGCTAGGCTGTTAGTAAGTGGTAGATGAAACAAGTTTTGAATATTATTTAGAAGAATACCATAAAATCTTTTTTCAAAAAATAAATTTCCCAAATTAAGATTATTATATAAAAATCCTTAATACGTAGCACAAGCAGCATTGATTCACTGTTAAGTACCCATGCATTGAATAAGGACTTTATCTTGGTTTTGTTCCTATGAGATTGGTGGTATCGGCATCGATCCTTCGGGTTCATTAAGCCTTTTATTTATTTATTTTTTCCTACGACCATGGGAATATCCGTCAAGTAAGATATTTTTTGGTATTCTGAAAATTAGAAAACTCTAAACTCCAGCTCAATTAAATAAAGTCAGGAGTCCTTTATTTCAAAATTGAAATAAAAGTTGAATAGTGTACACTGTCATGCCACATTTTAAAAATATTCTTAACGAAATTGAATAGAAACTGGTATATAATAATAAGCTGATATTGAATTAATTATCCTATGAATTAACTTAATTGTTTCATAATATTATGGTAATCTGTTGCAACGATTATGGAACTTTAATGAGTTTAATCATATATTGTGCAACAGTTTAATCGGCCCAAGGTAAGTCCTGTTAACCGTATATAAGCCACTTTATTTCGTATTTATGTAGAATAACTTTCCATAATGTCGATTTACTGGTGAATTGTTAAATAAAATTAATTTTATACAAATTTAATTAAGTATTTAAGTTTACTGTGTTTTCTGTAGTTCCTTGCTCTCTCTTCCGAAAATTATCCCCTTTAAATTCTCAGATGTAACGAAAATCCTCAAAAAATTGTGAATCACTCTTCAGAGAGAGAGAGAGAGAGAGAGAGAGAGAGAGAGAGAGAGAGAGAGAGAGAGAGAGAGAGAGAGAGATAGTGAGTGAGTGAGAGATAGATAGAGAGAGAGTGAGAGCGAGAGAGAGAGTGAGAGTGAGAGAGAGAGAGAGAGAGAGAGAGAGAGAGAGAGAGAGAGAGAGAGAGAGCGATAGAGATGTAGCTAAGTACTTTTTCATGAGCAAAGTTCTTTAATATTTTATATATCTCTCCCGTTATCCACAATATTTTCTTAAACAATCCTATTAGAGTTAAGTAGGAGGGACTGTAAACATATAATTTATTATCAAAGACTTACCATTGATAATAATAAATCTTATACAAAAAGTTAAGTATAACAATGGTTCAAGCTAAGCAGCAAGTTCAACCTATAAGGGGTCCGCATTTGATCTTAAGGAGTATTTTGTTTATGTTCTCAGCTTGAAAAATAATTACTGATTAATTAAAAATAAGATTTAGTTATTGCGGATTCGTCCCGAATTTCGATTATACATAGTATACAATTTTTAAATTATGACTTAAATGCAAGTTTAAAGGAACTAGTTTAAAACAAAGAAAGGATAACATTGTTGTAATCTATCTTTCTATGAAAAATCAAGTGTATTTTTATCAATATTTTTTGCTCCCTACTCTCGCATTCAATGAAAGCTGTACCTTTTTACCCTCAACAAATATTATGCTTGTTTTCACATTTTTTTCATCGTCCGGGGTTTTAAAAGGTTTTATTTAATCTATTTGTTGCCCTCGTTTTAAAAGTTTTTTTCTCGTCAAAGCTTTTTCAACCAATAGAAATTCGTATTGGACGGGAGAGAATTGAAAAGGAACCAAAGGTTGTGGTATCGAAGCCAGAGCCACCGGAAAATAAAATGAATTCCGTGAAAGGATTGTTTTAGTCGTGAATAAATAAAAAGTTTATTGTTATAAAAATTTAAAAATTATTTTACTTGGAAACATAACTCAATTGCAACTTTTTAGTTTTTCTTTAATAATATTTTGTTGTAATAATATATAGCAATTTTGAAATTAGGGTAATTGTTTAGAAACTTTATAAATCCCAATCTCAGGCAATAATATAATATATTAATTCTTATGGAACTATTCTAAGTGGTATAATTTATATCGAATTCAAAAATAACTGTTAGCGTACTAATTAAGATTCCATCTCCAAATAACACGTTCGTTCTATAATACAAATAAACTGCAAATCATGCTTTAAAATCGAGAATAGATTTCTAAAGTTGATGAATTTTTTTTTAACACGAATCGGCCGGCACTGGCCACGTGAATACCACTCAAATCTTCTTCACACTCTCCGCCTTTCTTCTACTCCAATACTCTCTCATCTTCCTGGACTGTTCCTCTCCCTCATCCTTAGTCCATTTCCTCCCTCGACTCTCCTTCCTTCCTGCAAGGCATAGGCATATATTTATTCATTTGTTTATAAATGACAAAATCGATAAAATACCCCGCTACTCCAGTTTCCACTAGTTAGCCTCGAACATTTTCAGTCAGTTGTTATTGCAATTGCTTCCATTCTTCTTCGAAGTCCGTCTCAATAAAATATTTGATTACATAAAGTTCCCTGAAGTATGAAATTTTAAATATTTTTAATCAATAAAAAATCAGTTAATAAATAATAAAAAAAAATGAAATTAGAATTAGTTTGTTAGACGAAAACTTACTTCCTCGAACGTGATATCGTTTGACTTATGATCTATGATTTATATATATATATATATATATATATATATATATATATATATATATATATATATATATATATAAATCCGATAAAGCAGTGGATTAATAATGAATGTTAAGACAACGAGAGGGCAAAAATAAGTGAACTGTCGAGGAAACTTCGGATCTTCATATCTAAAGTGACAAGTCATATCCGAGAAATTCAGTGCTATCATTATTAGGGGGTTGATGATTATTGATTTTTCTAACAATAAGATGGAATAAAAATAATTGCTTATATTATAAAATTAATTAAGAACTTAATTAATGAAAAATCAGTCACATTGACAGCATCGAGCATGGTTCTGTGCTTAGTGTCTAACATTCCATTATTTTCTATGAGATGATTTTTAACGCAATGCCAACGTGTTTAAACATTGGCAACTGCATATTTTTGGATAGTCACCTTTGGTTTACTAATTTTGTAATAAATAAAGTGTCTAAGTCCTCAAAGTGATCAAAATAGCACCGATACAGGGAGGGTTCAGTCATTAGTCTACTTTTGGACAGAGCAACGATGTGAACGAACAATGTGAATAATACTTATTAATCATTTGTAAAATAAAAGTAAAAACAAAAATAATATGGTAGGAGAACAGATAATAATAAAACAAATAGGAAATAATAGGAGAAGCACTTGATAGTAGTATAACATTTTAATTTCTGCAAATCAGTTTTGTAAAGTTGAAAGGAACTTGTATAAAGGAGAGCAAGAATAACGTTGTCGTCATCGAGAGCACTGAAGATCGCGCAGACAGCCTCGACAACAATAGTAGAAGATCTCAACTGAACGGCATCAAGGTTAATCCGGCTAAGTCGGACGCAATCATAATGTCGTTTCAGTGTGGAAAGAAACCTCTACCCACGACCTTCTCTCGTGGAGGACGAGAAAAGAAGCACCTCGACATTTCTATTCTATCTTGGCGTTACTCTGGAGAGGCATCTCACCTGCACAAGTCACACCATGAAGAGACTCAAGCTAGCCAGGCAGAAGTCGCCTAGGGTCTACTACCTGCACACCTCACCGCAGCTCTCACTACGGCTCAAGCTACAAATATACAAATCCATTATTCGGCCAACACTGCTCTATGGTGCACCACGGTTCCGCTACCTTTAGAGGTCAACCCTCAAAATACTTCAGAGTTTCCTGAACTCCGTCCTAGGCGAATAGTCACGGGGACCTCACTTGAAAGGGCACGGAACATCATCCGTGAGGAACTGAGACTACCCACAGTGCCTTAGTACATCAGCCGGAGGAACATCAAATTTCAGGGCTAAAGGATGGGTACTAATCCACTGTTTAAAGCAACATCGCCTTTTCCCAGGCCTGGGAGATGGGAAGGCACACTCCTCCTGGTAGACGATGTCACCGAGGGAGGTGGCCTGGACTCAGCAGTCTAAACCCTCTCAACCCCATTCCCCGTTCCTATCCCTTCATCCCTCCTCGTCCTTTTGCTACCTTTCCTTTTCCCATCCCTTTCCTCTTTTCCCTTAAGCGAAGCCCGAAAATGGTCTCTCCCCATTGTAAAAGCCAAGGCAAAGCCACAAAATAAAAGCTCCCGCATACAGCGGAAAGAGCGCAATTGCCTTGTAGTACGTTAGGGTAAAAGAAGGCCTCAGTTACAAGTGTTATATGTTTGTAAATAAATAAGTTAGGAGGGTAAGAAAAAAAAATTGTCATCATCTATCTTTCTATGAAAAATCAAAAGCATTTTTATCAATATTTTTTGCAACCAACACTCTTAGAATTTAAAAAACAATTAGAAAAATGTCATGACTCAAGTCATGACCTAATTTTTCAAAAGAGGTTTTTTAAAAATTTCGTGTCTTGACAAAATTAAATCTGATGAGATAAAAAATTTGGATATTGGTAAAGCAAGGTACTCCTATTGCAATGGTGGTAATGAAATTATTTTATTAACTATTAGAATATATTTAAAAGCTTGAAACCTTTTTGGTTTTAACATATTTCATTTTTCAGATAAAACTTTAAGTTCAAACATTATATAACTTAAAATATCTTCGTTAAAAAACAAAAAAAAATTGGAAATGGAATATCAGATATGTGGTTCCTTGATAAAAAAGCTTCAACCAAGAAGCAATCGCTACTGAAGGCCTAATTCATAAATGCCAAATTATGTCGTTTTTTTTAAATAGTTATATTAATACCTAAGTATGACGTATGAAGATGTAAAATGGTCTTTAAAAATTATAAATGTATATCCTTATTTTTATAACCTCGAATTATTGAACACATTATATAAATCTCCTTTTAAATTTTTTGTTTGGAACTGTGACTGTTAACCTACTTAGCGTAGTAGAAACAGACTTTGTAAAACACTCATTGTTGTATTCTTAAAAACAGAAGATAAATTGTTAGTTGAGATGGCCACGAATATTCCATAACCTTATATAACTGTTGTTCAAAATCCAATAAGTTTATACTACCTTCTAACACGAGGACAGGGTTGAATGCTTCAAATTTCATATTATTTTTAAATAATTGAAAATCATATTAAATATCATTATCTTATAAAATTTAGCAGTCCAATAGGAGTTATGTTAACTCATGATTTATAAGCATTTTGCTATCATTACAAAGATTTTTTTTTCTGATTAAAACAATAAGGAAAAAAAAATTACTTTAAATATGTATTTACGGAGAACATTATATATGTATATATATATCATTATATTTACTTGCTATTTTATTGTTATAGAGTTGTAAATTTCAATAAATAAATGTACATAATATGTAATATATATACAAGAATTTACTGCAATGGCGTAGACATGTATAGATGCCGCATGCAGACAGCCTACGCTGACAGCATATCTATTCTCGGAGGATTGTTGTCATTGATCGTTACTAAAGGTCCGTGGCGTGGGAGTGACCTTAGCCCTTCTTCGGTTGCTATTCCTGTCTTGATCCACTCCAAGGGCCCCATCGGCTTACCTTTATGCACTGATTCGTATAAGCATTTCATATGTCATCCGGGGCAAGTTTAGGGAGACTATTGTTGGATCTCCTTCACGTAATAGTTCACCACGATATTATGAACTATTAATTTTAAATCATTAGACTTTATTCAATGTGGATTGTGTATTAAATTACCGTCTTTCATGTGTAAAAATATACATATCAAAAACCAGTTCGCCGGGAACGGTTCCTGAGAAACAAGTTTCTCTGTACGTGGATAATTATAGATGGGTGAAACCAACACCCAATGAACCAGAATCGTGATTAATTTTATTGTTCACTCAAGTTAAGAAAAAAAAAAATCGTCTTGGTTACCCGTCAAAAAGTAAAAAACCAAGTTAAAAGTGAAGTAAAAACCCCTGTCACTCAACCTTTGCAGAAGAGATTTCTCGTATTCATTATTGATAAATAATTACTATATCTCAAGTGTAACGATCTCAGGGTGGCATCCCATTTTACTATTTAAATATTATTCAGATCAAAAGATCTCAATTTTCCCAGAGATCATTATTTGGACAGTGAAGCCAATATAGTACATTGATTCTATTTTGTTTCCTGATTTTGGTTTAGGGATTCTTCAGTCCCTTCGCTTTTGTTTAAAAATTTTCCAAAATTATCTTTTCCATTCTATACCTTTTCTGAGCTTCTGCTTTTCTATACAATGATAAAATCATAGAAAAATAATTTTATCTTAACAAAATTAACGTAAAACTACAACAAATAGAGACAATTGTTATTTCAAGTATTTGGCCAACATTTTCTATAGCACTTAGGAACCCCTCGGTTGAAGTAATTAGAGACAGGAGTTAGGTGTATGCGAGCTTCTATTTACAATGCAAATTAAACAGCCTTTGCATAGCCGTAAAAAGTCCCGAGAGCGCTTAGCGAAACGAGCCGTGGTAATTGCTTTAGGTTTAATGCCCTAACTGCCAATATGTTAATGTATTGGATCGCTAAGTTTGTCCAATCATCGATGTTTCTGCTTACCATTTAACGTTTATTCAATGCACCAAGAGAAATGAAACAAGCTAGGAGCTTTGTAATATTTTTCCAAGGCTTTCCTCAAAGTGGAAACATACCATCCCTTTTATGAGATATGGTACATTCCCACTCCGATATAAAGGACTGTATATAATCGTAAAATGGTATAAACTACGTTATAAATTAAAGCTTAAAGTTGGTATTGCATTCTTCTTAGTGGATGCATGTTCTGCTTAAATATATGGAGCACATGTAGGTTCTAGCTGTTCTCTTCTAGAAGGGCATTCTGTACCTGGTTGCAGGCCTAAGAGGTAACAGAGGGCTCTGTCTCTACCTCCTTGTAACAGAGCTGAAAGAAAAAGGGTTATTTTAGATTGAACAATTTATACCAACTTAACCCTTGATTCAATGAACATTTGTATTAAATAGGCATATATAAAAAAAAGTGTATCTCTGCCATTCATGAATGGTCTTGGTCTTGTTTCTTGAACAGCGGTTGAGCAAGTATGAAATTTGTCTACCAAGAACTACTAAGAACTACCAAGTTTTTCTTATTATTATGGTTTATTTTTTATAGAGACGGGGTGAGCCACAGCATGACGATCTACATTTAACCATTATTTTTCTATACAGATTATACTTAAATGTTCAAGGGGCATGGCTCTAAGAATTCAAATACTACTACATATAGTAATAAAATTAAAAAAAAAATGATTAGATCACATCGTTCAACCAACTAAACATTTATGTGAGAAAGATAATATACTATTAAACTAAACATTTAATTCTATGGACATGGGGGCATATACTTACATTTAAAATAAAGGGTATCAATTCTACCAATGAAGAGTCTTGGGTCCAGTCCGTGGTAGAGACTAACCTCTCTGATGTGTTGTCTCTAAAATAACTGCAGGGAAAAGTTTTGTCTGAGATCACGTTCAATCACCAGGTTTATAGATTCTAGGTGAGCACTAGGAGGGGATTCAGATCCTATAAGATCCATCCCTGGGTGTTAACAAATTAAATAAATTCTCTTGACAGCCGATCTAACAGTGGGCTATCCCAAAAATATGCATACACGACAAAGCAATAACAACGGCGGTTGACAATAGCAATTCAAGGCACAAAAGAAGTAGAAAAAGGAATCGTTTTTACTGACAAGGAGGTTTAATCTCAAGTCAAGAAGAGGATGAGTGATTTCATACAACTCTCAGATATTCCTTGTATGTCACGTTTTTATCTAACGATTTCCCGGCGAATGATTCCCTAGTTGTCAGAATTGACGGCTGCGTTTGTATAGAGTTTAGAGGCCCGTTTGTCCTCATAGAAACTGCAGAGGAAGTTTTTTAGATGTATTTATATTTCAACAAATTTTTCGGTTATTAAACTTCTTCTATTAAAACCATGTAATTCAGTCTTCATTTTCTATTAAATAAATGTATTTTATACTATATTTACTACATCCTAAAATGGATCTTGGGTTCAGTACTTAATAGAGATTGTACTGATTTTAGCTTGTGGTTGAAGATTATTTGTCGGAAATCATGCTCAACCGCTCTTTCCACTTTTTAAGAGAACCAGATTACAATATCGGTTTGATTCAAGCATCCCTCAATATGAAGGATACAATAGGTCAGGGGGTGCAGTCAATAATAACACCAAATAAGAAAAACTTATTTATTACAAGTGCCAACGTTTCGACCTACGTTGTAGGCCATCTTCAGGGCTAAGAAAGAAAACAGAAGATAAATATTTAAAAAATTCCAGTGCCTAGAATGAATATGATAACATATAGAGGTATAGAAAATTAGCGATGGATAGATTATTTACAATATACATGAATAAGAAAATGACAGAATATGTGTACAGTGCAATAAAATACTAATAGTAAGAAAAATGAGAAGGTAAAAAGTACAATATGAAAAATAATGAAAGAGGTAAAAATGGTGAGACTTTAATGTATGGAAAACCTAGTTAAATTACAGGTAATGATATAAAATGTATGATAATATACTATTAGAATGTTATATAATTCATGAGCAGCGAGGGGATGGTTGACTGGAAGATAGACGTTCTAATTTATCATATACTTAGTCTGCATGTATTTTTATAGTTCTGTTATTTTGTCTGTTTTTCTTTCTTAGCCCTGAAGATGACCCACAAAGTGGGTCGAAACGTCGGCACATAATTAAATAAGTAACAACTTATTTAGTGTTTTTATTTGACTGCACCCCCAACTATTTTCTTCCATAAGAATGTTATATAAATAACATATTTACATTTATATATGCTTATCTATCCATCACTAATTTTCTTTACTTTTCTACAACTCTATATGTTAATCTTGGTACCACCATCTTTTTTTGTTGTTATTTTCTGTTTTCTTTCTTAGCCCCGAAGTGGCCTACAATGTAAGTCGAAACGTCTGCACTAGTAATAAAAAAGTTTTTATTATTATTGACTGCACCCCCTGACTAATTGTATCCTTCATTAGATATTCCAGTCAACTATCTTCCTCTTTAACATCCTTCATTATCTATGAACCTTAACCTACACCTGATTCCTTCAAGTTCCAATAATAAATTTATCGCAGGCCTTGCTTCCTCCGTTCTCAGGACTTGCCTTATTCACTTAATGCTCAGAACTCGAGTGATTTCGAAAATTCCTAGGTACTAATTATACATATTAAATAGTAGAATATTTTATAATCTGCTTTAGTAGTCTTGTTTTTTCTTCAGGTTCAAACCTGGCTACTCTAACAAATACTTCCATCGATTGGAAAATAAGCTAAGACTTGCTCGCCTAACTCAATAGTTTACTTTTCAGAAGTTTTGCTGGGGAATTAGCAGTTCTTTAATTGGGGCCCATGGAAGATAAGTTTCAGACTGCTTTAAAATCGTGGTATCCTAGAACATAGTGCTGCGTTGGATAGATCAGCTTCTTCTTCCTTTATAGAGAATTTGATTTTCAATTTTTGAGTCCCATTTTCACGGCTCAAATGTTTCATTCTGCAATAACCATATAACCTGTATGTGCAAGCAGTTCATTGACTCAGTGAAATATTATTTATTCATTACTAAGCCTCGTCCGTCTCACGATGGTCTCTAAAATATTAAAAAGGAGTTGGGCTAATGAGTCGCCCTCCCTCAAGTCCTAGTTAGCTGAAAAGTCGCCAATTTTCCTTTTCACCGTAATTCTTCTGACGGTTCACTCCATTGTCCACTCTACCCCATTGTTATACTTAAGTATAGTCTTCACTAGATTATCTAGTGGCATCATAGACCTATTTCCAAGTGTTGAAATCCATATACAGCATTAATATCGAGATCTTCTACACTATCATTTACTGGAAAGATAACTATGATCATTTAAAACATACCTTTAGATATCATCGTGCGGACATCGTGGTTATGAAAAACTTTCTTATCGATATATTCTTATTTTTAAATTCTTATCGATATGGAAGTAGTTGACTGGATCTGTCTTAGAAGAGTGGGAATGGTTTCGCGATGCAGTCAACAAATTTTACACGAAATAACTTTAACCTATTTTATTCGGCATAAGATTTAGGCTATTATCACAGATGAGGATTCAAAAGGACAGAAACCGATTTATAAACAATTCAGTCGCAATAAAGGTATAACAGGTTATGTAGGTAGAAATGAAAAGAAAGAAATACAAAGAGTAAAAGATAAATAATGACACAACATAAAATGGGAAGCATTATGAAAGAAACATAATCTGATGGAAATAAGAAATGTTTTTGTTACAAAATATAATTATTTCTATGTTATTAGAAATATACAAAATGAGTTTTCGAAAGGCAATATCACTCTGTAATTACTATCCTATAATATCGGTACCTCGATCTCCTTAATTCTATTCTCGACCCTGATGATGGTCTAAAACTTTGGCCTAACGGTTATCCTTATGGTAATTAAAATAAGTTATCCTTACTTTATGTAAAATTTATTGACTTCAACCCCGACCATTTCATATTTTTCTAAAATTCTTATTATGTGTACTGATTTTTAACTGTTGTTTTATAATGTACATGAATTACTCTAACTCTTATGCACCTATTGAGGTAATGGAAGCTAAACAAGACTTAAAAATAATATGAAATAAGTACACATGAATGTAAGCATTATTGTTATAAAAGAATATTCAAATCATCATCCAAAAGTTTGAAACGTCTGCACAATGGAAATTCACGAGACCGACAACAGTGTCAGTATTAGAGAGATGGAAGTTATACCAGTCTTTATTAAAAAATGGAATACCTTCATGTCTGTATTAAAACTGGTTTAAATAAATTTAATATGTGGAATTAATTAATCATATTCTTTGCATTACCCATAAACACAATTTAAATTTTAAATTATGTATATATAAATTGAGTATGAGAAGTACTGGATATAATATTATTATGTATCTATAAAGTCAGAATCATCTTTAATCATTATTTTTTTAATACTAGCTATTTGGTTCTTTTTGTATTCAAAGTTTTCGGGTCACTTCTGCACAGAAAATTGTTTTTTGTTTTTTTTTTAATGAAAATCATCCAAGCCATTTCAGGTTTCAGTGAAACAGTTTATGAATTCTATTGATATTTTATTTTTTACGAAGCAATCCAGAGGGAATCAGAAAAAATACAAACATGTCATGAAAAACAAACATATCATTTTTTCATTTGGTTTAGTGAAATGTTTTCTACTTAATAAAAATACTTAACTTCTATCACGGAAAAACAAATAACTTATTTATTATTACATTGTTTTTAACGTATTGTTGGACTAAAATAATATTGTTATTTTTTTAAATATTTTGTACAGGACAAATGCTGCACCCATTAAATGAAATAACGAGTCTATATAATTGTTAAAAAAAAAAAGAAACACATTTTTTGCTAATAACTTAAAAGCAGAATGGTGTATATTTAAGAACGCTCTTTTGTGACCCGCCTAAACGTCATAAAATTTCATTTAATACCGTCTTCGTTCGCCGCTTTCTTGTTTGACGAATCCATTAAGAAGGCTTTTTCACCAATAGTCATTTTCAATCTAATTTCCTTCCTGGGCCTAAAATTCTGTCTGAAAACGCCTAAAGGAATTAAAAGTTGTAACTGTAGTTCTCTACAAAAGTCATTATACATCTTAATTCCTTCTCCTGTCAATTCATAAAATATTTTAGAGCAGAATAAATGAAGAAAATTCTTATTTAATATGATTTTATTGGATCGGATACGTTATTAAATAATATTTAAACGTTCATTCAATTTAAATTTGGAATTAAAACTACAAAATAATCGAAAATGAGATTTAGATTTTAGATTATAGGATTTTTAAATTGTGTATCATACTTGTCGGGCGTATCTTTTCTTGTAAAGTGAGATACACGCAGGTATTTCTACTATGAGATATTCAATAAACATAGTTACTTTGCAATTTAGGTTTGGTATCATAATCAAAAATATTTTAATACATGAAGTGATGATATATATATTTTTTTTAAATAAGATGAACTAAAATATTTTGTATACACTTTAAAATTTCTTTTTCTATAGAACAAAACGTTGTCAAAACCCTGTTTCTGGTTTTGAAAATTAGTGTAAATTCATACAGTTTCGTAAAGTACCATGGATGATGGAGCTTTTCGTACAACTGTAATTGGTTCTGATGCATTAAACAATTATCAGGTTCCACAAGATTACTTTTCATATTAATGTTAAAACGATAGCAGCCTCAGAGTATTAATTCCGGTCACAATTGTTTATCTCTGAGGGAAAACAGCGACTCACTGAATATTAATCAGTTAAATAAAAGTTAGCGTGTTATTCCTGTATAAATTTTGAACATTTTCCGGGAGAAAGTTAATAAATTTTTCCTTTCTTTTCTTAATTCAGTTTATGCATGGAAGAAACCTGAATATGGTTCTTTTTCGGGAGAAACTAAGATTTCTTGTTTAAACCTCGAGGTAAGGTTTTTAAGGCATTTATTGTTTTTATTGGCAGAAATTGTTTTTAGCTACAATTACAACACATATGGATCTCTACTGAAGTTAAATAGGTGAATTTACCGTTGTAAACGAAAAAAAAAAATGTCTTTTTAAACATTTTGAAAATACTTTTTAATTACATTTATAATAATAGCCTTCGAAGGAGTGTAATAAGTAACAACACATCAATATGAGGCGTGTCCAATAACTACGCGAACTGGGGTCTTAATAACTTCATTTTACAAAACTACGGTTTCTAGTTTCCATTTCGATTTTATACTTAATTCCACATCCTCCTAATAATGCCCCGGAGAGAGAGAGAGAGTGAGAGAGAGAGAGAGAGAGAGAGAGAGAGAGAGAGAGAGAGAGAGAGAGAGAGAGAGAGAGACTGTCTGCCCTTGATCAGTAAACAGTCAGTGTAATCTCAGCCAATCAGATTACTGGAAGAATATGTTCCGTCTTCTGAACCTAACATGTATAAATATTGAAGGATAGAAGGTCTCAGATTAAGCATCTTCAGTCTCAGATTAAGCACTTAAGTAGCTTCCAGCATTTTTAATTGAAATAAAAAAAAAAATGTGATGACACTGCCGAACCTGCTGAAAAATTTTAATAAAGGATTTAAGTTGCTTGTTTCTTGATTGAATTTTTTTTATAGATCGTAAGAATTTTTACCGTCGCAATTTTAAAAAAGTATTTAAAATTTTTAGAATAAAATAATAATAATAATATTTTAGAAGTAACATTATTCTGGGAATAAATCCCTATATAATAACAAACATGAACAGAAATAAAAACATAATATATATATATGTATATTCTGGCCAAATGGCCTGAAGGCTACATGATACAAATCATAAAAAGTATAAAAATTACAGAAAACAATTTTTAAAAAATATACAAATTATAATAATAAGTAAGTAAACAGTTAACACTGTTTACACTGTTATTGATTTAAGAAACAAATAAATCAATAACACCTATTGAATGTATTTGCTAGCATGTAATCCTTTTTTTACTTGATGCACATTTTCTTAAAAAACAAAATTAAAACACCTAAATACACAAATTATTCAATACATTTCATTCTAAGTAAATGACAAACCTGCTTAGAAAGCATCTTCTTGGGAAGCCATGAGATGTTGGAAAAGCAAGGATTTAAATGACGATAGTGAAGGAGCAGGACGGATGATTGGAGGGATTGAGTTCCACACTGTGGTAAGGAAAACACGAGGAAGGAACTTTCGAATGTTTTGGTTCTGTGGGACAAATATAGAGATCATAAAGACGAATGCAGGTAAAAGGTTTTTCAGACAGCTTAGTTGTACTAGATATAGATAAAAAAACAACAAAATAAAGTACAACAGTGTACAATAGTCATTACAAATATGTAATAGGGGGCATTTACTGATCAATAGAAAACATATATCACTATGTCTAAAATATTTAACAGTAGATTGCCCTTTGAATATTATTCATACAACCTGGAACGAATTTAGATTTGCAGAATCCCTTATGTAGGAGAGCAAACCGTTTTAACGACATATTATAAATCTGAACTTGCGGACAAAGGTTTTATTTGTGACCTCGCTATTACCTGCTTTTGTGCCGCAAGTAAGCCTCACACCCTCACAAATACAGCTGTATAATTAGGGTCTCAAGCCCTTCATCTATCACGAAGAAACTTAAAGGGACAAAAACAATGGGTCTCTTGTTTGCTGCACTGATTACCCCTCGCTTCTCTCCGGGACATTGGAAGCTTTAAGTAAATGTTATCAGTATGCGTACGTTTAAATTGCCCTTTATAATTATTAAAATATTCTATCAAACTATTTTTTATTAAAACCAAAAAAAACCCGTCACTTTGGTCGTTTTATATTTTCTTCAAAAACTATTGTAGTTGAGATATCATTTTCTTTTTAAGGCATTTCTTTTATAACAGGATATATGTAGATTAAGATGTCTACCCTACATTTACTAAACATTTATGTATAAAGATTTGCAATACTATTTTATACATGAGCTATTTAATTAACCCAGGATACGAGTATGATAAGAGTAGGAGTAAATATTATAAAAAATTAAAAACAAAAAGAGGGATATGAAGCATTTAGCTAAGATAAATTATCTATATTTATTCATCCATAGTTATTTTACTTTTATTAATTATACTACAAAGAAAATAATATTTAGTAAAGAATAAAATAGTTTTACTAACTTGCAGTGAAGCATCTATTTAAATGTAAGAAGCATCAAGTGGAAAGAATTTTTATATAAAATTGAGCCTACCGTTTAAAGAAAATAATAAAATACTGAGTGCGCTCATGTATTTAAAGCACACGAAATTAATTCAAGAGATTTAAGAAAACCCATAAACAGATAGGTGGGTTAACGGGTGTGGGGTTCAGTACATTGTAGAGACAGCCCTGTTTCAAAGACAACGGTTGTGTAGAGAGGTAATTTGTCCTAGATCACGCTCAACCGCCAGATTTTTTCTCCGAATTTCGGGTACCATCTTCAGAGGCTGGGTGAGCCTTAGGAGGGTCCTAGATCCTTTATGATCCATCTCCGGCTGCTAACAGACTAAATAAAAGTCTTGCTTGCAGCAGGATTTGAAACAAGATTTTCGGCATGGCAACTCAGTTCAGCAATTCAGCATGACAACACTATCATTGAGCTACTCCGGTCCCTAGGGTTTTTTAAAACATTTAGTTATTTTCTCTCTAGACCACAATTATACGATATCAATGCTTATCAGATTACTGATGATTGAGCAAAATGTAATTTCCGAATCCTAATTCTATAAAAAACTACAATCTCATCAACATGCTTACACAAATAAAATCAAAGATACTTAATGTAGTACAACCAAAGGTACATTCATTTAACATAAAATAGAAAAAGTGACTTCCTTGCAGAAAAACTAATAGTGCTAAAACTATATCTGACCTTAAATCTTTTCAAACTAGAGAACGTTCGGTGATCAAGAACTTGAAAAAGATCGGAGACAGCTCAGAAATTCATTTATTTTAGTAACCAAGCTATTCCAGATTCAGAAATAAGTATATGGCAGATCGTTCTATATTGATTTTCTTGATCGTTCTATTGTGGACGGATTTTCGTAAATATCAATATCTAGTAAAGATGTTTATAAAGGAAGAAGAAAAAGGTAATGTTTTCGTTTTCTGTATAAAAAAAAAATCGTGTTGCTTGTCTCTTCCATTTATTCTTGTTTTGTTGCTTGGATACAGTGCCTAACCGTTGTCCTACATCCTAACATGTACTGAACCCTCCATGGAAGTCCCTCCATGGGTTGTAGTCGTACAGGTTTTTTTCTTTTTGTGACTTGCTTAACTTTTGGACATTTTCCGTTACATTATCACAAATTTGTATACATAGTAAAGATGTTACTATGGAAAAAATAAAAATACTCCATTTTGGTTTAGAGATAGGTAATTCTATTTAAAAATTAATTTGTTGTTGCTTGTTTCTTCCATTTCTTCTTGCCTTGTTGTTTGGGAACAGTGCCTAGAGTAGATAAGTTGCTATCTTAATGGTTTTGGGTTTGAACTCAGCTGTTGTCAGCAGAAAGACAAATTATTTAAACAGTTAACAGCGAGGGAATGACCCACAGGAATCTACATGTGGGAACATCCAGGCTGTTGAGCGTGATGTCGGATAAATCTCCTCCTTGCACAAGCATTGTCCTAGAAACAATACAGGCTCTACCATGCACTGAAACCTAATCCCTTCTTGAATGGTAGGGGTAAATATTTATTCGTCTCCCAAATCTGTTGGATATTTTATCATTTTGTTGGTTTATTACTTTTTAAAGAAGCTTGGTATAGAAAGTCATTTTTCAATATAAATTTTATAAATTTATGACTACGTTAAACTAACCATTCATCGTTTTATTAATCCATGGCTTTCATTGTTTAGTATGGATTTGATTTGAAATTGAATACGATACATAAACTCTATAGTCTCGTAGTACAAAAGCTGTATTGTATGATATTGTTTAGCGGTATATACCCCTACTCCATACCACCCACTGATTCTCGGAGGTAATCGGATCCCACTAATTGGGCCCTATCTGCACTACCCAAGTGGAAGTGGTGGTAATCCTGATTCCATCTGGCTGTGGAAGGGTGGCAGAATTGACGGCGGAACTGCCCTTCGGGGGAAACTGAGAATATGATCGATCCCAACGGGTGATTGATGCGACTATAACAGCCAGCCTTATCTCATCTCTCTCGATGGCTCTACAACGGTGTTTTATTATTTTAAAAAATCTGTTCCGCCATTTCAATATTCTGTACACTTCTACATCCTGGTTAACAAATAAAACTATATTTGGTTAACAAAATTGTTGTGTTAGCTAGTGTACCTTTGAGGTAGAATACGTATAATTTTTTTTTTTTTTTTATTTAATTCAATGATATTTACAACTATAATGGTATTATATCAAGTAAATGTGCAAAAATGTAGAATATGACATGAAAACACTTGTGGAGAAACTACCCATCGATAGCACTCCAATAAAGTTCTATAGTAGATGATCTCGAGGCCATCTTCTTTTCAGACGCCTCGGAGGGTTATCAGGAATAGTATGGGAAGCAAGCGGAGAGACTAGCGGATTCAAGTGCGTATGGAGCTTGTTATGGAAGGATAGGTATCTAGTTTGGGCCAAATCAGTAACATATGGGATATTAAGATCATGATGGATGAGTTTGTTTGTGACATAATAAGGAGCATTGAGGATTTTACGAAGGATTTTGGATTGTAAGGATTGGATACGAGATGAATTGGATGGTTTAGTAGAGCCCCAAAGCTCAACTCCGTATGCCCAAATAGGTCTGATGACTGTCATGTAAATAAGTCTTTTGTAATTAATTGGTAGCTTAGAGCGTGTGTCCAGTAAGTGTTGAAGTAAGCGAAAACGTCGAGCAGTTTCTTGTCTTTTCAGTCTTGTATGAGGATTCCAAGTGAGACGTTTATCCAGATGGAATACGTATAATAATTTTTAAGAAGAAAGGTATGTATTATTCACAGTGAAATGATTGTGTAAAAGTATAACATAATTATAATTTAATTTGATGTTCTAATTAATGTTAAATTATAGCTGTACAGGACATTGATAAGACCGCTTATCACGTACGGCTTGGAGGCATTTGTAATATCAGAGTCGGACGAAAGAAGTTTACAAGCTTTTGAGAGAAGAATTTTGCTACGCAATTATGGGCCTATAAGAGTTGATCAGACATACCTCAGGAAAGGTAATAAAGAAATATAAAAACACCTTGTTGTCTGAAGATGAGATCCCCAAGAAAATAATGAGTGAGACCATTCATAGTACCAGGTGTAGGATGAAGAGCGCGTCCTTAGATGGATGGTGTAACGGAGGATCCTGAGAGTGAGTTACTGGAAATATGCTGGCCAACAGCATGACTGGGGGAAATTATTGGAGGAAACCATTATCGGTAAAAATCTGAGAAGCCATTGGAAGATCAGAAGATGTTTCAATACTACCAATATCATCTGATGCAGCAATACAAATATACAATAGATATTTATTTATTTTCATTTATGAAAATTTGTACAATTTTCAGTTTGTTATTATAGACCAGGTATTTGAAGGTCGCAATAAATTGAAGAGAGACGCATTTTGTTAGGCCATGTCTGAGTATTTTAAATCCAAGTTCGCAAGTGAAAAAATGTATGGGAAAACTTGGTAATTTTTTCTAAAAAGTCCAAATTTTAAGTTTCGGCCAACTTTTGTGAGAGACACCGGCCGAAGGAGTGATCCTACGATGAAAGTCGTGGGAAATGAAGCTGTAGTAAATTTAATTAACTTAAATAGGTCTAATAGATTCTGAGTTATGCCCCTTGGTCATTTTTTCCAAATAGTACAAATATAGGGCAGAAGCCATGTGCTTGAGGGTAGCGAAAAATCGAAGAGAGCTGCATTTTTAGTATGTTGTAAGGGCATGTTTGATTAGTGTAAATCCAAGTTTGCAAGCTAAAAACGGATGGGAAAACTTTTGGTGGCCCAAAAAATCTCGACATTTTCGGAGTTATTTAAGTATTTGGCCTGTATCTCCTAAACGGTGCACTTTTCCTTTCCTAATCATTAGTAACCATTTTTAAATTAGATTAAATTTTCTACAAATTGAATCCAACCGCAGCTCTGTGGGTTAAATTGTATAAATGCTCTAAATAAAAATAAATAAATATCTATTATCTATTTGTATTGCTTCATCAGATGATATTGGTAGTATTGAAACATCTTCTGATCTTCCAATGGCTCAACAGATTATTACTGATAATGGTTTCCTCCAATAATTTCCCCCAGTCATGCTGTTGGCCAGCATATTTCCAGTCCCTCACTCTCAGGATCCTCCGGGCACCCTCCGTTACACCATCCATCCATCTAAGGACGGGGTATTCATCTACACATTGTACTATTAATGCCTTTTTCCCGAACCCAACCTCTTGACCATTCTAAGTAATGCTGAAAAACGATTAAAAATACATAGTGAATTACTCGGTGAGTAACTTGAATCACTATTACGCAGTGGTATTGACTTACTTAAAATATTTCTCGAAATGTAAGCTGAACTTTATTTTATAAAATTTAATACCAAAACCTTATGTGTCAACTTACTTCCTTCCCCTTATCAATAAATAGCACATGGCAATCACACTTCAGGATACTTGGTCCTTTCTAAGTCAAATTTATATTAGGATTGTTTTTGGCCTTAACTATTAAGAATGCAAAATTGACCTATTTATAAATTCAAAGCATTCATAGAATGGACGTGTGTGCATATTCTCTTTCGGAACTCGATTTCAATCTTGAAATACCATATTGCAAAGTCAATAGTGCGTTTTTGTTGCCGTTGATAAATGGTTTCATGCCTTTACAGGTAGCTTAAGTAATAAAAAACAAATTTAGTTCCGACAACTTCACTCTAGATTGGATATTTTTCATATTGAAACTTCTAACTATATATCTTTGTTATGCTATCAATGAATGTTATTCCAGGATGACAATACAAAAAAGGCATTCCAACACCTAGATGGGCTATAACTGTCTATGATTTTTAAGAAAATCATGTAATTTTTAACTTTGAGTTTGTATCATTTTGATCTACCAAAACAAATCTTTGTGCCAGAAGGTTCATAATCCTTAAAATTTGTTTTGGTACTCTTACTTCCCATTGCTGAGAATTTTTTGCCTTGAGTTTGAACCTTTTTGTGCTACTGATAAGACTTGCTTTGTCTCTGTGTGAATCTACGTTTCATAGTACTATCACTTTCTCCGATTACGGTAAAATTCATAATATTTCTGAAGTTTCTTGGTTACCGGTAAGACCTCTTTTGTCCATCCAGATGGTTAAGGAACATTAAGAACGTTTTCATGACTTTAATTTTCGACCAACTTTAATTTATTCTACTTTTTCCGATTTCGGTGAAATTGATAAATTAAAACTTAAGAACTGTTCTTTTTTTTTGTTTTTTTAACATCAAAATATTTTGTTCCTTTACTCTGTTCAATTATTAATTTTCGTAAAATTATTTATTTTTGTCACAAATCAACATTAAAAAATGTTACATATAGAGCTGGGAAATGTAGTAAGTAAAAAACTGAAGATCATTATACATTTTTGTTCACAGAAAAAGTTGTAATTTATCATGATTATAACATAGAAAGAGGAGTAACAGGTCCAGTCAATCAGACAACGACAATAATGATTGAGATGCTCGATGCCCAAGTCGGGGAAACTGGGCTAGCTCATTCTTTCACTGCTTCTGATGAACTAGTTATTAGTGAGTACAGACGTAAATCAACAGTCGTTTCGAACCGCTTGAACTCCTTTTTTCTTTATTTATACTGTTTTAACAACCTTTTTCATAAGATTTATTGAAAAATCGGGTTACCCCGTTTTGTATCAGTGTTCATTATTTCATTTATACTTTTTTAAATTTATTGTAATGCGTACATCAAGCTTTACATCCTAATTAATGCTTATTCCTGAATCAATTGAATTTTATTAATTACAAACATATATTGAGTCATTTCTCAAAAGAAGAAAACCTAGCACAGAGTTCCAAACTGTGTGATTAGAGCGTGAATAAATCGTTCCCTTTGATTCTCGGTCTTGAAAGTTTATCTTGAAATTACAGGCAGGTGTGGTTTAGAACGGAGGCCTGCCAAAGGTTGTTTATCAACTCTCCCCCTGACAGGCAATATCCTAGCCTTCCATCCCGCCCCGTCCAAGTTAACGTTACGAATTGTCTATATTCCATTAAAATTTACGATAATATTATAAAGAGGTATTATAATTAAAATTAATTATTAATGCACAATATTGTTTTGTTTTTTTTTAAACCCTTTACCACTACAACTTATGCAGAGTCTTGGGTATCAGCATGTGGTAGAGAATGTACAGTTTCTTGGAGAACGGCTGTGCAGGGAGGTGATTTGTTCTAGGTCACGTTCAATCGCAAGATTTATCCCGCTCTTTTAGATACCCACTTTATAGAGCCTGGGTGGGTTCCAGTAGGGTCGTAGAGCCCATAGGATCCATCTCCGGCTGCTATCAGATTAAATAAAAGTTTAGCCAGTGAGCGGAATTTCAACATAGAACCTTCGGCATGGCAACTCAGGGCACTAATACTGAGCCACTCTGCTCCTTTGTTTTGATTTTTGTTGTTTTTTAATTGTATTTATTGTTCGTTAAATACTTCATTGCAACTGTAATATTGTGTCCACTGCCACTACAAATTATTACACACTCTTAGCTAAAACTATACACCATATTAAAATTAGTTGACAGTTAAATTAAACTGAGTAATTACACAATATCATGAATCAATGAATATATTATGAATTATTTTGTAATTACTTTTATTTAGGACTAAAATTTATTTGAATCTTCCCGATATATCTTTTCTGTTTTATTGATTTCAGCCAAAATTAAATTCATCACTTCAATAATAAATTTTTATTGAATTTAGCTGTATTAACTATTTATTCAGCAAAAAATGTTTAGAATTGTAAATAAAATACCACTTCTGATTCGGACATTTCGAACTATTAATAAAATGTGATCTAAAATTGAATATTTAATATAAGTTAATTTATTACTCCCAATCACCTATTTAATAGGTTTGCATTATATGGTAATATATTTGGAAAAATCTCTAAAATCGAATCCCCAAGCCGCTAAAATACTGGAACAACTAATCAATAAAAATCCCAGCTGTTCGCGAATTACCTTCCTTTGCCTTAGTAGTTGGTCGAACGTCTTGGTGCAAGGTTGTAGTCCTATTAATAATTCAGTTTGGACTGCTAATGTGAGGTGTGCTGCAATTTTTCTTCTATGACATAATTTTTCCTTCATTGGATGTCCTGATGATGCTTGAATTGGCGAAACGTCCGCAAGTTAGTTTTTTTCAGTATTTTACAGACTTAAGACATTGCTGTTTAGTTGTTTTCATAGAGAAATCTAATATATTATTTAGCTTATGTTGTTTTTAAGGTTTTCGTACGCTCTTATTATTTATTGGAAAAAAAAAATCACCCACTTTTTCGGTCATCGGCTGGTTACAAAAATAAAGATGCAGTACTTGTTTTTGCTATTGGTTCATAAAAGATATCTGTATGGAATTCAAAAATGTTGGTGATTTAAATGGCTCCTTTTGGAAAACAGTGTTTACTTAAATAACATAAAATACAATTAGCATGAAATATTAATAAAACTTAAATATAAATTAAAAAATGGCGAAATGTACCAAATATTTATATTGAAAAAGTAATGTTTAATTTTTCCAAATCCCCTTCCAATCCGCTTAGGGAAAAATGTGATCTTCTTTGCTCAGAATGTATTATCTAAGGCTCAGCAACATCATTAAGACCTGCCTCGGAACAATAACAGACATAATCCCAAATCCTATAATACCTAAAGATTTTTAGACAGTTTCTTGCAAGTCAGATTTAGTGAGTTAAGTAAAACATCGTTAATAGGGACAAATATAAAACAATAAGATTTTAATAGATGAAAATCCCCGTAATCCGCGATAAAAAAAACCCTGAAATATTATACTTATGTTTTACAAAAAGATATCCCATTGATAGCAGGGGATTTAATTGATGTCTAAGCTTTTATGACAAAATAGAAAACCTTAATTAAAGAAACAATATTTATATTTATCATACACTAAGTACAACGTATACTCTTACAATGCACAATGTAATTGACAGTGACAAAGCGGTGTAAGTCCTAGGATTATGGCTTCTCGGGCTCAGCAGACGCATAAAGACCTATATCCCTTTCGCCTTAGAAGAATATTTTTATGTCTGTGTTATTTAATAAATTATGATGTGATCTATTTAGAAAATCGGGCACTAAATATAACTAAAAATTTAATATATTTGTGAATTTACAAATGGTTACATTCTTATAATTAGAGTTAATACATGTATGTAAACATCATATAATAATAATTCTAACGATTTGGAACGGAGATTCGGTTAAACAAAATCCAAGTAAAAACAAACAACTCATCATTAAAACTTTGTGTAACAGATACGCCTCGAAGAGATGTGAAATAAATGGATATTAATTTGATCTAAAAAACGTTAATTGAACACAATTTTTCTAAGTTATTCATTCCTTTATATAAGATGATCTGCCAAAATGTTACTATTTGGTTCCTCGTTTTACTTAACGAGATTATTAAATACACACCCACATTGGTTTCAACACTTTAATGGGCCCGAATCCAACTAATTGTTTTCAAAACTTTTTCAAACTAACCACAAACTAGTGTGAAACAAGAGATAAATTGACCACGGAATCAAGTAATTTACTGTCAATAAATCCGCATCGAATTTATTAAGAACATTATTTTTTAATGTAAAGTTATTTTAGACTATTTATGTATGAACTGATTTATAGTTTTGATACATAGAGTTTATACATATGCTGGTATAGTGTATTGTTACATAGACTGATATAGAGGACAGTCATATTTATAAGTTATTATGTAACAAAATATTCTTTTTAAAAACTGACTATCAGGAATATTCAGTGAGTTTTCAGCAGGGAAATAATGAAAAGCATCTGATTACAGACACTAATTATATGAATATCAGTTATAATGGACTTAAATAACAATGGACAAAGTACCAGGTTCGATTAATAAAATGTTTCTATTCGTCAAAAATTAACGTAAATATAATGTTTAGCATCTAAACCTAAACATCTCACATATATAATTAACATGACTGGATAAAAGAAGATTGATATGCATTATGTACGAAAATGAAAGTGGTCAAAGAAGGATTGATTTTAGGAAGCGTTGGCATTATCTCAGTTGTGTATTTTAATATCAAATTTTCTCAAAGTACTGAGAGAACAATCAAAGGAATAAGAAATATTAAGAACGAGCTAGGAGAAATGGTCTTGGAAGATAAACACATCCTGGAGTTATGGAGGAGACATTATGAAAAACAATTCATAAGAGAACATATGTATCCTGCGAACAGTTAGGAATGAGGCTGAGTTCAATGAGGTCATAGAGGGGGACGAAGTCGACCTAGCTATTGAAAACATAAAACCAGGAAAAGCTCTAGGACGCCATTATATAGTTGGGGATTATGTTAAGTATGGTGGGGTGGGAGACATTGGGGTCTCTCCAAATACTTTTTCAAAAAGCCTGGGATGAGAAAAGGATCCCTACAGAATGGGAATATAATGTTATAATTCTCATACACAAAAAAGGGAGCCAAGCCGAATGCTCCAACTACAGACCGATATGTCTGTCTCCAGTGCAATACAAGTTGTATACATCTATCCAGCCGAATAGACTGAGACCTCTAGTTGAACCGTTTATATGAGAGGAGCAAGCTGGTTTCAGGCCAGGACGACAGATACACGACCATATATTCACTCTCAGGAATACAATGCAAAAATCATGGGATCATGATAAAATTATGTACTTTGCCTGCCTCGACCTTCAAGCACCATTTGATTTGGACCAAAGAAACGAAATATGGGAAGAACTAAGAGCAAAGAATGTTCCGAGAAGCCTGGTTGAGGCCATTTAATTCATATACCAATATCCAAAAGGAATAGTCGGACTGAATGGACAGGAATCTGTCTATTTTAGTATAGCTAAGGGGTTCAAACAAGATGACAGTTTAAGCCCTTTGCTATTCACATTAAATATGGATGAAATTGCTGCGATCTGCAAAAAGCGAACAGAAAGAACGTTTCTGGGGCGAAGGAATCAACTGCCAGTTGTGGTTCAGCTTCTATTGTATGCTGACAATATTGTAATAATTGCGGATTTCGTGGAGAAATTGCAGCGGGTGGTCAGTGAATGGAGGATAGGCATGATCATCAGTACAAGCAAGAGGAGGATCCTACAGGTTGGGAGGGTACAGGAAGAGGCACAGGTGTACAGTTGATGAACGTAGTTTCGGATTTCACCTTAGCACTGTTATGGATAGGTCTGGGAAAGTGGATTCAGAAATTCTGAACAGGAAAGGCAAATGCTATATACTACCAGATCTGCAGTACTGTGCAGAAAGAGGAAAGTAAGCAGATGCGTGAAACCACACATATTTACGGATGTGTACCTCCCTGTACTCCACTGTGGGGCTAAAAGCTGGGTGCTGATGGATAATCTGGAGAGAAAAGTCACTGCAGCAGAAATGAGATTTCTTCGAAGGATCGCAGGGAAAACAAGACTTGACTGCACTCCCAATGAGAGACTCAGGGTGTAGTTGGAGGTTCCCCCAATGAAGGATGTCCTTGAGACTCGGCAGCTTAAATGGTTTGGACATGTCGTCAGAATGGAGGATCACAGGGATCCATTGAAGTCTACGGACTACGTCCCCGATGGTAGAAGACCCCGTGGTAGGCCGAGATTTTCGTTTCTCGAATACGTCGACCATCTGTGTAAAAAAAGAAACAAGAATATACGCCAAACCAGAAATCTTGTGAGTAACAGGGAAAATTGGAATTCTTGGTTAGACGCTCCCCAACGCTGAAAGGCACTACAGGGTGATCCAAAAAAAGAAGAAGTACATTTTAATAAATGATGTTAAATAAATAAAAACATATTAACAAAATATAATAAATTAAGCTGTTAGCTATTGTCTACTATTTCATTGCTGGAAAACGATTGTAGTGTATGTGCTAAGGGGTTCATATTATAAGGTAATCCGTCATGGGATTTTGTGGTATCTTGCGTCAGTACCTCAGTTATATAAGATTTCAAAACCACAACCATTTAGCGTTGTGTGATTACATTATTTAATTCGGAAGATAGAATGACTCGACAAATCGCGGTCCTGTATGGTGCTTTTGACGGAAGATAATGTGATTTTCGGTTGCTTGTAGGTTAATTTGATCATACCGATGAGTGTCAAAACTGTATAACCCTAGAAACAAAACGTTTCAGCACATTCTTTAAAAAAGTAAGGGTTGGAATATTACGATTATGGAATCATAAAGTAAAATGGTAAAAATATATTGACGTAAGGAAGAGTGCCATAAGAAAATAAAGAGTAACTTAATAATCATTGACAGTAATTGTTTTTCGGATTTTTATGACACTATTTTTTTTACACACCTCCATTACTGAGCTCTCTTTTGTTATAGATAAATACATTTGTTTATATCAGAAAATGTAAATAAATATCATAGGAAAATTTTATTTAAACATAATCTGCAAACTTATTACGATTTTTTTTAAAACCTTTATTATACAAAACTTTATTAAGATGGTACTTTGAACTGAAGTAGGAGACTTGATAGATAAAAACAACTGTGGGAAAACTAATTTATGTATTTCCCTGTTTTTCCACAGTTGTTTTTATCTATCTATTCCTCAAAAATAAAAAGGAAATGATATCAATATTTAGAGAGTTTACTTTTTCATCCTAGCAGGAGTATTAGACTCTAATAAAAAAAAGACATAACAAAAACTGTACCACTACAACCCGTGAACTGATCTGCTATAGTTCAGAACATGGTAGAGACTGTACTGTGTCACGGACCACGGTATTGCAGGAAGGTGATTGGTCCGAGATCACGCTCAACCGTCAGCCATATAACATAAAACTTTGGTTAAAAAATATCACATTTAATTAAATATTGTGGTAAAAAAGAAATAATATTATCAATGCGCTGTTATTATTAATAACGTTGTATAAATTCATAGAATCATATGAAATACTTTTGAGGGCACTTAGGCGTTTGTAAACTAGTAATTAAAACAAGTTTATCTGAAACAACTGGCGTCATGGCAACATTGATCTTTCTTTGCTTTCTTTTTTTTTAATTTCTATTTGACTTTTGACTGTTATAATACCATTTCATGCTTCACAGACATTAAATCAAAACAAGTTACATAATTATAAAATACTATGATTGTAACATCATTGTTAAAATATTCATACAACTATCTATAAGATACAACCGTAAATAAAGTTCTGCTGAATCATAAAAGAACTTTTCTTATAAAAAGAATGTAATTCGCGTACCACTAGACTTTATAAATCTTACATCTTGCCTGAATTACATTAAAAATATACAATAAAAAACCTATTACAAAAGTTGTACCGCACAATTGCTGCTCCGACTTGCTAGTAAACTAAACATTTCCCAGAGTTGAAAACAGCGAAGAAAATCTTCAAGAAGTTTTCTACGTGACTTGCTTCCTGCTAAAGGCCATCCAGTCTTCTTATCACCCCAGCTCCGCAGATGCTACTTCTTGTTTTTCTTCAGCTCCAACATAAAACCCATTTTGTTGAACAACTTAGTATCTATGAAGGCAGAACTGGCTGGTTGAACTAATGAGCGAAAATAAATTAGCTTGCGAATCTTCAAATAACCTTAAACACTTAAATATAAATAAAAGTCTTTAGCAAAATATGAAAAAGTACAAACCCAATAGATATAATAAAGAAATCTTGCAATGTGCTTATTTGACGATTAACAATTATAAAAATTAACACTACTCGATTGTATTATAAGTTACTGTTAGGCAGACAAGGCATCTGTAAATACAAGGGCTACATTTTCATTTCACCAAAGCCTATGCTATATGCACTATATGGATTGATATGTCGCTCCTTCAGTAGAAATTGCATTGGTTGAAGGTTTTTAATTCAGGAACGACATATCTGATATTCCATTTCCAACATTTAATAAATTTATATCATTAATATAATCATTAAAATAGAAATGTTTCCAAATTTTAATTTTCTTAACTCACAAGCATCTTTCAAATAACTCTATTGAAAAAATACGTTTTTTGAGTTATAACCTTTTGAAAGAACGATATGTCGTGTTGGAGAATCTCAAATCTATATAAAAAAAAGGAATTTAATGGGAGTGGTTCCAATCAACTATAAATTCATTTTGCAATTAACTTAATATAACTGGATGAAAAAAAAATGATGCCCAAAATACGTAAGTCAAAAGCCGTAAAGGTTTAAATATATAATATTTTTTAACTTCTAATATTTTAATTATATCGAAGCAATGTTTAATACACGCATTGACTTTACACAAAAATGAATATAATTTTTTTTTCTTGAATATAATTCATGTTTTCTTGTATACTCGTACATATGTTATGAATTAAGGATATTAAAATATTAAACGGTATATATTTTTTTTATATAGTAGTATAGTCTGTGGGATCTACAGAACCTCCCAGGCCGCACTAATTTTCTTTAAAGATGTATCTTTAATAGGGGGGGAACGAGCAGTTGTTCGTGATCCGTGACATAGCACATCCTTTTCAACTATTGTCCTAGAAACAGGGCAGTCTAAACCATGTATGAACCTAAGCCCCTTCATGGGTTCTATTACTACAGGTTTTTTTAATATATTAATATTTAAATACTACACATTACCTGATTATTTCAAAAGTGAGACAAAATTAATCCAAAACATACTTTGAAATTAAAGATGATTAAGTCATAATTGATTGAAAATCGTAGTTATTTACAGACTTAATTATAGTATACTCAATTGTACAAGCTGATACTCGTAGTATCAGCCATATACGAAAATAGTTACAACAACTATAACCACATTATGTCATTGATTCTTAATATCGACGAATAACAATAACGATTATTCGGATATTGTCATGTCTCTACATTTCTTTAAGAGTAAGATACATTACATTTGTATATTGTTCACATCTAGCCATTAAGCTTTGTTATCGCTAGCTATTGTTGAATATAATGTTTCATGTTCAAGAGCGAATATTACGTGCAGTGAGGCTTATAGTGCGAGGGTAATATACGCATACATCACATTATGATGAATTTTTAAGTTCTAAATTATCATTACTTTTATTAATAATTTATTTTAAATATTTTTAGTAGATTATAATATGAGTGAAGGATTTCTAAATATAGCTCTATTAATACAGAGTTTTATTTTAAGCTACTGACGTCGATATGACCTATACTTTATTTCAATTTAAAATTTTATTTTAAAGCCTTCTTTACTTTTTTTAATTAGCATTTGTTATTAAATAATGACACTAATGTTGTTTAGAAAAAAAATGCACTCTTCTTTTTTCTGGCCTGAAGTAAAGGATACCTAGAAGCCTTTGATGTTAGGTGGGTTGAGGTATGAGCATGTTTAATTATATTCTGGGATGCCGTTGAGTGCTATAGATTTTTACTCTTTTATTTTTTTTTTCTTTACATGAGTATCTCTACGAGCTTATAAATCATAGACGAAGATAAGTAATTAATTTTTAATAATAAATACAGACATAAAATGTATTTCTGTATATTAAATAGGGAATCGAAAAACAGTACAATAAATAATGTTTTCCCTAGTGGTATTATTTTCGCTAACTAATTATTTATATCTAACTAGAACAATATTATCCCTAGGTTATAATTCAGTGACTTTATAATACTTTAACCCTCCCCGGTAGAGGCCCAGCTATTGTAACCCCCCGAGACCTTCCTCGCCCCCTTAAAGAATCCATAGATAAATGATGGCAAGTAATGTGGGATGAAAGTCCAGCCAGCAAATTGAAATATATAAAAAGGGAAGTAAAGCCTTGGGCTACATCTAATCGTAGTAAACACCATGAAGAGGTGGCTATTGCTCCCCCCCTCCCCCCGAATTCTGAAATTGAAAAAGTGGTGAAATTCATTACAAACTGTAAATTAATAACCAATATTTGATCATCCATTGTCCCTGCTGTAGATGCATTTGTTTTTTTTCGATTGTTTTATTTCCTTACTATAGATACATTATTTGTTAGAATGTGTGTTTATATGATTTTTTTTTTTTAATAAAGATACATAATTATATTTTTCACTGGAATAGTCAAGCAATTTTATGCTTGATGAAACTACCGGTCCAGAACTGGATTTAAATTAAACGGACAAGTGCCAATTGTTAAACAAAATTTCATGAGTAAAGTAGCAAAAATTTTGGAAAAGTCAAGTTTTAAAATTATTTAGTTATACGCATTTGATCCTGAACTCCCATTTAAAACGTTTTATTAACATATACTTTGTAACATAAAGACCAATCTTTCAATATTAATAGCGCTGTTTATTGTTAAAAATTAATTATTTACCTCTGCCTATGGTTTATAAGCTAATACATATATTCTGTATTTAATGTTAAAAGAGAGTCGCGGATCATGTATCTAATTGTTTGAATTTCAAAACTTTCTGAAGATAGGTACATCATAAAATATCCAAATTATATGCTATGTTTTTGGCATAAAATTAGATAAATTACCCTGCATGCCAAATTACCCTTTGTGAACATATTAAATTATCCCATTTTCATTGTAATTAATACATTAAATACATAATACACACATAGTGTATGGAACGCGGATATTATAAATCCGGAGGGTTATATAACGCTGTTGTATTGTGTAAGATTAGACTGGCTGCGGCTAGCTTTGTCCTAGAACAATGAGCGGCCATCGAGGCCTAGCTTTGGTTAAATTCATTAAATAGTCTGATGAGATTACACAGCTCTCTCATTATTGCAGCTATAATGTATCTCTTACAAAGGAATTTTTTAAAAATTAAGAAAAATAGGCAAGTTGTCCAGATAAAATCTGTGGCATTATCAATCTAAAGGAATAAAAAAGTGTCCCTTACGGACACTGCTATAACGGCTTCACCGTCCAAATAATAATCTCAGAGAAAATTCAGATTTTTGGATTTGATTGATATTTAAATAATAAAATTGGATGACACCCTGAGATCGTTATCTTTGTGATATAGTAATTCTATGTCATTAGTGCATAAGAGACTTACCCCTCTCTTCTCAAAAAGTTTCCGTGGTTTACAGAGTGGGAGTTTATCAATATTTATTGTGTGCTGATCATTTCTAAAAGTAAACTTATATATCTACATGCAACGAAGGGAAAGGGCGACCCTTTCACTATATGTGACAGTCTACATGTTGTGTTGCCCGCTTCCTGCCTGCGACTGACCTGTCCGGTCTCTTAAGGGTATCTTGATGGGGAGACCCACATATTCGTCGTGGTTATGCTAGCTCAGTTGGCAGAGCACCATATCGGATACGTGGGAGACCTGGGTTCAAATCCCGGCCCTGGACAAATCTTTTCTCTTCAAAAAAAAATATAATACCTCAAGTTAAGTGGAATACATAAAGCCTTCAAGATAAAAGTGGATAACTACAAAATTTCAAAACTCAACTTTTTCGCTTGGTTAGTCAAGCAAGTTGTCTAATACGACACATTTCCGATCATTCTCATAGCCTGGTTCTGAACACGAAGATTCGGAAGCATAAAGCATTTTTCAACGAGCGAAAAAGTAAATTTTCGATCAGAAGTCAGGGTATTCCGCTTTTGAACCTTAACGCCTCGTGTGGTACTGGGCCAATGATCATGAGATTAAGATTCTGGATCAAATTCTGTCACATTCCAGCACCTTGAAAGGCTTTAAATACTTATAGGACAAAATGTTTTTTAATGAGATGTATGTTTAATGTATTAGAAGAATGTGGAACTTACAATTGTATCGAACACATTTTACATTCTAAAATTGCTATTTAAGCTAATGAATAACTTTTAAAACAATGGTCGCCAAAATTACAAAAAATATTAATATGGGCCATGAGTTAAACGGTTATTTTTATTGCGTTTGCCATTGTCTGTTGTCAAATCAATTGGCTAAATATGTGAACAGTGATTTAGCAAATTGTGTGCTGTTTCGGAGAGCACATATATATATATGTATATACGTATATATAAATAGGTAGAAAATTGTATACTTTGCTAACTATAATGCTGGGTAACCGCTACAAAATGTAAACCCTCACCTGCACCAACTGTATCACATAGTTCCTGGTCACTACATAACGTTGCTAGTTTGTAATCATATCACCTTGGAGTAATATTAAAAACTGAAAAACCTAACGCATTTTTTAGATAATAACATAATTATAATTTATTGAAACTATTAATCCATTTTTTGTAAACTTTGATTTGATTCAATCAGTCTGGAAAGGTATAAAAAAAAATATAAAGTGAGAAAATGGTATAGTACTATTTTCGTTTTAAAATATTTCAATATATAAATATGTATGGCAGTAGAAATGGATTCAGTGGCACTTGAAGGAGGAAAAAATTAAAATAAAAATATTTCCAATAAAGCATATTTATTGTAATAAAATAAATTAAAAAATGATTTTGAATATCACAAAAAAAAATCTAAACGACTTTTTACTTTTATACTTATCATTTCCACGCTACTTATTAAATTAGTTATTTTAAATGTCGTTTGCTAAAATATATTGAGTACTTCATAAACTAAGTTAATCAACATCACTCGTGGTTAGAACTCGGAGGGTGACCGTCCACAAAGGAAAACCACGAGGACCAAGATTCTTTACAAGTTCCCACAAGTGTCTAAGGCCTGTGTGTCTACTGGAGCTAACTCAAATTTGTACTTCTATCCGTAATCGAGATGTGGTTTTCAAGGGTGTAAAATAGCATCCGTTGGTTTCTTTTGGAGGAAGGAATGTAGGTTTTTCTCAAGTCAGCTAAATCCATCTGCCATAATCCGTTGATCTATATCGATTTGTCAGTGTGCTTGAACCCGAGTTTACATGATTGGGAAGGAGATTGATGAATCTCGCCTCAGAGAAGCTGACTTTAGAGCTATTGGCAACCCGTCGCACAGTGGAGTATTAGCCTTTAAAATCTTTTGATACCTGTTACTTAAGGGGTAAAATAAGTTTATTTATGCTTCCTAATATATTTAAGGGTGTCTTTAAGCCTCAACAGAGTTGTACAACTAAAGAGACTAGGTGGTTTAGGCTGTGCGTTGATCCCACAAACTTTGCCTACCTTTTTCACTCCCTTAGGGGTAGAATTTCGGAAAATCCTTTCTTATCGAATGCCTACGTCATACAAAGAACACACCCTCCAAGTTTCAGGTCTCTATGATCACCGGTTTAGGCTGTGCATTGATCCGGACAGCCTAAACCCCTTTCAGGACAAAGAATTGTATATGTATAGATGGCGGGTACATGTGGAAGATTTTACTGCATTGATTATTTAAGTGTTCAAAGTAGAATAATATGGTATCAAAAAGTTATCTGGGACAGACCCGGAACATGATTAAAACCTTACCTTAAATAAATATTTTACTTTTTGATTATACAAAAAACAGTAAAATATGCAGTTAAGTGCTGATAATTATTTCCAATAAACCATGAAAAGAGTTAAATACCTCGCAAACAACTGAGGAAAACATACCACTGGTCAATCAAACATTAAAAACTATATAACTATGTAATTATATTGAAAAAGAAACGTACTAAGTGAATCGTCGCATCGTCGAAAAGTTGTGTTCAACTGTCTTTTAAGATAAGTCAGAGCGGCTTATCGTCCCGATATTGTGCCGAGCAGATAGGCCAGATAGTTATCAATCAGGGAATACCAATTGTGATAGCATTTATTGAATTTCGGTTTTTCTAGTTTTGGCCAGGTTTTAAGGGCTAATACTCCACTGTGTCGCTAGCTTAGTATTACATATACATCAAACATTACAAGAACTATTAACATTAATTAACAGATCAACAATTAATTAATTAATATCTGAAAATCTAGCAGATGTAGCAATATTGAGAACACTAAAATCAGTACAGCTATAAATTAATTATACGCATAGTAAGCCCTTAGACTAAGCTTCTCTAATACTTAAATTTTAATTAGTTCACGGCAACAAAAGCTGATTTAGGATTCACACACAGACCTAGTGCCCAACAAATCCCAATTCTAGATTAATTTGAAAACTTTTGTCCAGCGTGGTCCTAAAAATAGCGTCCAAAAGCTCAACAATCTTGAACAAAAGTTAAAGTCGATCGTGAAACGGCCGCAATGAGTTTAAATTATTTCCTTCTTGGGTTTCACATATAACCAATGAGGGGTACTATGCTTTATATATCTTACAAATTAAAACTTGGTCAAATAATCTTTTATTAAGGGTACTCTAAGTTGTCTTTAGGCAACCGGTTTTAACTTGCTCCTGTTAGGGCGAAACGATACCTTATTTTAGATCAGAGAATTTGGAAGTTTATTATGTGGGTTCAGGTTTTAATTTAAAACAAATATTAAAAAGCAAAATTTGAACAACCTTTTTGCTGTTTTAAATACTTGTGAATACAAACAGCATTAGTAAGCCGTTTATATGAACTAACATCACCATTGTGATCTCTGGCGTTGGGAATTTGCTGTTTTGGCACATTTATTAAAAATGAAATAATCATTTAGAAATAGTTCAATCTTCCTTAACTATATTTTAGAATTATAATTTATGAATGTTACCGAACTTAATTCATAGAAAATATAGGATATTACTGGTTAAAGTTAAGATAATATCATTTTAAACTTGGTAGTAATAATTTCGATACAATTTTCTAAAGATAAAATTCATCCACAATATGGAACACATGTTTTATCTAATCAACAAGAATAACAATACCCTGTGTGCTTCAGGGCTTTCGATGAAGTAAAAAAGCCCACCAGAGGATTGCTTTAGGGACTCTTCTGCTTTGGGGAACGGGAAAAGCAACTGCTGAGTCCTTCAGCCATAATCCGTGGATCCAGGCCAATTTATCACTGTCCGTAAACCCGAGTGTTGGGAAGGACATTAGCTAATGGGCTTGAAAATTAACACATGTTTTATCTAATCTACAGAGCATCAGTTACCATTTCAAAACTAGAGTAACCATATATCGATATATAATTTAAATTGAATATTCAGGGGAAGGGAAAAAAAAACCTTTTTCTGGCCTTTTTTTTTAAATTCAAAGCTAATCGGAATTTTTTTTTCTGAAAAAATACATATATCTTACTATTTCATAGATGTTTTAGCAACTTTTGAAATAAGCAATGTCAATATCCTGCTGGGCTATATTAGGATGAAAGGAGAGCGACATTTCTATGATCGGTCCTGGTGTTGTGGCTACGGTGGAATTTCATAACAGCGTTCTACGAAGATATGGGCATGGCCAGGGATACTAGAAGCAGGTAATTATGATGATGGAGGAATCTCTACTTCACAGAAGTAAAAATTAGTCACGCAACCCTTCTAAGAAATAACATAAAGCCAAATAGACAAATATCATTTTCGAATGAAGTGCTTTCTCAAAGGAATCCAACATTGGCATTATCCCAATATAAGTTTTAGAACCGGTACAGTAAAACAAGAATCCACAAGAGAAACAGAATATAATACAACGTAAAATACTCATTAGAATGGAAAGATGCCTTTCGTGAATAACAATGTTGAGAAAGAAAAGTGAAAAACAAAATGCTTTAAATGCATATGCACAATAAGTAAAAATGTTTACTGATAGAAAAATGAATGATGAGAAAACTATGAGAAGGATAGAGAGAGGGAGAGAGAGAGAGAGAGAGAGAGAGAGAGAGAGAGAGAGAGAGAGAGAGAGAGTGAGAGAGAGAGTGAGAGAGAGAGAGAGAGAGAGCGAGAGAGAGAGAGAGAGAGAGAGAGAGAGAGAGAGAGAGAGAGTGAGAGAGAGAAACTGAAAGAGAAACGGAGGGAGGGAGAGGTGTGGAATTATAAAGAATGTATAAGGATTATCAAATTAAAAATGCTTTTACTCTACAAAAAGGAACATATACTCAAGGTCAGTGTATACATGAATGAAATACAAATTCATTATTAAATTACTCGTGTATAATATGTCTGATAATATAATGGTACGCTTTCTCAAGTTAAAAAAAAAATTGAGGCATAATGGATTTCAAGAAGTAGAGGATTTCAGAAAGTAGCGGAATGGACAATGGAGGAGTCTTGGAATAAGGCAGGTAAATGGAAATATATATAAAGTTCAAGGGGCTAGACTTTACGGGCTTGAAGTAGATAAACTTGAAGAAGTAGGAGATGGTGTTCTACGAAAGGAGGAAAAGAGCCAGGCTAGCTCGACGTAGTGGAGGGAACTTGGACGTAGTGAAGGAATGACTCGGGGTTACATTAAAAAAACCTTCATACTCTTCATTAGTCTGTTTAGTTTATAAATAATTCTTATGAGCACACCACAGCAAACGTAGCTGAGCTACTAAAAAAAAACGCTATTTTTCACCAGTCACGGTAACTAACGTGACTATGTTTTCTCCGATTTCTTTTTTATTTAAAAGAAAATGTTATTCTCATTTTCTAAGGCTGGAGCTTAACGAGCCATAAATTACACACAACAGCTAATTACCATGCAAATGACAACTTAATTATTCTCAAGGATGATGAAAATGTTTATGGTGACTCTTTGGCAGGGAATAAAACATATTTTTAAAGAACACAACTGCAGACATTAGTTCACTTAAAATTAATGGTGGGGGAGTAACTTCACACTGATTTGGAAAGATCTAACACTTTACCTGTTCATTTACGATGGATCAGTTACGACGGGATCAATGGGTAATATGTAACTAGATGGACAAATATTTTTTTTTTAAATTACATTCTTACTTGAAAGGAAAGACGTATAGTTATTAATTATTATTTATAAGACAGATACTATTAGTCCAGGATCCATGGTCCATTTTTGCACATGATTAGTATCAAGCTGAATCTTCGTGAATATCTTCGTTTCGACGAGACGCCCAACAATTTCATGTGCGAAAATTCTCGATTGTGGGAGCTAACATAGGTAGCAAGGATAAAATATGTCGATCCGATGATTCTCAAAAATTTATTACTAACTGGGTTGTTTTTTGTTAAATCTCAAGGATAATTATCTAAATTATTTGAAAAAATATCTGTCCTACAAAATGTATGGTTTGATCAAAGAGTCCCCTCCTTCCGATATGTATAAATAACGAAGCCAAAGTAAAAAAAAAATCAGCTTGTTAGTAATCATTTCTGATGACCTCGTTATCGCTACATGTTGGAAGGAGGGGACTCTTTGATCAAACCATACGTTTTGTAGGACAAATATTTTTTCATATAATTTAGATATTATCTAGAGAGTTAACAAAAAAAACAACCAGCTAGTGATACATTTTTGAGGATCATCAAATCGACATATTTTATCCTTTCTACCTCTGTTAGCTACCACAGAAACCTTTGCAATTTTTGCAAAGGAAATTGTTGGGCGTCTTATCGAAACGAAGTTATTCACGAAGATTAAGCTTCATAATAATCAAGTGCAAAAATGGACCATGGATCCTGGACTATATTGTCCTTTTTCTTTATTACTCTTATTTAAGTACATGAAAACATCAATTAACATATTTAAAGTAATTAGTTCAAAAATATATGATCATAAATTAGCAATGGACTAATAATAACTGTTTTAATATTGATAAATAAGGAAATACAAATATTAAACACCGTGACAATAATATGACTTTATAAGATAGCGGTGGGAAGAGAGTTTTGACAGGAGGTAAAGAAAGAAGCATAAGGAATGCAAATAAGCTCTGAGAACGATTCTCCACCTACTTAAAAATATCGGATAGCCAAAGAAATCTTACTGGAATTTAATGGAATATTCTCTATCGTTTAGCTTCCGGCTAAGAAGATAATATCCTATATTCAGTTTTTAGATCAATAAAACAAAAGAAGACAGAATTTTACCAAATAAAAATGAGGTATTCGTTTATTAAAGAAACAATAGAAAAAACAGTTGCAGGATTAAGAATCTCCCCAGAGAAGACAAAATTCATTACTGACATGAAAAATACACAAACATTTTTAGCTACATATATTGGGTAAATAGAGAAGGTCAAAAAGTTCAAATATACAAGAAAGATAATTGAAGAAAGTGGATTAGAAAAATTTGCCATAGATGAAAGGATACACAAAATAAACATTACACCACAGTGGTGAAACAGGAATGCCTCTACGCAAGTAAATGCCTACCGCTCAAATGTAGGTTAGACGAACTAGAAATATCAGAAATAACAATTGTGAGAAAAATGTCCTGAACCATGAAGGCCAAGAAATCGCTAGGAAATGGTGAGATAAATCAAAACACAAAAAAAAGACTGAAACGACAGGGAAAAGAAGACTGATGTTTTTTTTTGAACATTACACAAAATAGTTGACAACAGGCTGACGAAACAGGTCTTTAAGTATCTCTGGGAAAATAAATTAACTACAGGCTGGATCCGAGAAATAAAAAAATATTTAGAAATGCACAACATAAAAGCAGAAGCAGCACCACAGAAAGAGGCCTTCAGATATATAGTGTTACACTTGGGATTCCACGATACAAGCAATAAGAGAACAGGCACCAAGTAGTTGGAAGAAAGAAGAAAAAGACATAGTGAAAAGATGAGAGTATTGGAGGAAAATAAAACAACCTATGAGAAGGAATTGAAATTGGTACGTGGTCCGTAGTTGGCCAAAACGGAGGAAAAAAGCAAACAGTAAAAGAATAACTAAATTACCTCACATAAAACTTTCATATATATACCATATATACATATGGTATTTAATTAATTAAAATTTAACTATTTTGTAATGCCCAACAAATTTAATTTTTCGATTTTTTTTTTAATTTAATGAAATGTAAGTAAATAAAACGGTAATTAAATTGTATTCTAGGATTCCGTTTCCCTCTTAGAATAAGGAGGACTTACAATCTTAATAACTATTTATTTTTTTTTTTCACGAATCGGCCAGCAAGGACCACGCGAATATCTCTCAAATCTTCTTCACACTCTCCGCCTTCCGTCTACTCCAATACTCTCTCATCTTACAGGACTGTTCCTCTCGCTCTTCCCTTGTCCATTTTCTCCCTCGTCTCTTCTTCCTTCCCGCAAGAACCCTAACTTCTTTTAGTTTTTTTCCCGATCCTTGATTTTTAGCCTATCCAGCTCCTCTTTTATTTGCTTCACATATCCACCTATACCCTTGTAGCTTAATATTTTATCAAAGTATTAATAACTATTTATTAGTAGAAATAACGATTAAAAAAAAGTGTTTTGGATTCTGTACGGGGTAGAGACTGGGGTCTTGTTTCCAATAACCCCGCCAGTGATTTTACCTAGTGGCAGTAACCTAGTGATTAATTGAAAGACATGGGTTAGAAAAACATATGTATTAATCCAATTGGAATGATAGTTTGCAAAATTTCAAAAATAAGTAAAGAAATAAATATAAATGGCATTATGTTAGATAGGAAATAGGTGACTGGAAGAACTAATGGAGGAGATGGAAATTGTTGGGGGGTGCAGTCAAAATATACACACAAATAAGCGGAAACTTATGTTTTATTTGTGCCTACGTTTCAACCTGCTTTGTAGGCCATCTTCAGGGCTACGAGAACAAACAGACAAAAACAAAAATTACTATAAAAATACATAACAGTACTAAGAATATAATAAAATAACATAAAATCATGATAATAATATAGAGATATAGAAAAGTTGAACGAAATAGTGAAGGATATATTATGAAAGGATATATAAATAGAAAAAAAATATAGAAAGTAATGAATAGGAATCTTGTTTATGACAGGTAGAGGAGTAAAATATAAATATAAAATTGAAAATATAAGTATCGGATGTTATATAAAAGTATACACTTGGAATGAAGTTATTTTAATATAAAATATGATGTAAGTATAGAATAAAAGATATAAAAATTCAGTTTAAATAACTGCGAGAAAATAAGTATGACGTTATAAAATAAATGAAAATATTTAAATTATAATGAGACAGGTAAACTATCTAAAACTGATTAGGCATACGCATCATATGAACCTTTCTGTCATTATCGTTGCATTAATCGTGATGATAAAGAATATACGCACTGTAAATATAAATTATGTAAGAGATGGGGTTTTACGATTATGTACTCTATGTACCGAACTCCAAAAAGTACGTATATAGTGAGTGTATAGAAAAAAAAGCTAGAGAATTTAGGATGTTAAGCACTAAAAGAAGGCATTCAGTTCTTAAATTAAGGTAAAACTAAACAGACACTTGGTAGTTATTGTACGAAAACTTTGTAAAGCTTTATACAAACTGGAGACATGGAATGGAAAACCAGAAGATGAATGTTCTAATTAGCTTTCCCAATTGCTAGCAATAATAGCATTAATCGGTGTAGCAAATTTGAACCACTACAACCTATGAAGTGTATTGGGATCATTACATAGTAGAGACTCCACTATTTGTAGAACAACACTTTTTTTTTTCCGAATCCGTTGCAACGGCTTGATTCGAACCCGGAACCTTGAGCATCGCTATTCAATCAAGGCATTGATCTATTCAGCTTCCTTAATTTCCTACTCCTGGCATCTGTTTGTTAGTATATATTTTATTATTAAATATGAAGAAATTTCATTTATATTGATTATTACGCATTTATTTAATGACAATTTCTGTCGTGTCAGAACGATAATATCGCCCTAAGTGGGCTTTCTGGCCCTAAATTGATTCATTAAAGCGATTAAGTCACTTGACGAATAGGCCATTGAAGGGTATAGAGGTGCCATAGACAAATGGCGGCTGAGCGAGGCTAATGCTAAGCTGAAGAGTATTAATGGCCCTCCTCGTTGCGACCAATTACTCGTGACCATTTTGTGTCAGTGCCATTTTCCTTCCAGGCGTGCCAATCGTTTTCGCCCAATGAAATGCCTGCCGCTATAATGAAATGCATTAAATGAAGATATAATTAATGAAATTATGAAAACCCTTTAATTTTTATTAAATATATTTTTTATAAATTTTATGAAAGTTTTTATTCTATTTGGTTCAGTTAAAACTAAATTTTGTCCTTACTTTTTTCTATTCAAAGCAGCTTCTCGGTTATATAGAGAAGAAATTAATTCAGGCAATCACTCAAGGCAAAATAATATAAATAAATAATTATTTTTTAATGCTTGAAGAACTATTCAATCATCAACAAGAAAAAACGGGTAAATCATTCGGTTAAATTTCTTTGAATTATCATGAGACACCTAGATTACTTTGAACATTTTCCTTTTTGCTGATTTTTCACTTTTCACTGGTGGTGGAAAATAAAATATGATATCAGCAAAATGAAATTAACAAATAATAAAATTGGATTAATAATATAAAAAAATAACATTACTGGGTTTGTTCGACAGTGAAACAAAAGTCATATAATAGAAGACAAAGTGACCTATTTTAGTTTTGTTATTTAAGAGATTTATAAACAATTTATTCTTTATAATATAAATTACCGGACGGTATGAGAGGAAAAAAAATGACTATATGTTTTTGATACATATGTTTTGAGAAAAAAATACAATTTCTTATTCTATCATTGCCTAAATGACTTCCATAGCTATGAATCATATAAACCATTTGTCATATAAACTTTAAGGATAGTAAACTAAAATATTTAATAATTTATTTATATTAAAAAACAAATTATTAATTTATATGTATAGAGCTTAATAGGGAAGATTTTATCTAGTTATTGTATTCTGACTAGAGATATAGATAGCGCTCGACACTCTTCCGGTCTCGCCTACTAAGCTAATATGATGGTTCGATTAGATTTAATATCAAGATATAGTTCGATATTACATTTATATTTATTTTACAACTACCTTTAATATGCTTGATTAGTTTATCTATAACGTGGATATAATACTGAGAATTTATTTATTTGTACTGGTTCATATATACTATGCATTGGTATTCTGAAATTACATAATTTATTTTCTGATAATTCAAGAATTATCATTAAATTGCGGTATTATTATGTTTTAGTAAAACTACTACAAATACTTTTGTGAGTTTGTATAGTCAATAAGATTATGTTGGGTTACCAATATAAAAAATGATACTGAACGGTCGTCAGAGGGTTATATGATCAGGAATATGATAGCGGGGGTTTTTCGAGGGGAAAGAAGATGGGGGTGCCACAGAACTAGACGGCCGAAAGATGTAGAACTAGATCTGTTCTTGGAGTCGATGGATTGGGATTGTTAGGGCCGAATTGTGAGGGGGGAATTCATTAAGGACTCCAGAGATAAAGAAAGAAAAAATGAGTACTATTTTTATGCGAGGATCCTCTTTTAGACCTCGTCGACACTTGGAAAAGGCTTGGTCGGGGAGCAAGGTACTGTTTCTCAGTCCCTTGACTGCAATTGCACATATGGGTAACTATGAGAAGAAAAAAATCCAAAACTATTGGCCAAAACCTTTGCTGGAAACGCCGTATCACCCAAATATCGCGACGGTCAATTAGTTCCCTGAAATTATTCAATCGATCTCGGCCTCTCCTTACACAATCTATCCGTAAGCTTCTCGTATCATCCCTCATCTTCCCCCACTTTGAATACTGTGGTGTGGTGTACGGGGTCTTTCGAAAATAATTGATTGCCGTTTAAAGCAGATAATAAACTACGCTCTAAGATTTGTTAGTATTTCGAGGTGATCCCGGATGTCACATCACTATGATGAGTTAAAGTGGCTCTTCCCTCCCATTCGTAGACAATATTTCCTTAATAAACTACCACAAAACAAGATCCCGCCTTACCGTTCTCTACACTCGTTCCCACTGAACCAAACCATTCGAGCGTTCCTTCCTCGCCCACTCCACCACTGTGTGGAACTCAATCCCTCCTTTCATTCGCCATGCTTCTTCACAGGCTTCCTATAAATCCGTGCTTTTCCTACATTTTTGACATCCTTAAAACAATGCTCTCTAAGCAGGTCAATCATCTGCATAAATAAATTAGTATTGAATAATCGATTCGTTGCCTACATGTTTTGTTTATTTTTCGCAAAGAAGATATAGAGTATGTAATTACTTTATTGCATGCTATCCCATTTATTTATTATATTTAGTAATTTGTTTATTAATTTTGTTTGTAATCAGTTTGTTGGTATGTATTAATATATTTATTTTCGACGATTGGTTAAAATCCTGTGAAGTTTTGTACTTTTTAGTTATTTCATTTATATTTATATTTTTATTATGTTTTTGTCACTTTTAATTACTTCATTATTCATATTATTATGTAGCCTTCTGGTCAGATATATTTATTTTTGTTGTTCTTGATTGTTATTCTAAATGGACATGGTCCCAGAATAAAATTGGTTTTACATTCTATTATATTCTAATCAAGATGTTACAAAAAAACATATATATCAAAATAATTTAATGTTGTAATTGGGAGATTGGCTCCATCATCAAATGAAACTACTATCTTCCTAAACCCATAATATAGTCATTGTACTCTAAAATGAGAAATGGTTCCTACCTTCAGAATTCATCTTTCTTCTGAAGAATATCTCTGATTTCTTGGACAATCCCCTCATTCTATGGACTAATTTCCGGTAGTGTAAATATCATCAGTACACCTCTGTACGCTGCTGCACTCTATCGGAGTCATTCAACTAATTTATTTCGATCGAGAGTAAATATTTTTTTCAATTCATGATTAAAAAAGTGAAGTATTCTCTAGCAGACTTAACTATGTTTATTATATTTATAATATTATAGATGACTAACCAAACAGATATTGTAATGGTGAGTGTTCCTTATTATGTATAGAGCTAAATTTCGGTCCAAAAATGTTCTGTTTGGTAGCATTTTAGCCAATGATGTCAGAAGTTTTGGATGTGCGGGAGATCAGCACTCTTAAATACACCGAAGCATCAACTCATCAACATATCGAAGTATCAACTCAACAACATATCGAAGCATCAACTCATCAACATATCGAAGCATCAACTCATCACTATCAAGAACTCAACTCAACACGTTTCAAGAACTAAGTTCATTTTTCAGTTTCTTATTGATTCACAGACCGTTAATATTTTTTTGTTTTAAGACTCATCCCTTTTAGTAAATAAGTTAATTTCATTTTTTATGTAAATATTCAATTTTAGATACTAGCTAAGCGCATTTTTTTCATAAGTTTTGCTTTAATTTTTTAAATAACTTTTTTTTTTTAATTTTCCTACGTTTAGTTGCACACTTTGATATTTTTGTTACTGTTCTTTTTCTATTTATACATTTATTTATTTTGTATTTTATTATTTGTAATTACTTAATGAATTCTTTTGTAGCTTTAATTGTATGTATTTGGAGAAATTGCCATCCAAACAAAACTATCTCGTTGTTCACAACCGGCAAATTCGCTTGGATAGAAGGTTAGCGAATTATTGGTTCGAGCCCCTTCTTCCACACCCCTAGTGAGTCTCTTCTTAATGCCTTTCTTTGTATACTTCCCCCCCCCCCCTCCTATTTATCTTGTGCGTGGGGGATGTTAAAGTTTGCCCTGCTGATAGAAAATTGCTTTCGGTGTAGTATTCATTCTTTAAAATTTAATTCTCATTGAAAGCCTTAGGTGAGCGATGAGATCCTCTAATTTGTTTGAAGCAGCCAAAGAGTTCATTTCGAAAAATCTCCAAGTTAATCCAAGTTCCTTTCACTCGTCGAATAAATATGCATCTGCGCGGTCGACACCAAAACTGAATTAAGACCTTTTCAGAGTCCGATAACGTTTTCCTTTGGTTCTCACTTTAGGTTTCCTTTGAAGCTAATAGTACCCTCGTCAATTATTTTGACAGGCTCCTGCTCAGGTGGCCCTTTGGCCCTTATTACTATTTCCAGATATTTCAAAAAACCTACCTTTTATTGTGGTTTGCCTTCTCGGGGTATATATTGTCATATCTTATATCATAAAATTTAAATAAATCGTGTCATGGACATAGCTATAATAAGTAACATCTTTAAAACTTCCTTTTTTTGATTGGAATTCGCTTATTGACAAATTATTATAGAAAAGTTTTGCCTTTTGAATACCTTTTAAATGTTATTACCATCCTAAAAATGTGAACATAAAATACTCGGGAATTGCAAGAGAAATTGTTTTTTTAAATTTAAAGCTTGATATTCTTTGAAAACTTGGAAAACAAAAGTCTGTTTAACCAATATATATCAAGTTGTGTATTGAATAAACTCCACTAACTTTACTAACAATCTAAAAATAAACTAACTTTCAGCATATACTCTTAAACATGTTTTCTTCGAACGAGACTAGCTTAAAATAAATATAAATAAAGTAAACTTGCTATCGATTGACTAGGTGAATAATACATAATAAGATCTTTGTGTAATAAGAGATATTTTCAGAGAATTTCATAATTTTTTCAACCAATGTCATAATTTTTTTAACCAATTTCATAATTTTTTCAACCTATTTCATAAATTTTTCAACCAATTTCATAATTTTACCAATCAAATTCATAGTTTTTTCAACCGATTTCATAATTTGTAAGATGTATGGTTGTCAGGAAATCATAACACATGTTAGGATATAAAACATATATTTGGATGTATTAATTATTACATATTCTGACGATATACTTATAAGGAGTTATATATATATATATATATATATATATATATATATACTTATAAATAAATTGATGAAATAAAGCATTGAATATGAGTGCTCTTACCAATTGAGCTACCATGGGTCAGGAAAAATCCGTTCTCTTCACTGATCCCATATCCCCGAGTTCTCACAATTTTGCTCTCTATACACGAGGAAGAACGTTCATTGAACATTAATTCAATGGTAAGAGCGCTGCCACGGAGAGGAGGACGACCCGGGTTTAAATCCCGGCCAGGGCCAAATCTTTTCTCTTCAAAATAAAAATATTTAAATATTAAAACGATTAACAAAAATTATAAAAAAATAAGGATATCTTTTACTTCTTTACCCCTTGCCATGTCATTTTTTATGTAGTCTCTAAAATAACAACAATCTACTTATATCAGGTTTTATTATCCTCCTTAGATGCTTATTAAAGGGCTTTCTACTTTCTTGGAACCGCGGGTGGATAAATTAAATTGCCTTAGTTTGGTCTCACTGTTTTGTTGAATTTCTGCTTGCCTTTTTTACTGGTAGAGCTAAGTTTCAGCTTTGATGTCTGGCTAAATAGGTCATTGGCCTCCATCACCGTATTTAGGACATTTAGGTCTATTTCACTCGTACTATTTTTACTTCTAACTGTTTGTATATAGAAATATACAAAATTTAGAAAAAAAAATTCCATACTTACCTTACTTCTTCTAATTTAGACAGCCTTACCCTCTGGTAAAGCCTCAGTCATCTGCGTTCATATTTCTAATGGATGTGCATGAAAATGGTGTAACATGATAATACCAAGGATATGTAGAATATCTGAGTTTAACAACAGATTTTGGTCAAGCTATGATCTAGCCTGATAAATTAGTCCTAATTAATGCCTGACTCCCAGGAGTCTTTCCGGTCATCAATTATCGAACGGGTTCTACATTTACTCAAACTAAATGAGATGAATTAATTGAAATTGTCTTCCTTGTATCTAATTTAAGTAAAAAATCAATGCTACATTTTTAATGTTAAAGTATTAAAAGAAACAATTGAGAACTATGCCATTTTAATGAAAAAAGAAAATTAGTAAGCATCTTTAGAGAATTGTTTTATTAACTTAACAAGTATTTTAACTTATCCTTCTTACACAGCTTGTATCGTCAACAATTAGAAATTGTTGTAATTTAATAACAAGTCTGATAATTAGAAACATGTATTTATATTTACCATTATATTCATTTGTACAATTCTAGTATTTTTTTTAATTTTGATTTGTTTACAAATTGTAAAGAATCTCTAAAAATTCTCAATATTATTTTGTAATAATTTAAAAATATTTTAAGCCCTACTAAACTAGTGGTGAACTAACTAATATATTTCATGTATTAAGATAATATTATTTTTAAAAGTAAAAATATATTAACTAATTTGATTTTAACTTATTTAGTTTTAATGTGTTTGCATCCCTTGTAGTGATTTTGTATTCCGAATCTATAACATTGATGAGCACTCCTTTCGCATTCAGCCCGCGGGGGAAAAATCTGATAGACTTGCAAATTCCAAAGATCATGCTGAATTTTAACTGTCTGCGCTATAATGTTTCTTTTATTGAATACCCGAGATACATTCCAGAAATAATGTCTGCAACGAATATTCGATGTCTGTTCATGGTAAACTTTTAGTTTTAAGCCTTATTTGTTTTTTCAGACATTTCATTGTACAGTTTGAAGGAAAACGGATATTAGACAGAATGAAGTAACTGATACATTTTGAATAAATACTATAACATAATTGCAAATATTAATTATATCCAAAGGACCTTTTGTGCTTAAACCTTAATGTAGTTGCAAAATTATATTAAATAAAAATAAATGAACCCGATACATTGAGGATTTGAACCGAATTCGTTTCCGAAATAAGGTAATTTAAAAAATAACCGTAATTTTCCACTTCTTGTGGTAACTAACGTGACTATTTTTATTTGTTTAAAGATATTTTCTATTAATTTATACTACCATGTTTTTTTCAAGGTTGGCAGTAAGGAAACCATACTACAGCTAATCCCCATTTAGACAACTCGATTAGCCTCATGGATAATGTCAATTTTTATAAAAAAATAAGGCAGATAATAAAAAATAATACCCCATGATTTTAAAGTCCAAGTACACAACTGCGAGCATCTGTTAACTCCAAAATAATAATTGGGGTAGAATGTTTGTGAGGCCTAGCTCTATCTCTGCGAATGCACTGAATCAGTGTTGCCACAGGATCAATAGCTAATATCATCTAACTAAATGGACAAACGGTTTTCTTAGGGAATAAATTCTTAAACTTGAAGAAGAATTGCCCCTTTCAAATACTACTTAGTTCTATATATTATCATTTCCAAAACAGAAATGGTGAGCAGTAAAATTCAAAAGGAAGTTATTCAAAACTTAACAATAGTTTGAAAAATGGGAAGCAGCTCTGGGACAGTAACTAATGGGACAGAATTATGACATTAAGTTGAAGAAGTTTTTCCTACCATTCAGCTGAGAGAAGTCTCAGCACATATTATTTATGTATCAGAGATGTAGGTTATTCATTAAGTTTAATTTTTTGTGAAATAACTACAATTAACAGTTGTTTCTTTTTATATTGTTTGTAAAATAGCTATAATATTCAAGATTGGATTAGTTAAATTCATTAATTAAATTACAAATTAGACCGATTTCTATATATTCTATATTTCAACTAGTCTACTATTAGTAAAGAACCGTTTATCTAGGTCATTCCTGCCATGAGCAGGAGATATAAAGAAAGGGGCCAATACAGAGCGGCCACTTGACCGGCTAATTTCAGCTCTCCTAAGAGTCTTCACTCTCAAATTGATCTTTCATTAGATTGGACTACTATTTATTATATATACATATATAAACTGGTTCGAAATTTAATATAAATAAAGATTGATCAAATAAATATTAGCCTCTAATACATACCTATGTATGGTTCATAATAATGATGTAGGGAATTCTTAAGTTTACAAAAGATCACTGAAGATGTATAAGAATAAGATAATTGGAAAAACTAGATTGTTTTTTTACATACAATTTAATTTATTAGTTCTATTAACCTAGACCCTAACGATGTTTTAAGTCTGATGAACTTAATTTAATATTTCAATGTGAAAGGGCATTTACTGGCAATTTAAATATCTACAAATTGATATTACAATCGGTAGGGATTGGGCAAGAGATAAAAACAAATCAGAAAACATTGAAGTTTAGAACAATTCAATCATAAGATCAGTTAAACAACCTGAAGGTGTGAAGAGATAATGGTCAAATATAATAAGAGAGTACCAAAGTGATTTCAGAACAGGAAGATCCACTGTTGACCACATGTCAACAGTCCGCCAGATGCTTGAGAAAGCATATGGATATAATGTAATCATCTATATTCATTGATTTCCACAAATCATTAGACAGCATTGACAGAGGAAACGGAGCTGGGAGTGCCTGGAAAACTGATAAGGTTGGTAAACATGACCCTAAAAGTTACCAAGGGCAGGGTAAGGATGAATGGAAATCTCTGAGTTTGAAGTGAATAGAGGCCTCAGACAGGGAGATCCCTTATCACTAGTTTTGTTCAACCTTATACTGTAGGTAGCCATTAGGAAAGTAAGAACCAACCCGAATAGTAACATTTACTACAGGTTGACGTAACGTGCCTACGCAGACGATGTTATAATATCAGCAAGAACAAATGTAGCTCTATCAGGGGCTTTCCAGGAATTTTAGGAAGGAGTAAGGGGATTGGGTCTAAAAATAAACAAAGAAAAGACAAAATATATGAACACCTTTAGAGATGGAGATCTCCAGAGAGGACCAGAGACTACAGTTTCCCTGGATGCGATTCTTTCAAGTACCTAGGTGGAATGATAGGCTAAACCGGTCATAATGATGTTACCATCGAAGTCAAAGCGACGCTGGCGGCCGGCAATAGATACATGTTTGCTCTACAGAAAGTTTTAAAATATAAGAACCACTCAAGAAGGGCTAAGGCAATCATTTATAAAACTATTATCCGGCCTACAGTCACTCGGCCGCGAAACCTGGATCCTTACTAAGTCAAAGGAGGAAGCTCTTAGAGATTGGAAGAGGAAGGTTCTGAGAAAATTTTATAGACCAGTCAAGAATGGCAAACGTATAAGAATGAGGAAAAATGTCTAGTTCACGGAGTCGTTTACAGAGCCAAGGCTAAACGACTTCTGTAAACGGCTTACAAAGAAGAGAAGGCTTTGCTTGGTCATGTAGAAGGATGAACCAGTCTAGACTTCCCAAGCAACTAATGTGTCGCAATCCAGGTGGCGCGAGAAAACGAGGGAAACCACGCTTAAGATGGCTGGATGATTTGGAGGACGACTTGCAAAGAATTGGAGTGCGGCAGTGGTGACAGAAGGCAGGCAGGGAACATTGAATTAAGCTGTTGGAGGAGGCCCTGGTCCTACAAGGACTGTAGCTCCCGTATGTGATTGAGTGAAGACCGTTTAATCATCAACTGGGCACATACTTTTCTTTAATATGATCGTGCCAAAGACAGGCTTCATTACTTATTATTATTTGTTATTGTTTCACAAAATTCAATCATCCTCCTTTGTAAGGAATTATGGTCACTGACCGGGCTTTTATGGACTTTTTCTTTAATTTCGTCTCAAACAATAAAACCCTGTGGTCCTGCACGGCAAATTCATTGATCTTCAGATGTGAATATCTTCTAAATAAAGCGTTTGCGGATATAACCCATAGAATGATGCCTTTATTTCAAATTTTCATTGTGGCAACTTAACTCTGAAACTTGTACATTATTATATAAATCATTATTTGTCCAACAACAAAGAAGATACATACTTTGTAAATACTTTATCGCATGCTATGCCCTTCACTTATTTGATTTAGCAATTTCGTTATTAACTGTTGTATTAATGTTATTTATTATTATTTTGTTAATATCAATACCTATAGTTATTTTCGACAATTAGTTCATCATAAAATAAAATCCTGCCAAGTTTCATACTTTTTATTTATATTTATATATTGTTTTTCTATTTCTATTTTTATTATGTTTTGTCACTCTAGATTACTTCATGATTTGTATTATTATGTAGACTTCTGGCCAGATGAATATTATGTTTATTTTATTTGTTAATTATTGTTATTCTAAAGGGACTGGTCCCAGAATTAAGTTTGTTTTCTATTCTATTCTATTGTAAATCCTCCATTAATTGTAAAACATGGGTCACCTTTGCTTATTGAACATCTCCTAGCGAATTCACATGGCTTATTATGAATAGCTTTGCTATAAAAATCTGCCGATACCTCCCCTTCCAGATATAATAGACGGTGGTGGCAGGTCATGAGAAGAGATCTGCAAAAAGGCAGTTAGGGCCCACAGATCGGAATATTAATTAGTTTGAAGAAGAAGCGACTCTGTTCCACATCATCCATTTCCCTTCCTCCATTAGGTCATGTGATTAATTGGTCAAAGCAAAAAATACAGAGCTTTGCTTATAGGTGTTAAGGTCATATCATAATTCAATTAAAGTTTTTGCCTTTACTGTCTAATTTTTATATATGAGTTACGAGTCCAGTTTTCAGTTAAAAATTCAATCCTATTTCTGGCTAGGACATCAAAAATATTTAAATAAAAAGCGTCAAAAAAATGCACGAGTTTAATTAACGATATAGTAAGCATCATCTAGCACACTCACAAATGAGATTTTGTAATAATGCCAAAATTTGAATTATTGAGTTAAGCCTTCGGTCGATATTGTATAGGGATTGTTTGATTCAGGAACGACGTAATTTATATTAATTTTCCAATTTTTTTTAATATATTCATATTTTGAGATGTACCATAACTTGAAGTTTTATGGGAATATAAGTTAAGATCAAAAAAGATTGAAACTTTTAATCATTTTTTAATGGCTAATAAAACAATATCAATACCATTCTTACAATTGGAATGCTTTGCTTTACCAATATCCAAATTCTTATTTTCTTTAACAAACATGGATCTTTCACATATATAAATAGCTCTACTGAAATATTATGTTTTGGAGCTATGCCATTGTTCTTTTGAAGGAGCGATATATTGTATGGTTGAAAAGTGGCACGTTGCATATCTTTGGTTGTAATATGTGTATAAGCATATTTATAACATGGGTTTTTAGCATTTATCCAATTCTTATAAAATGGTTACTAAATAAATTCCTGAGCAAAAATACTAGCAAACAGAGAGAAAAAAGCTAAATCGAATTCCTGACTGTTCTCGCTCTTAGAAGCCAGGGATGAAGTGAGACCAGTTCAATCAAACTCAATCGCATAAGTCACTTACTCAATTCTCCTTTGTTAAGTTGTAAAAATGTCAAGACATGACTCCCATAAAAAAAAAAAAAGTTTCACCTTTAATGCAAATAGATGTAATACTGATGCTGTTTTGATAATTTCAAATTCTTTATGTTGAAAAAAATGAAGACTTGACCTAAGCAGAACTGTACACAGTAGCTTAGTCTACTTACCGGTTATAAGAAGATATTAATTATACATTAAGATATATTAATTTAAATGACAAACTTAGTAGTGTGATGCTTTAAAATAATAATTAATGAGTATGATTAAGTTATGAACTTGTGAAGACACAAATAGTATTCGAGTTACTTGATACATATGAACTCATGATGGAGACATTAGCGGAGAGTATGAAAATTTCATACTACCTCTTAGCTTCTTTATTACAAGAAATATGAGACGAAAGTCAATAGAATTATAGTTCAGATTACCACAACCGTTAATGGTATACTTTCAACTTTAAAAGCCACAAGAATATAAAAGGTGAAATATTTTAAGAAAATGGTTGAAATAATTTTATTTATTTTTCCCCCACCCAAACCAGCTTAAACTCTTACACTTTACTTATAGATGAAATCTATAAAGCAATGAAGTTTTTATTGCTTTGCAAGGACAAATTTCTTAGAATATTATAGAAATAAATAAAATTTAGCAAGGGAGATACCTCTTTCTAAATCAGTATAGTGGTCGTTCAATAATCTATTCGAAAATAATTATCATATATAGAATACAAAGTTAAAAGTGACCTACGGGTCATAAATACATAAATATATTTATATAATATAATAAGTATATATTATAAATATATATTGGAATGTATATTATGTATTATTTTGAATCAATTACGCTATTTTTGTCTTCAGCAAAAATCTATACATTTTTTCCTAGATTCCAATTCCATTATTTCTTTATTTTATTTTATGTTGAGTGATTTTAAATTGAGATTACGAGTTATAACAACTGCTACAGAGCGATGCTATGCTCTTTCTACTACAGTTCCATGTATGATGGTGAAACAAGAATGTTAAAACACACAGCCAGCAAACATCCTTACTTGGATATGACCAAATTCCTGTTATTTCCAGACTAATATGGCTAGAGTCATTACACAGAACTACAGTACAGAACTATTTCTAGTGCAATTTACGCAATTGTTAACTTAATAATATAAGTTCCTCTTCCATATATATATATATATATATATATATATATATATATATAAACTCTGATATCTAATGTTCCTTTATATTTAGCGACAGAGCAAACGTTTTTTTTAAGTATTTTTATTTCCCATATGAAATTATTTATGTTCTGTAAAAAGTATTAAACTAAAACATTTGAAATTTAGGTTTCATGAATACACAGAAAAACAAAACAAAAAACGAAAAGTTGGTATCTATTCTCGAACGGATACAAGTATCACAAAATTAATGAAACTGATAGTTATTTTGTCGTATTTTGATACGACAATACATACTTTCGTTGAGACTGTAACTTCAAATCCATCCAGCAATACTTCGATTCATTTGAATTGTTAAAACTGTATCAAGCACTCTAAATACCTGGACTGTTAGTGTAGGTCTTTACACTGGAGTGTAAATACCTGGACTAAAGAAAAGACAAACGCAGTCGTGATTGAAAAGTATTATTGTATTAATAAGCTTTTGGAGGATTACACTAAGAAATAACATGATAAAATGCATCAACAATGATTGGTTAAAATTATGATAGTCACTATTAAATGAATGCAAAAATATCATGAAACCTTACTTTAACTGTTTTTGGGGTCTTGACATTTTTACTTCTTGTGTGGAAAATTGTTAACTGCATTGTTATTACAGATTTGTGAATTCAAGATTTGAGTTAACTTTTTAGGCTTTTCCCAACCTTTACGCCCGTCCAGAACTAGACGTCAAACTAACGTTCGGGATTATTAACAGTCCTAAACTAGTTTACATTGAGCATAAATGCAAACTGGAAATATTGACCACAGCTTTAGAACATCCATGACCTGAAACTAGATTAGGCTGAACCCAAGACAATATTAACCACCGGCTTAATATTGGACACTAATTAGTTATTCCATTTATTACGTCAAAGTTAGTAATGGTAAACTTCACTATGATCAATATTAAAGTCCCCTCGACCGAATAGTATTTGAAGTTGATACAAATGAAAATTCTTTGATGTTGAAATGGCGTTTCCTTTTAATTATAAACGTGTTAATTCAGACGAGCAGATGTTGGGTAGTGACTTTGATCTGGTGAAGATCCAAACGGATTGTGGCGAGGAAGGGGTTCTCATCCCACAAAATAATAGTAATAGTAGTACTTAGGACTTAGTAGTTAAGGGCAGGGAAAAGCCCATTACAAGGCATCTTCGTAAGTAGCTCTCCATCAACCCTTCGCACGATTTTGCGAGAATCATTACTTCTTTGTTAACTGATTTTACAAGCTGAATACCTGTGTGTTGATTTAGATTAGATCGCTATATTTATACTCAACCTTTTTTTCTATAGTTATACACCAGTTCAAGAAGTTGTTGCTATTATTAACAATCTATGTGAGAGGATAACAAATGAATGGACGTAAATGAATGCATAGAGTGAATAAGGCTTTCCTAATTATTAGCCCAAATATGAGAATCGTACTGGCCATAAATAAATTTGAAATTCCTTTGTCAACATTGAGTTTTATACCTGGTTTTCATTTAGATGTGAATACGTCTTTACAATTTCTTCAATAGTAGGGGACAATTAAAAAAAAAAAAATGATAACAAAATGGGGGATACCATTTGGCGTTGCAGCTACATATCTATTGTCTCTATCCAAAATTGAATTAGACCACTAGATAGCTAAATGATCTATGAATTCATTACGATAAGTGAGGATTGTGACGCATAACGCGCGGTTGGATGAAGAAGCACTGCCATTTTCAGCTCAGTTTGCTGCATATCGAGATTTCCATTCAGTATAACTTTTGGTTCGTATAAGCTACAAGGTTCGTTTATTTGTTTTTTTCTGAATTAGTAAAATCTATGATATATGGATATTGATTTCCTATTTTTTTTTATATCCGCTGTATTACTATTATAGGTTTAATGGGAGGAGTATGCTTTGCAAACATATGAAATTTCCGTTTTAATTTAATTAATATAATGATATAAAAACTATAAAAACACAAAGCTGTTTAGATTATGTCCTCAAATTTATGCATTTCATAGTTTGTCCAAACTATGAGATGTAAAACAAAAAGGTGTGATATTTCCACGAGTATGAGTGAGTGATTATGAGTATATCTTAAATCAGCATTTCTATTTCCCCTTGTTAATATTATAAGCAAAAATATTATAATATTCCATTTTTTAAAAGGCTATTTTGATTCATAATATTACGACTTCGCTTTGTTCTGCTTTAGATAGAACTATAGAAATAGCATGTTCTCTTTTAATACCGTCTTGTGGACATTTTAGTATAGAGACATTCTTTTATGGCACACCACTTAACGACTTAGTGCTTACTGGTACTTAGACCTGCCTAAAAGTAGCTTGGGCCACATCCTCGCCATGTTATGTGGTATATGAGAGGTTTCCGAAAAATAGCTGTTTATAACATATATGTAACATTTGTAAGCAGAATCTTAAGCGATAATGCTGGATGGATGTTTATAAAATCGCACCGGGACCATTTAGCGTTACATTGAAATAGGCTATTGGTAGTACATGTTTATCCAATTACATTGATTTTAGAATATACTGAAAAACAAATAGATTTGTTACCAACATTGTTGCTTGAGGTTCAACACGTAAAATGTAAGTGAAATTTGGTATCAGCTCAGGTTGTCGCTTCGAGTTAAGTTACAGAATGTTTTAACATTTCATTCGTTTCCTCTTTAAAATTCTCAAAAATAATATATATATATGTATATATATATATATATATATATATATATATATATATATATATATAGTCACTATATATATATATATATATATATATATATATATATATATATATATATATAGTGACCTTTAGACTGAATAAAAGAGTGTAGTTATTGGAAATACATATACATATACATATTTTAGTAACCATTTCCTCAAGAAATACACATTTCAACCAGTATTTCGGAGTATATAGATGATATATATTTATTGAAACGTTCATTTCTTGATGATATATACACATTTCCCCTAATTAAACTCTTTTAGTTCATACTAATGCTAACGATTATTTATATTATTGGAGATTATAAAGGAAATTAATGGAAAGTTCAAAATATCAAATTTTCATTCTCAAATTACGAGTTGAACTTCAAGTAACACATTTTTTATTTTATATGATGGACGGGATCGCTTTTACTGCACCAAGTTCCTTTTAAAATAGGAATGTGGATAGGATTATCTGGATTTCAATTGGATGGTAAGAGTGGGGGTTTAGTGATGGGGCGCACTAAGTAACACACTTGTTATTATCCATCTGTTATTCTTTCTACTGTAAAATCCATGAAACGGGAATCACATATAGTACCGTTAGAATAATTTTAATGTAATGTTAAATAGTTCCGTTCGGATTTTATGAAGATCCCTCTCTGTTCTTTCGCTTAAGCATCTGCTAACACATATGACTTGACACAGTCATTATTCGAAAAGCTCCTATTTGTATCATACATTAACTACAGTGCTTGCTTACCCCCAATTATTATTTATCGGATATTATCCAGGATAAGAATCCATTAGCATGATGAGTCCTTATGGCCTGATTCTAATCCATTTTCCTAGAACAATAATTTATCTAACAATAATGGTTAATATTTCACGATCATATGATCAATTATCAACTCGATTCAAAATAGTAAAATGGAGAATTCCATGGAAGCTGGCCGACCACCATTGAACAGAATCTGCTCAATTTAATTTGAGATAGGTATTGCCGTCGATTACATCGGCACCCGATCTGAGTTATTGAGCAATCTCTTCCACGAATCTGCTCTTAATAGCTTTGGTTAAGCTCGTCGAGGATTACCCAATATGGCAGGTTAGAGGAACCTATAACCCATTTTCTGGACCACTTTGAGGAAACCTAATACATATTCATATAACATAATATGTATTAGAATATTCATTTCATATTCATGTTTTTTGAAAGCAAAAGTTTTATGTATCAATAATTTAATTTGATATAAATTCAAACATTCTTTTACGCAACATTGATAAGTTTTATTTTCAATATTACTGAAATGGGAGTTAAAAGGAATTTAGCTATTTCCTATCTTGAGCTAATGCAACATTTTAACGATCAAAGAGGGTGCTTATTAACCCTTGAATGCAATACTTATTTTTACTAACGTGTCTGCTACACTGGGGCACAAGTGTACCCCAAATAAAAAGACGGTTTTTAGAGCGATTAAATTGTTTTTAAGCCATACATTGAAAAAATGAAAAAAAAACCTAATGAGAATAAAATAATTACTGAATACATGAAGCACAGATTTTTTGTTGATGTTCCAAACAAATACATTTTTTTCATAGAGCACATGTAGCCGTAGATTTTTACTGTTCCAAAACTCCACTTGACATAATGTTGTGTCAGTCATTTGTGATGAAAATTTCTGTTTTTGATAATTCGATTGCATTTGCAAGCTCTAGAACTTCAGAAAATTTTTCAAGTTTCTTTTCTTGCATATTGCGAATACGTATTTCTGAGTCCCTTAATCCCCTCACAAATTGCAAACGAACCAGTAATTCTCCCATAGATTTACCGCATTCGCATTTAAACTTACAATTACTTGTAAGTTCCTCTTGATAACATCAATTACTTAATAATTTACTTATAAACCTTTTTTTTCAGCTAACAACAACCTTTTTGAACACGCATCCTCGGGGGAGCACAGGTCATAAACTCTCAATTTGTCATCACCGATTCCTTTTAAACACATAAAATAATTTAATATATGAATAATGTTAGAAAATGATTCTTGTTCTACATATGGTATATATTGAAGATTAGATGTCGTTCTTACATCAAAAAGTTTAGGTTGTGTACTATCCGAATGGATATCCATATGGTCTGGCTGGTTCAGAGATTTGCTGAGTTTAAGAGGGCAGAAAGTTTAACCTTCAATTCTACGAAACTATCTTCCAGTTGTAGGCGGTAGTCAATTTCATTTTCCAAATTGTCCTCTTGAACTAAAATTTCGATCTTCTCTTGAATTCTTTCAAATTTTATCCTGTCGACTGCTAAAAGATTTATTCTGTCGGTGACTTCTATAGACTCTGGATGACCGATCGCTAAACATTATTTCAAATGAGTTAATTTAGGTTTTACTGTTCCTCTTGATAACGTCGATTGTCTTAACTGCTCTACGGTTTCTGGTTCCATACTTTATTTTTTATCCTCCTCACTAATACTGTATACTGCAAAAATAAACATTTTAACTCTTATTTAAGACTGAATTATATATTTAGAAAATCATATCTTTTAATAAAAAAAAAACTGACAAAGACGTCGTTTATATATTTCTATCTGCTAATATAATTACTAATTTTAAAATAATTAAAAAAATGCAATTAATGAGTAAAAAAAGATTGTCAAAAGTTTTTATTTTTTAAGTTCTCAGAAAAAATGAAAGTTTGAAAATACCCATCCATTATTAAAGATAATTGAAATTATTATATCATTGTTTTGTTTTTATATTTTTTTGTATTTATAAAATAATTATAAATAACACCACTGAAATAAAAAATACAAAATATAATATTTGATATGAACAATTCCTAAATAAACTTAACAAAAGATAATTACATCCGAGTCAATTAGATCTGTTCATTATTAAACGAAATAGGCTTATAATTAAAATAATTTCCTGAGAAAATACTTAATTATAGAATGTAATTGCCTCGTTCCCTTATAAGAGATTTTCTACTAAAAAAATAGAAATAAGAAAATCCCAAATCAATTAGGAAACTTAATTGGATTTATAATTACTATAAAATTTATGTTTGTGAAACGGGACTTGTTTATGATTTTAGGACAATTAAATTTTCTTTTCTTTGCGTCATTAAAATTATATCAGAACAAATTAATCTTTAAAAAAATATATATTTTTGTAGTCCTGATACAAGTACCACTAACCTGTACAGAATATGTTCGTGTGTAATCATTTACAGTGTAATGATGTTGCGCTTGCTTCAATATTATAAATATCCCTTATAGATAATAGAAAATCTAACTTTCTGAAATGCAACTAAAGACAATCTCATTGCACTACATATATCCAAATGCATATTTACTGCTACGTTAAATTGAGTTTCATACTTAATATTTCATTAAATTTGAAACATAAACTTTATTACAAATAAAATTGTTGGTTTTAAATTTCTTTCCTTTACTTATCATTTCGAATATTTTTTTATCAAATAAAACCAATTAAAATTAAAGCATATTTCAAATTAATTGAAAAACACATGTCGATAACTGGTTGGGGTTGTTTTTTAATTGTCAACAATCAAAATAACGTCCCTAATTTTCCTCAGTATTGTATTTTATTAATTAAAACAATTTTTTATATTTTCTTTTTATATATAAAAACGAAACTCATTTTACCTCTTTTTTGATATTTGCTGAATGCTTTTACCTGTAATTCCCTAAACTATTTATACCATTTCCGTTTGTTGTGCTAAAATAGAAATGTTTTTCTAGTTGTGAAGTTATGAGATGAAATAAATTTAAGTACTTTATCTCACGTTTATTGTTTATTTATTTTATTAGTTAATTTTAGTCTATTTCGTAGCTTCAAAATCCATTTCTTACAACTGTAAATCGTTTAACAAATACACCTTTTAATAATACTGTATTGGTACTGTATCATCGTAATTGGATGTCGGATCAGAATCACTATAGCCGTGATTCCAATAAATTATATGATTAATAATAATGAATAACTGAATAATGTAAATTTTTACGGTATTACCACGGACTGTACGGATCAAATCCTTATTTAATCAAATTCTTTTAACAACAAAATTAAATGTCTATCATTCAAGAATACTTTAAAAAATGTGCATTTCTGAAAATAAAGATCCAAGTTTATGAAGCTAGAACATTTTTGGCCGTACATAGCGACTACAGGTTGGGGAAAAACTGATGGGTTCGCGTCACCAACATGTTCGAGAGACTGGTGATGCCAAGCGACCTGAGTTATACAATTTGTTTTAATTAAATTTACTATCAACCATCCATAAAGTTTCCATAAAGTAAGTTGGAATGCCTTGATAAAAAAAATATATATATATTTTACTAAGAGGTCCTTTAATAGTTGAGCAATTCATACAAACAATAAGATAACATCAATAACTGGTTGAACTTCGTTTACCCTAAATAATTTTATTTTTCATAGTTAAATGTCTTGTTTTGAAATGATTGAAACTACAAATGGTCAAAGTTACAGTTACCTTAACGACGGTAATAATAATAAAATTGAACTACTACTTTAATGTAAAATATTAGAAATATCTGTTCACAATTAATAGAATAACCATATAAATAGACCATGTATATAATTACAAATACACTGCATAAATAATACAACTTTATACTATTTATTATGTCAATTCAATTACTGATATTTTTTATTGAGCTTGTGCAGGATCATATGTTTTGATTAATAATTAAAATACTTGAAAGGTATATAATTATGTTTCGGAGTGTAAGTATATATAACACCAGACTAATGTTAATAATTTAAATTTAAAAAATAAATAATTCAGACTATAATTGATTTAGAAATTCAAAAAAGAACACAGTTATTCGAAAGTTGTGAGTTTTCATTCTGTGGGCAGACCTCATGATTGTCTATTTATTTATTTTTTCAAACGAAATTATTTTTTCACTGGTTAATTAATAATTAAAAGTGTATTCACTCTCTAGTATCTCACTTCAGTTAATGGTGAAATTTCATGAAATATGAAGAATGGAAACGAAATATAGTGGCCCTGAACGTTGGCTGTGAGTGTCACGACAATTAGCAAAGTCCTAATTGCAGTAAATTATGTTGCACAGAGCGCCAGGTATAATTATCATCTTGCATAGGACTGTACCACTAAAATTTTCTTAAAATTACAAAATTTTCTTTGAGTGTATCTCATTTTGAGGTTGATTGTCACGAAATGAAAGTAATTTTGCATTTAATTATGAATATAAATATTTATTATTGAATATATATTTAAATATTATATCATCATTATTATATTTCCTGTATGAATATATATCATGTATACTGTATATCCGGAATTTTATACTTTGCTCACGTCCTCTCTATACAAATAATATCTATTTACTGGTCTATATTTTTATTTCCTAGGATCTTGAGTTCTATGTTTTTTTTTTATTTATTTAATTCAATGATATTTACAACTATAATGGTATTATATCAAGTAAATGTGCAAAAATGTAGAATATGACATGAAAACACTTGTGAAGAAACTACCCATCGATAGCACTCCAATAAAGTTCTATAGTAGATAATCTCGAGGCCATCTTCTTTTTAGACGCCTCGGAGGGTTATCAGGAATAGTATGTGAAGCAAGCTGAGAGACTAGCGGATTCAAGTGCGTATGGAGCTTGTTATGGAAGGATAGGTATCTAGTTTGGGCCAAATCAGTTACATATGGGATATTAAGATCATGATGGATGAGTTTGTTTGTGACATAATAAGGAGCATTGAGGATTTTACGAAGGATTTTGGATTGTAAGGATTGGATACGAGATGAATTGGATGGTTTAGTAGAGCCCCAAAGCTCAACTCCGTATGCCCAAATAGGTCTGATGACTGTCATGTAAATAAGTCTTTTGTAATTAATTGGTAGCTTAGAGCGTTTGTCCAGTAAGTGTTGAAGTAGGCGAAAACGTCGAGCAGTTTCTTGTCTTTTCAGTCTTGTATGAGGATTCCAAGTGAGACGTTTATCCATATGTAGTCCTAGGTAACGTATCTGTTCGACAGGGTTCAGTGGAATATTATTAAACGATACAGTAGGACAGGAATTCGTAGGTTTACGACGAAGGGTGAAGGTAATTTGATGGGATTTGTTAGGATTTATTTTAATCCTCCAATTTTGACACCAGTCTTGTAGGTGTGAGATATGGGATTGAAGAGATTGGGATGCAACAAATGGATCCTTATTAACTGATAACACACATGTGTCATCAGCGTAAGTAGTGAGGACAGTGCTTGGATGGGTTGGGATGTCAGCTGTATATATCGTGTATAGGATGGGCCCCAGGATACTACCTTGAGGAACACTGGCAGACTGGGTGAAGAGGAAAGAGTAGGAACAATTATGGTTTACTTTAAAGGTTCTATTACTGAGGTAGGAACTGATAATAAGGAAGTAAGTTGAAGGTAAGAATTTACGGAGTTTGTACAGCAGTCCTGGATGCCAGACTCGATCAAAAGCCTGCTCTACATCGAGAAAAGCTCCCGTGCAGTACATTCCGCGCTCTAATGCAGATGAGACAACGTCCACCACACGATGGCATTGCTGGATGGTGGAGTGTGATGTTCGGAAACCAAATTGGTGATCTGGGATTATTTGATTGGATTCTATGATAGGATGAAGACGTTTCAGAATGAGTTTTTCAAGTATTTTCCCCATTATGGGCAAGAGAGATATAGGACGGTAAGAAGATGGGAGTTCTGGTGGTTTTTTAAGTTTTGGAATCATCTTAATTATGGATAATTTCCAGGAATCAGGAAAATATGTGGTGCGGAGTACGGCATTGTATATATATGTAAGGAGTAGGATCGCTTTCCTAGGAAGGCGTTTTAGAATCTGGGATGTGATTAGGTCGTGTCCAGGGGCTTTGTTGGCGGGTAATCTTTGAATAATGTTTGATATTTCGGAAGGATGGAATGCTTTAGGAGGAGGGGACAACTGAAGAGGAATGCTTAATTCTGCTCCATTGCATTCCGAGTGGGTTTGATTAAGGATATCTGGATGAGGGTTAAATGTTTTGAATAGGTGCTGGCCGAAAATTTGTGATTTTTCTTCATCCGATCTTGACCAGGTTTGGGATTCGGTTAAAAGTGGATGGTTGAATTTTTTATAGTTTAGGAGTTTTCTAGTGGTATTCCATAAGGATTTGTCAGTAGTACTGAGATTTTCTGTACGGTAATACAAATTTTGAATTTTGAATGTTCTGATCTCTGATTTTAATTTGTTGGTCAGTTTGGTATAATGACTCTTGTCCGATGGATATCTCGTGCGGTGCCACTTTGCTCTTGCCCGTCGTTTTTCTTTTAATAACTCGCGAATATGAAGTGGCCAGTTATTCTGTTGATAATGATTTTTACTGGGTAAAGTGTTATATTGCTTATGTTAGTTTGTCTATTGCAGAATTGATGTCTCCTTTTGTTTTAAGCGGAATTTTGAGGTCTAAATTATTTTCTAGATTTGATCGGAATTTATCCCAGCCTACACGTCCTGTAATTAGTCTGGGAAGAGAGGGCTTAGGAATGGGAATCGAATGCACTTGAAGCAGAACTGGACTGTGGTCAGAGGAAAGGTCATCCAGGGATTTTATAGCAGTCTGATTGCAGGAAATCTGTGAGGAAACAAATATATCTAGAATATCTGGACGTTTTTTGAGGGAAGTAGGCCAATAAGTAGGGTGTATGGGTGCGAGGATAGAGAAACTATTAGAGGTTGAAATTCGGGATAAGATGCTACCACGGGAATTGGATGTTCGACAACCCCATCGTTGATGTTTGGCGTTGTAATCTCCTCCGGCAATAAACCGCGGTCCGAAGGATTGGAATAAGGATTCGAGGATGTTATAAGAAAGGGGGATACCAGGAGGACACTATACAGCTGAGAATGTTATATGGAAAGGACTAGTTGAAATGGTTATTGATGTTGATTGAATGGCGTCAGTTGGAGTAGAAGGAATAAGAGAATGTGGTATAGATTTATGGATAAGGATACAAGAACCGGCATGAGCTGTATCGTCAGGATGATCTGATCTGTAAGTGATATAGTCACGTATGTAAAAATATGATCGTTTTGTGAAGTGTGTTTCAGTCTATAGGGCGATGTCTATGTGATTGTTATGAAGAAATAAGTCCAGTTCGTCTCGATGGTTATGTAAGCCATTTGCATTCCACAGAATGATTGCTAGGGGCTTGTTCATCGTGGGGTATTAAATGGTATTTCGGAAAGGAGTCGGGTTAGAAGGGAAATGAGTGGTTTGATGGTATTATTTAGGTCTAATAAGAAATTCGAAAGGATTGTGTTGATGTCTACTGGACTTTGATTGGGAACAGGATATTGCTCTGAAGGTTGAGGTGGAGGATTAGTGTGTCTTGGGAAGCTGGTTGGGAGTTGGACCCTTCTTAGGACACTGGAAGCTGCATCAACTTTCAATGGTGTTTGGGTTTGGAGGTTTTTCATGGAATAAGTTTGGGATGGAGTTGTGGGTTCACTCTGAGGCGGAAGCTTCACCCGTAGAGGAAGACGGTGAGAAGGGATGTCTTGGCGTGGAGGTAGTAGAGGTGGATGAGATTTGGGAACCATTGGCTGGGATTGGGATGTTTCAGGCGCCTGTTGTCGGATCTGTTGATGTCGAGGCTGCTGCTTTCGGCTGATGGCTGAAAATGTCCTTTGTCCCTGTTGAGGAGGATTATTATCTGTTGAGGTGAACGGCTGCTGTTGATTATTATGATGTTGATTCTCGTGTAGTTTTTCTATTTCTTCTTTACTATTTTCATATTGACTTTTGGATGCTGCATGATAGGATCTTACCCTTTGAAGGTTTTTATGCACCACGCATCCTTTATAATTTGCTGGGTGGTCCTCACCGCATAGCACGCACTTTGCAGGTGTTTCCCTAGTTTTTTTACATGTGTCTGTTGCATGTGCTCCAGCACATTTGACACATCTGGCCGGATAGTGACAATAGGCTTTTGTATGTCCTAGTGCTTGGCATATTGTGCATTGCACAATTGTAGGTCTTTGCCTTGGCTCTTCAAAACGAACTACTGAATAGACCAGCCTAGTTATATCAAATATTTCAATATTACTTCTGGCTGGTTCCAGATCTACAAAAAATAACGGTAGCGGGAACTTTTCGACGGGATGTAGGACGACCGATATGTTTCTGACGTTGTGGCCGATCTCTTCCAAGTCCCTTTTGATGGCGTCAGTAGGTGTGGTACTGCGAAGACCTCTCAGAACAACTCTGTAGGCCTTATCTTCTTTTAGTTGGTAACAATGAAAATGAAATTTTTTATCAGTGAGGTGATTAACGAATTTTTTGTAATTCTCTTTTGTGGCTGTGTTAATTTTTATGTCTTTCACTCGAGAATAACATTTAAAATTGGTTGGGCCGATCAAGCTGGCTATTTCTTGACCGAAGGTCATGAAGTTTGAAACGTTTGAGACAAATATTGGAGGTGGAACAGGTTCGGAAATCTGAGAGGTTTCATGATGTTTAGGAGGCTCTGTAGGTACATTTTCGAGGGCTGCAAATTGATTGCTGGTTGCAACGTTAACTATTTCTGTTTTGATGGCTGCAGATGTTTTACTGCGGGTATTTGGTGCTGAGCATGGCTTTGACGCCGATTTGTTTTTCTTTTTCTTTTTTTTATTTGGAGAGGTACCAGCGGACCCGGGGACAGCATTTCGCTGACGTTTTTCTAGTTGACGACGCTTGAGATATTGTGAATCAGTTTCACTGATTTCGGACATTGCTACATCGTCCTCCGATTCAGTACCTGATGAACGTTCTGAATCCATTTTAAAAGAAATAAGCTTATTCAAAATAAAATATTAAAACTGAAATAATAGAAAAATTATTTATAACAATAGATATAACAAAAAAGAAACATTTCAAAATCAATACTTAATACTAAACTATCTACACTAATATATATGTACAATTATATTTTAAAAATAAAAATTAAAAAGGTCTCTACAAAAAAATGTAATAATAATAATAAATTGTCTGGTATGTAGGCTACGTAAACATATAAGTTTCACCAAGCCCTAGACCTTGAGAAGGGGATCAAGATAACTCCCCACTCTTCTGACAGGTGAACTACTGTACTTAGTACATTTAGCAATGTTAATAGTTAAATTGCTCACTCACCTCACTCACTGTAATTGTCATAGTTCTATGTTTTTAAATTTGTTCATGTTTAAGCAGCTATATATATATATATATATATATATATATATATATATATATATATATATATATATATATTATATTACCTTATTTTTCTCATTATTTTCTCTTTTTACATGTTTTAACAGTATTATTATTTCTTTACTATTAACATTCTTATCTGTTTTTATCTTGCATGTCTTTAACTATCTGGAACATTTCATAGCTTTTTACCTAATCTACCTGCAAAAATTATTAGTTCACAGCATCTTTTCCTCTAATACTGGGATCGTCTCTCCTACCTCACCATCATGTAAAGCGTCCTGACCTCCTGTCACGTCAACACCCAACCCTTACCTGCCCATTTTGATGAATTCCTTCAATATTTTACCCAAAGTTTTATCATACCATTGGGATTTCTGAAACATGGCTAAAACCCCACATCCCCACCTCTGCAATATCCTTAGGAGACTCTTCATTCTTCCGCCACGACCGAGGAGACCGGACTGGTGGAGGAGTAGGTCTTTACGTACACAACTCCCTAAAATCACATCCTCACACATAATTCCTTCTTGTTGAAATCTCTTTTAACCCAAACCCTCTCCTGTATGTCGTAGTATACTATCCCCCTCCTTTAGTCCCTCTTGATTGAATCTTTGAATCTACCCTTCACGACTACATTCCTCTCTATAACCACATCATAATCTCCGGTGATTTTAATACCAATCTCCTAGTCCCATCCAACGATCTACTATACCTGGAAAATCTCTTTTACTCTCTACACTTTTCCATTGTTCCATTTTCTCCCACCCATCACACCTTTCAATCCGACACCTGGTTAGACCTGTTTGTCATTGATTCACGGCAGAACCTCCTTTCTTCCTCTCAATTACCCGTTCCATTTCTGTCCTCTCATGATCTTATTCATATTTCATACAATATCCAAACTCCTGTTATATTACCTAAAACCGTAACTTTTCGCAACTTAGATGCTCTCACCCCAGAGAACATATCCTCTTTGAAACCTTGCATTGGAGAGAGATTTATTCTTGTACCACTATTGATTCGATGGTTGACATACTTACTTCCAATCTCAAATATATCCTTGACACCCATGCCCCACTGAAAACCTCAACCTTCCATCACAAGCTTGCTCCCTGGATGTGTCAAATAATTAAAGATCTTCAAAGAAAGCGTGGTGCGGTCTGAAGACGCTTTAGACGAACAAGGCTTACTGATGAGTATCAGGTTTTTAGGGCTCTTCGCAATTTGACACAGTCGACAATCTGGCAGGCAAAAACCAAATACTTCCACGAAGCCCTTTCATTTGCTCCCGATTCTAAATCCAAATGGCATCTCCTTTGAAAACTTTCTATCCTTAATTCATCTTCTTCTAGGGCTTTTCCAGCCTCTCCCAATGGAAAAACTCAAATTTTTTGTCCACCTCAGTTAATACTTCAAATTCATCCTCTCCCGCATTTTCCCTAGCACCCTCTTTCAACCCTGGCAACTTTTACTTCACTGACATTTCACCCAACGACATTATTTCCTCTGTTCAGAAATCCCACTCCAACTCCACAGGCTTCGATGGGATTCCTGTCAAACTGCTAAAATCCTGCCTTATCGATATTACACCTGTCCTACTATTTATATACAATTTTTCACTGCAAAACGGAGTATTCCCAACCTCCTGGAAAAAAGCCATTCTCCACCCTATCAATAAATCCTCTAACCCTGTCTCACTCAAAGACTACCGCCCAATTTAAATCCTCTCCAACCTTTCCAAGCTTCTAGAAAGAATAGTCCAGTCACAAATGTCAAATTTCCTCGAATTGTCCAACCTCCTTGACCCACTTCAATCAGGTTTCCGTCCCGGTCTCTCCATACAATCGGCACTTGCCAAAATCCCCAATGACATACATGCTACTATGAACGACAAAAAACTAACAGTGCTTATCCTTCTTGACTTTTCTAAAGCTTCTCATTCCTTTGACCATTCTATCCTTTTCAGCAAACTCAAATCACTGTCCTTTTCTAACAGTTCTATCCGATGGTTCCAATCCTTCCTCTCTAATAGATCTCAAGCAGTTTCTATACTTAATCATTCCCTTTCCTCTTTCCTCAGGCGTAGTACAGGGCTCAAGCATCTCGCCTCTTCTGTTCAACTACTATATCAATGATCTTCCTAAATCTGATAACCACTGTTCCCACCATCTATATGCTGACGACTTTTAAAAATATCAGTCATTTCCTCCTTCCGAGCTATTTATTGCGCTCAGTATTCAGGAAGACCTAGATAGGATCTGTGCCTGGGCAAAGCTGAACAAACTGGAATTGAACGCAATGATAACTCAGGCCATTGTTTTAGGTTCCAATTCCCTCCTTACATCCATCCACACCCTCCAAAGATTAATCCTAAACGATCATCCTATCACGACCACCTCCTCTGTGTTGGCATCACCATCGACCAAAACCTTTCTTGGAAATCCCACATCGCCTAGATATGCCGAACGGTCAATTAGTTCCCTGAAGTTGTTCCATCGTTCTCTTCATCTCCTTACACAATCTTCCCGTAAGCTTTTCGTATCATCTTTCATCTTCCCCCACTTTGACTATTGTAGTGTCGTATATGGAGGCCTCTCTAAACTGCTCAAAGAAAGACTAAAGAGAATAATGAACTGCTCTCTAAGATTTGTGCTTGGTACTCCGAAACGATCGCGCATATCCCACCTCTATGATGAGTTAAAATGGCTCTTCCCTCCCTTCCGAAGACAATATTTCCTCTGTTCATTCTTAACCCTTCATATATCTACAGTCTCCTCAAATTCAAATCCTCAGTTCAACACCATAAAACAAGATCCCGCCTTTCTGATCTCTACATACGTTCACACAGAACTAAAGCATTCGAACGTTCCTTTTTCGCCCGCTCCACCACAGTGTGGAACTCAATCCCTTCTAATATCCGTCATACTCCCTCACTATCATCATTTAAATCCTTGTTTTTCTAACACCTCCTAGCTTCCCAAAAAGATGCTCTCTAAGCAGGTTAGTCATTTGCTTAGAATGTAACGTATAGAATAATTCACTGTGTTATTTAGTTCTTTTAATTTTGCTTTTAGAGAAGCTTTACACCATGAAAAGATATTATTGCATGCTAGCTCATGCATTTAACAAAAGCTATGGATTGATCTATTCTCTTTAATTGCTTAATGTTTTGTCAAGATCTGTACTGTTTATTTGCTTACTATTACTTTTGTATAAATATTTCTTTTTAAATTGTTTTCTGTCACTTTTTACACGCTTTATGATTTGTAACATTTATCCTTCTGGCCAGATAAATATTATGTTTCTTTTCCTGTTCATATCTGTAATTCTAAAGGGACTTAGTCCCAGAACAAACTTACTTTTATATTCTATTCTATTCTATTTAATCCTACTATAATCATCAAAATGAAAAAAAAAATGTATAATTATTTGTTTTTTTTTTGTCTAATTGTTTTTGTTTTACTGCAGTAATTATATTTAAGAATATATACTAAATTATACTAATTAAAATTTAATTAATTAGTGTTAAAAGAACGTGAAATGTACTAAATTAATTAATTTGGTTATAGTGAGATAAACATCGCTTCGTAACTAAGACCTGAAAAGGCCCTCTACTCTTTAGGAGTCAAAAACTCAGGTAAGAACTTTTAATTATTCTATATAATTTCTTTAAGTAAATTAGTTTTGTTAACGAATAATTTCATTTCGAAACTAGATATAACTTTTACTTAATATAAACCTAGTTTAGAATATAAGTTTTCTATTTAATTTGATTTATAGAGTTGTTAAATAATCTCATAATAAAGTATGTGAAGCAGTCAATAGGGTTTTGACTGCTATGAAAAAAGCCATGATTATAATCACAGCATTTTGTACGCAGAAATTAATGAGAGATAGTTATCTCTCATAAAGAAAAGGGTAAACAATATTACGAATATTAAAAACTCTTCAATTAATTAATAAATTATTAATGTAACAAATAAATTATCATGATGTTTTAGAATCACATAAGAGTCAGAGGTTGGAACCTTATTTTTTCTGTTTATTTGGGATGCTAATAAACACCAAATCTGTTAACGAAACATTTTTTTTTTAATTAAAATTATTTTCAGATTATAATGTATTGGTATGCAATAATAGCAATATAATACAATCTGCTAAACACATAACCTCCATTTCGATGTATTCGATTCTCAAACCTGCAATTTTATTTAATAATTTGTATTAGACATTGTACTTTTCGTATATGGAATAAGTTGGCCCCTGAAAATAACTATCATATTATAAATTACTTGGTTGTTAAAAATTAAATATGTATTTGTATCTTATATAAATGTATTATATAGGTGCATTTATAGATGTAAGCAGACAGACGGTGATTAGAGCGGTGGTACCTCATGATATTTAATATAATAGATATCAGGAGCTATTTATAGTCTGCCAAAGCAATGAAGTCTTTGGAGCTCCGGCATGGACTGTAATGTTTATTCTTTTCTTTTCAAAGGCATTCCAGTCTACTGACATCCAATATTTATCATTATTCGTATTCGGGCTCGCCTTCGTTCCATATCGTAATGCAATTTTTAATTATTTATCTAGACTGTAATTTATTATTTGTTTTTAATTATTTTTAATTTTTGATTTTTAGGTTTATGCCGGATAAATACACCAACCAAAGTCAAGGGTATTGTTCATTTTATAATTAATTTTGAATGTTGAGGAATTTTCTAACCATGCTGGTGTTTCCCAGCATAACCGCTTTCTGCACTTCTTGAAGTTCCCAGCTTATTTCGAGCGCCTTCATCAAACCATTGCAAGATACGATAATCGGTAGTACTTTAACTTCCACCAATCGGTAAAGATGTCTTAATTCCTTGCACAGTTCTTGGTATTTACACATTTTTTCGCTTAATGTTTTAAAAACTTTATCATCAACAGGCACCCCAACTTCGATGATGGTAGCTTTTTTTATTTTTTTGTTTATGAGCAGTATATCAGGTCTGTTGTGGGGGATATTATAATCAATCGTCATAGTTTGATCCAAATGTAATTTGATGTCTGTTTTTTCTGATATTACCTGTGGCTGATATCTGTACAACGGTTGATGGTTAGTTATTTGCTTTCTGTATGAATTTCTTTCCATGACCTGTCCCTGAATTGCCAGAAGGAGTCCTTCAGTCTCGGGGAACATTTTTCCAGAGCTCTACCAACGGACAGACGCTTCTGAATTGATGCCCGGAGAATTCAAAGAATCGTAAAAACTTCCACGGAGTGGTTAACACTTCCATACTTCTGTAAGGCTCTCCTCAATTGGCATTGCTGTTGGATCTTGCCGAAGCAAATTCAGAGCTGTATAGTTGCGGTCAAGGGCAGAAATTGTCGTCAACATCGGTGAACGACTACTCATAAAATAGGTTCTGAGCCTTGCTTCTTGTTCACGACAGGCTTTCAGCAGGCTAATAAGTCCCCTACCTCCATGTTATCTGAGTATATACAGCCTTGGCACTGAAGAATTCGGGTGACGCTGCCTTGATTTAACCATTTGAGTTTTTAAGAAGCAGTCCATTTTTTCTCTTCACCGATCCCACGTTCACCTGTTTACGAGCCCTCGTAGCTTAGTTGGTACAGTACCGCGCTAGATGCGGATGACCCGGGTTCGAATCCCGGCTAGTACAAATCTTTTCTTTTTAAAATAAAATAATTATTTATATACAGAAATTTAGGGTCTTAACTCTGCATAATTAGGGTGAATCCAATAGGATTTGTGTATTGCGATAAAGGAGTTACAGACAACGGATATTCTATTTAGATAAATATTCGCCCAACCAGAAATTTGCTATTGATTTTCCGAAAGAGAAAGTGATAATGAGGTTACGGGAAAGTTTTCACGATTCTAGAACTGGCTAGGAAATTGAGGCGGAGGTGCAGAGGGCTTCATATAAAATTTAGTAGAGGCAGCTTTCCCACTGCGGACAGCCTCGTGTCACCCCATCGGTAAACAGGGGACCGTGTCGTTGCCTCGTGTTGTTGAAGGGATGAAGCTACAATCACACGACACCTGGCGCTCACGCGTGTATGTGTTGACCTCATTCACTCCTTACACAACAGTTTTCATTATTCGGATGTCACATGGATAAACATGATTAATTGAAACAGGAAAAAACTCTCAGCTTCAGAACTAAAGGAAGAGACAAACAACCCTTCTTTCATAAATATTTTTACCTTATTTTTAGTTTTTTAATGCCTAAGCATTTAAAAAAATAAGATAGTTATTTTTTTATTAAGCGGTTCGTTTAAGTGCTTTGAACATCTTTTACAAATTTATATCACATCGCTTCCAACAGATATCTTAAATAAAAAAAATAAAAATCGAAGAACTTACTACAAAATATTAACTTATCTTATTTATATATTAATCCCATAAAAAAATATGGTGATTTAACACGTTAATTTTACATGTGAGCAGGAAGGTTACAGTTTAAAATATGTAATAAAAATTGTATAAATGTGAATGTTAATTAACAAAAATTTAGTAGGTGGATAAAAAAATAATTTTTTGTTGGTACACATTTCTATTTATACAATTTTTATTACGTATTATAAATTGTAATCTTACTGATCACATGTAAAATTATTATAATTTTATATTATACGTGATCTAAACATAATAGAAATAGAACTTCGAGAAGCATCTTTTATGCTGACGATTACAAAAGGAGATTTGCAATTATATTCCTAAATGAATGTGAAATATGATGCGTGTAGTACCATAATAACAGTAAACCATAATTTTCGGTAGTTTAGTCAAGCAATGGTGTATGATCTTGAAGCTTCAGGTTCAGAACGTGACTAAAACCATGAGAAATAAGGCGGAAGTTCTTCGATTTAAGTAGATGGAATTGGTTGACTTAACAATGATTGCTTGTCTCATTCATTGAAAATGCGAAAAAGACAGTTTTTGAAATTTCGGCTGAAACTTTCCGCGTTTCATTCCACACGCCTCATATATTGTTTCGAACAGATTTCCTATTAATAAAAATACTAAGATCTTCCCTGCTTAATATCAACTAATCATGCTAGAATAATAGCAATGGAAGCATTTATGATATTCACGAGTACAAAGGGAGTTAAATATGAATGATATACCTAAATTTATGTAAAATATGATATTGTGTGTAGTTTTCAATGAAGATGCACTGCCATTAAAATTCGGCTGAAATAAGCGTCAAGATCAGGAAGTTCTGAACTAACATAACTTTAAGCAAATGTTGAATGAATCTTTATGTTCGTATACACCTGGAAAAACATTGTTATAGACATCATAGTGCATGTCGAAAAAAACCTTCCAGTCACAAACCTATTACATTAATAAGTAATCATTTTATATCAATATCTGTAGATTTAATAGATCCATTTTTGCATATTTTCCAATTCCTAGAATGTAACAATTTATAATTTTAGGCTTCCAGTGCGCTAAATGTGCTTCTTACTTCAGCCTTAGATCTGGAGTATTCTTATAATATTATATCATTTTCTAACATTATAACTGTTATATAGAATTCATAGAGTATGTCATAAATTAATCTAATGTAATATGTATACAAAAAATATACATAACAGATTTTTGAAGTTTCAAACAGAATAGTATCTTATTATAATTAGATATTCTGTTGAATTGCATTGAGTAATAGCAATATATATATGGTATTGCATTCTGTTCAATGTCACCGTCCCTTGTTCTTAGGGTTTCAAAAAAAATTATTTTTGGCGGCTTTAAACTTATTTTTATTGTCTCATACACGTTTTAGCAATGTATCCATCCTAAAATCTCTCGCGTCTCTAGATCTTTTGTAATATTCTTAAATTTAAAACGAATATTCTTAAATTTAAAATTGTAATGTACAGTATGTCCAATATGTATTGATGAGCATGCTGTTTGTTACGGCAATCCAATCTATTTGGACAGCACAGCTGATGATAAATAAAGCATTTCTCTCTATCAAATAAGTTTCGTGATGACAAGGTTGATCGTTATGAATATGACGAAATAGTGGATCTTATTCCTAAATTACTGTTGGGGGGAGGGGGGGGGGGGCTTTTGAATAGATACCGGCATATTACATCTGAATTCAAACGATGCCAATTTTCGGAAGATGATTGATGTGCCGGTTTTGTCAAAAGCCTAGTAAATGTCGGAGGAAACACCAGCTGCTTCCTGTTCCTGAATAAAACTGTATTGTAGTTCTGCCTCTGAGCTGAGCGATTTTTTATTCAGGAGCCGCGGTGTTCAAATCATGAGGGTTGGTGAGGATATCTGGGCTAGGCAACAAACGATTTCCCGCACTCATGAAAAAAAAAAACTGCAATGTGGAAAACTGTTCCTGTCCCTCACTCCCGGACCTGGTTGACCGCAGAGAGTGGGAGAGTCAAGTCAAAACATGAAAATTTTTGTTGTACAGGAGAATATAAAAACTATTGTTTGTTTCAGTATGAACAGTGAATGCTAAACTAACAAGTGTAAGTACGAACAAACTGCAAACATCGGTATTGCTTTCATGAAAGAGTTGGTTAAAAAAAAAAAATTGATGTTCTAATCAGCATTTAATATACACTTGATTTTTATTTTTGTTATGTGGGTGGCAATGGTGTACTCCGTATTTATAATAAAATATATCGTACAAATAATTCTCAAAATTCGGTCTTTTTTCGGTGGTGAGTTGTGACCATGAAACGGTAAATATCTCTTTATCACTCCTCAAAAATGTATCAACCTATTTTCAGTGCTTAATATTCCACATTAAAAACTCTATTTATATATACTGGTAAAAAAAAAATGTGTCACTAAAGATGAAAGATAATTTAGACAACGAAGGTAAACAAATGTTCAAAATTCTATAAAAATTAAAATTATGGATGCTAGTGTAAAATAATTGTTCTTTCAACGACCTTGCAAGTTGACGGCATGTAAAACACATAAGTAACTAAAAGAATCTATATTAATGTAAGGAGTGATTATTTTCGATATTTAAAAAAATCCGGAAATGTGACAAACATAGATTCGTTGTTTTATCATTGAACATTATGCTATGGTACCTTGGCTAATCGTACGTTGGGAGTCGTTAATTTTGACTATCCAGTTATAGTCAGGATAGGGATCTTTAAATAGTATAAAAGAGTCTCAGAACCCCAATTATCGTCGTATGCCAGAAGCTACGATTTTTACTTCATTTAAAAAATGCTTTGGTTGACTGTTGGCTTAGAACCCGCGATCTTGGGCATAGAAGGCTTATTTTCTAACCACTTTACCACATGTGTACTTTAAAAGTTTAAGATTTAATACGCCTGCAAGGGTAAATCGACCGTAGTAAGTGTACGAATCGAGCTGTAGTACTGGTACATAACATTGTTTGTTTTGATTTCAAATTTGTTTGAGATCAAATAATTCAATTTAACAGCTATATAAGGGTTACCTCATACTCCCTTAAATTGACAGTTAAATAATTGTTTTTGTTATGTGCTGATGAATTGCCAAGAAACACTTCTAAGAACTTCATTATTTACTTTAACTTGATACTTCAATATCTTATACATATATAATATATTAATAAATCATATTTAATGAGTTAATATTAAGGTGAAATTCAATATTATTAATTATTAATAATAGGGTCAAGTTAATTAAACTTATAAAATTTAAAACCTTACTTGAGCTCATTATTTTCTTTTCCGAGCTACTGAAGATGAATCCACTTCAGCTTAGTAATTGAAACGATCGAGAGAAACTGCCGAGCCTAAGCAATTTTATAAAATGCTCACCACTTAACAATATTAATATTAGAGATAGATAACCTTTAAAAGCGAATGGTTTAAAGTTCAGTTTAATTAAATCTGTTACGAATTTCGCAATATATTTATGCTCAGAATAAATTAAGTTTAAAACAAAAAACCTTCGTAGTTAAAGCCGCAGTTCGTACAGGTGCTGCTGAACCCTGAATTGCAAGTAACGACCATTGGGAACACACCTGATTCAGTGGATCATTAGCAATGAAACGCACCTGTGTCCATGCTCATCGAGTTGGCAATTTAACTCTGGGTAATATTGATTGTACTTTTTTGTTCATATATAAGCATTATTTTAATCTTTACTTGTATGATCACCCCCGACGCCCAGTCTGCACTGATGAACGGAAGTGTTGTTAAATTATTTACTTTGCAAGTCAGGCATTTAATATACGCTTAATAACAGCCATGATAAAACAGTCAGTACCTGTCGATATTGCACTTATTGTAGCATCTTCAAGAAAAAAACGACAATAATAGCAAAGAAAATAAAAGGAATAAAGCACATTTCACCGCGAGGAAACATCCCACCACCACCAAGTTCCAAAATGCAACTACTGATTCATAGGGAAGGTTACGGGACAACAGCTGGAAAATATTAAATAAAAAATCTGATATAAAAAATGAATAAATAAATAGAAAATACAAAATTAGCACGCCCAAAGCACAAAAAAAAATAAAATAAAAGTGCACAAAAACAAAAGACAAGAAACCATATCACTTTTTTTCATTTAACCTTTTAAGGCTATCATCCTGTTACATTGAGTAGATGAATCATTAAGAAGGTTACAGGGACATTCAGTTGTTGGATTTGGACCTTGGTGGTGGTGGGATGTTTCTTCTGGTTGCTGTTTGCAGCATTTTGAGGTTCAGATATGCTTTACTCTCTTTTTTTTTTTGCTTTGCTATTATTCTCTTTCTACCTGAAGAAGCTTGAATAGGCGAAATATCGACCGGTATTTTCGTTTTCTGTTATAATTGTAGAGATTTCTTGTTTGGATTTTTTTCATACATGTCAACAATCATATCTTAATTTCTAACATTGTCAGAAATCGCTTCATCCTTTTTTCAAATATGATTTTCACAAATGTCAGGTACTTTTTCACATTCACTTTCATTCACAGGAAGTATGGTACTTTTTACTCGACTACAGGTGTAAATTCTAAAACTATTTACGTACTACATACTCGAGCTCAATATAAACCACAATACAGTGTTAGAGGATATGACACACACGTAAGTATAAGATACGAGTATCTTATGACGAAGAGAACACCGACACAATATTGCTCCTGGATGTAGTCTGATGGTATATGGTATCGCTTATGAAATGTGTTTTGCATATGAACCTGACCATGATTACGAATACGTATTATTAGTGGCATAATTTAACATAAGATCTAATAAATTATAGTGAAAATTGGACTGCAGTATCTGTCGAAAAAATTATTTAATTTAAAACAAAAAGTGCAACACCATACCCCGGAGGTAAAGGAAACAATGTCACATTTTTGTAATTTTTTAGGAAAGCCAATTTTGTGATAACTTTGAACTATTTGTTTGTTCTTTACTTATAGTAACATTTTAAATTAATTTGTTTGCACAGTTATTGCATTGATAAGTAATTGAAATTATTGATAATAGTATTTATCATAAGAAATCATTAACAATTAAAATGTCTTCATCGATGAGGCATAATAAAAATAAAAGAAAATGAAAAACAGAATTATTATAAAAAATAATATGCATTTTTTATTTACTTAAAACAGCAAAAAAAAGTATATTTCATTATGTGCTCTGAAGGTAACTATATCATGTCCACAAAATAGGTAATTTTAGCTAAATTGTCCTCCACTTTTCATCCAGGGCACACAGTGAAACATACTTTTTTGCTGTTTTAAGTAAGTAAAAAATACATATTTTTTTATATTTATTATGTTTTTCATTTGTTTTTTTTTTATTATGCCTTATCGATGAAGACATTTTAATTGCTAAAGATTTCTTTATAATGCGTTATCCATAAGAAAGGCAGCACCGGAACTATGAGCGGTCGACACAATGTTTATTAGCAACAAAATAGGAAACGGAAAAAGGGTGATTCCTACTGATTAATTCAGTTGTTGTAAATTGTTTTTTCCCTTTTCATGAAAATTTTTTAAGATATGGAAAAGAACTTTATTGTTAAAGATTTTGATGTTTCGTTTATGATCATCAGTCAGATGCTCCTTTATGTGCTGGAACGAGGCATATAATCCTTCCAAGGATGAGCACTTGATGAATGAATGAATGTGAAAAATTATTAAAAATGTGTTGTTTATAGGAATTCATTGATTGTGGCGAAGATCATGATAGATCTTATCAACTATGTTCGACTATTCCAATTAGATGGGAAATAAAAGAACTAGACATTGCAAGGAATTCCAGGAGGAATTTAATGAAATATTTCATGCAAATCATTCCGATGTTATATTTTAAAGAAATTTATTTAAAGAAACCTTAGATACAAGTAAATTACGATCCTGGAAATGTACTTGATTCGATTACTTCTGAATTGCTCAATACTTGGAATGTAGTTCTCTTTTTTTCATGAAGAAGGACTCATATATACAGCGAGGATGGTTGCTGGCCCAAGTCCAGGTGCTGTTGCACGATATCGACCGACATCGTCCTCTTTCCCGACGATCCCCCTAATGGAGTACAGCCTGTCTGCCTTCTGCCTCTGGGGGATTGGCAAGCAATCTTTTGCTTCTTTCCTTCGTTTGACTTCTTCTCAATCCACTAATCCTTTCCTCTACTCGTTGAACACGGTTTTCTATTCCCTTAGTCACACAAGTGAAGGGAAAGGACAATTCAGTTCTGGGATTTTCTCGATCACAAGTATCGTTGATTTTCACAATAAGAATCTTGCTTCCAAGTATAAAAAATACATGTGTCATTTTCAAATGATTGTTTTTGTATCAGAAAAGATACTTAAATAATTGGGTCAGGTTATCGCTACTATTAATTATTACGAAACTGAAAATGGATTCACAAGGATGGTTACATTGAAGAATGTGCTTTCTAGAAAATAAATTTGTTTTATATAGAATTTCGTTTATTTTTTAGCTTTCAAAATCTTACCATTATAATCTGAATATTTTTCTTCAAGTGCGCAACAATGTTAGGTATCGTGTTCTTTTCATTTATTTGTATGATCCTTTTTTCTTTTAAAATCTTTTTCCTGAACTCAACTATAGTTTTTTGGTTGGAATTTTCATGATAAATATTTATTTTGTAATGCATTGAGTGTTGTATACTTTCTTTATGTTTTTAATAGCAATCTAGGACTTTATCTTATTCATTGTTTTACTTTTTTATTACACGTATCTAACAAATAGCTTCAATTTTGCATTCCAACAATAAATAAATATATTAAAATAAATAGAAATGAGCTTTTTCTAGAAATTTTTAAATTAATCCGTTATAATTTATATTGGGAAAGAGAAAAAAAACATTTTCCAGTCGGTTAAATTTTCTATGATCTTTATTTTTCTCTTGAGACGTTTCGGCAGTATGTCATTTTCAATCTTATCACATTTTTTGTTTTCTGTATCGGTAACGATTCATTTACATAACTTTATTATAGTTACAAGTCTAAAATATCTGTGGAAAAATAATAACATCTACATTAAATTATGTAATTCAACAATTATAAAAAAATTTTAAAAAATAAAGTGTCCACAATAACTAGTAACAAATTAAGTATAGATACCTCCAAATAAAAATCATTTTTATTTTTATTTAAATAAAATTCTAGGGCATCATTTATCCTCCATAGTCATGAAAATACTTTATTAGAATTTAGATTTTATTAAGAATTAGAATTTTATTTAAATACAAATTAAAATGATTAACTTAATTTGTTACTAGTTATTTTGGACACTTTATTTTTTTTTAAATTTTATAATTGTTGAATTACATAATTTAATGTAGATGTTATTATTTTTCCACAGATATTTTAGACTTGTAACTATAATAAAGTTATGTAAATGATTCGTTACCGATGCAGAAAACAAAAAAAATGTGATAAGATTGAAAATGACATACTGTCGAAACGTCTCAAGAGAAAAATAAAGATCATAGAAAATTTAACCGACTAGAAAAATTTTTTTTTTCTCTTTCCCGATATAAATTATAAAGGAAATGAGTCCAGTATAGAAGAAAAAAATGATAAAATTAATCCGTTATTGATTGCGACCGTATAACAGAACATGAGATAGAGTGTTATCTACCACATATATACTAAGGTGACAAATTTCGGTGTGAAATATGGCTCGGGTGAGATATACCATGTCATATTTTTTTTAAATCTCAGAACCACAACATATACTAATAGTTGGCCAAGAAAAATATAAAAAGATTAATTTTTTTTACTACGGGAATAAATATGGGTAATTATTCCACAAGTTGTGGCTTTAATGACTTACAAGTTTTAACCTTTCATTCGTTTCATTTTTAATGTTTTTCAAACATACAAGTTATCATAAGCTTTAGTATGGAATAAAGAAAGAAATTATAGAAAATGCGCAAACTTCGGTAATGATTTAATCTATAAATGAACTTTTCAACAAACATATATCAACTATAATACGAAAGTTTAGTTGTAACTTTTATTTCATGCTGAAATGATTACCGAAATCTACTCATTAGCCGTAACTACAGTCTATTTTCCGTACTATAACCTGTATTTTTGGAAAATATTAAAAATGAAACGAATAAAAAGTTAACAATTGTTGTAACTCAACTCGAAGAGACAACCTGCGGAACAATATACAAAATGAAATATGTCTATGGGAAAATGTGGCTCAATCCAATATTCATACACCTACTTTTCTGGTTTCTATTATTAGTTTCTATCTTATAAGAAAACGCATTGACATCTTTAAATATTTCTTTCTTCGGAAAATTGGATGGCAGTTGATTCGAGGTTAAAAGTCTCGGAAATATAAAGAATTAAAGAGGTTGTAAATCATTAGAACTTTTTCAGAGCTTTCAGGACTCAAGATTCTTGAAATTGTGATACTCCTGTCTTCTTTGGAACAGTTTCTTTGAGCGAGTATTAATGAGATCTTTTAAGTACCTCAGTATTCAATACAGAATCCCTCCAGGGTATTTAGTACAAAACGGACCTAAATTAGAGGGCACTATTAAACTAAGCCATTAGTTTAACAGTTATCAGAGAAGTAACGAAGAATTTATATTTCTATTACCTCTGTATTCTATTTTTTTTTATGAATGATTATGGTTATCTCTCATACAAGTCACTTGCTTGACCAATTTTTTGTGGATATATAAAAAATCTGACCTAAAAAAAATGTTTAAATAAGCAGTTATGAGGACTTCAGACTGAAGTGAAAACTGAAGTTGTTGGAATAACTGTTTTCTTTTTTGAATTTCTAAATCAATTGTAGACTGAATCATTTAAATTTCAAAATTTTAATTTTAACTTATTACAGTTGGTCTGGTTCACACTCCAAGAAATAATTATGTACATTTTCAATTAGTTTATTTATTAATAAAGACATATCATGGGCTGCGCAAGCTCAATGCAAAATATTAATAATTTAATTGAAATGATAACCAGTTATATTATTTATACCTTGTATTTGTAATTACATAGATTTTATTTTAATTTTTATCATTATTATTATCCCTAAGTTCAACAATACTTAGATCATTTTTTGTTTTCAATCATTTGCTAATACAAGACATTGTATCCTCCCCCCCCCCCCCCTCGACAGCCCTGAAGAAGACCTGCAATGTGAAAAGTTGGCCCTTTAATAAACATTTCTCCTCCAAAAGATAATTTTTTTTACCTCCAACCGGACTATTTTCTTCCACTAAAATTAGTATCAATTACACAACTATTAAACGAATTTTTAGATAAATATAATTTTCATATCACTGGGATATAATAATTATATTATTATACAAAAATATAATTCTTATATCAATGGAATCCCAACCTAAAATCCCAACCTATAAAAATACATTGTATAACTCAAGCATAGACCACTAGTTATCCGCCAGTCTCGAGTATGTTGCTGACGGGAAGTTAACCACCTACAAAAAGTCGCTAAATGCGGTTAAAAAAGTTTTCACTTAAAAAAAAAAAACATGGAATTTTCAATATCTACTGAAATTTCGAATGTTATTGCAATATCTGAACAAACAAGTATTAATTTGAATATAATAGATTTATTATTACTGTTTTTCATTACCACTTGGTGATATTCCCGATATTTCCTTTACCCTAGACACTTTATTGAGCCATCAAATAAAAAACTATTAGGGGACTTGGAAACGGGAGCTGTGCCAAAAAGGAAAAAAATATTTTTTGTGGTACCAATAGGACTACTGCCAATTAACAACCAGTAGTGTGTTATTGCGTCCGTTAACATGTCATGTAACATCAAGTCTCTCTCTCTCTCTCTCTCTCTCTCTATATATATATATATATATGTATATATATATATATATATATATATATATATATATATATATATATATGTATATATATATATATATATATATATATATATATATATATATATATATCTATATATATATATATATATAGTATATATATATATATATATATATATATATAGAGAGAGAGAGAGAGAGAGAGAGATAAAGGATCTTTTTTAATAAATTCTGTGGTGATTTAACCATATTTACTTGGTATATTTATCTGTTCAATCATTGTGTTTCATTTTGTTTGTTTTTTTCTATAAATTACAAAATGTTAGTATTTCTGACAGTATTACTATTTTTTTTTTAAATTTACGTTCAACAAAAGATAAAAAATAAATACACAAATTACTCGGTTATTTAAACAAGAGAGAATATTAAATTAAATTATATATATAAGTCATTATGGTATATTTTAAACAATTTAATATGCACTCAAGTAGCAAAGAATTAAAAATAGTGAATAAAACCATTTAACTAAAATAAATATAAAGGATAACAGAAAATTGATATTAGACGGAAGAATAAAATAAATTTTCTTAGATGAAAAAAGCTTCTATAGTCCATAGAACTGAACATAAAGATTTTCCTTAAGATGGAAGTTAAATGCTTCTAAAATAGTGCTTACTATTGTCATATAGCTAGTAAATTATATGCATAAAAGAATTTTATGATTTAAAATAGCAGTAGTATAATTTTATTATATCATTTTATGTTGTATTATTATTTTTATTGGATTTTGGTATTATTGGGATTGATATTGGTTTTTAAAGAACTTGTGGATAGTCGTCTTGATTTTTTTTCCTATTTCCTTTACTTTTGTCCTTGGCGATTCCATTCCAGTTTATTGGGCAGTACTCAGACACCGCCCTTTTTTGTTCGGTCCAGTTTTACCATCTGAGTTCGGACATACCTTTCGAATTTTTTCCTACTTTAGAGACATTCATTAGAAATTGTTGGATGTATTTTTGCCATAGCTCTAAAAAGCACATTTAAGACTTAGGAAACTTAGAATACACTTCTCGCAGAATCAGAACTTTTTTTTTTCGGAAATCTCAAATACCTCCTAATTTTCCTAAAACAGTTTCTGTTGATGGAGTCGTAGGTCTGGTTTTAATTTAATGAATAGGATGTGTGCATATTGTTTCCTATCTTCACTCATGTATTCATTTCAGGGTAAATATTGGGGTAAGTGGTCTCACACCACGCCGGAATCCCACCTAGAGCTTTCTCATAAAAATGGTTCAATCTGTTGAACATTACATGGCATTATACCCGTGCTTATCATAATCTCATATGCTATGATTCTTTAGTTGTCACACATAGAAACGCTGATAAAAAATGTAGTTAACTTTTGTTATTGAGCGTTAAGGTACCTACCACTGGAATACTACGTCTGTTGAAGAAACCCTACGAAATATCATCTATGTTATATATTTTTAAAAAAGGTTTTACGGTAACTTCCAATTTCTTTTGAGCGTTAACAAACTAATTTATATCGGTCTGATATTCATACGTAATATGATCCTTTTATTTATTTTAATTGTTCAGACTCGTCAATAAGTTAGTATAATCAATAAAAGAAAACTGCTATACACAATACAAGAATGACTCGTGTATAAAATAGAGAAACTTTTCGCAGTTAGAACCAAAGTAAATTACAAAGTTAGTTGGTAATTTTCTGTTAGGTTTACCTTCGGTGTAGAGTCGCGTTTTGATGAAAAAAAAATTATTTTTTTTCAAGATAGGAGCTGTCTTTTCACATTATAAAGTTTCCCATCTCCGACATTGAATAACTTTATATCCTTGAGTAAAATAAGAATTAAGTCAACTCAGAAATAGGAGGAGAACAGAGGTCTTAATAATAAAAGAAAATTGAAGTTGTTTTCACGAGTTAAGGCTCTTTTAATTAAAAAGACAAACAAGAGACGGCTCATTTGCGAAGTCGAATGAAACTCTTTTTGTAACAAAAATGAAATTATTTTATAATTAGAGTAACTTTATAGAAAGCACATAAAGAAGTCTATCCTTACTTTTCCTTATTCCCATAATTAAAATACCATTCTATAAAGAAAGCGCAAATCCTCCATAAAATAATAAATTTTAATATGAAAATAAAAAAGTTGTAGTTAGATTATTTTGTATATTGTTCAGCTGTGTTCTACCAGATGAAAAAAAATAAAAACACCGTACATTATAGTTTATATATTTTTTATAGATGTTTATATATTTTTTTGAATGTCTCAATCCCTCCGAACATTTTCGTGTGATCTTGAGCCCTAGAATAGTTGTAAACACTATGTCATTTGTTACTTAATAGTAAGTGTATAACGGGGGATATTAATTGTCTGAAATTACAGATATGTATTTTTATTTACGTTCAATATTCTAGTTCTTGCAATCTACAAATGTAGAAGTTAATATAAGAGTAAAAAATCAAAACAAAAAACTGTACAGCTACAACCCTTTAAGGATCTTGGGTTCAGTACACGGTAGAGACTACTGTTTCAAATACAATGGTTATGAAAAGAGTTGATTTGTCCGAGATCACACTATTTTAAAAGTTTTAAAAATTAAGAAGAATAAAATTATGTATTCCGCGGCAATTCGTATAATTTTTCTCTTCCAAATATAACTTGGCCATAGGTTTACGGAGGCGTTCCGAAATATTTATATTGTTTACGGTTAAGATACAGTGAGCGAAAGAACAATGTATGAAAAAATTCGATCTGGGGATTATGATCATACCAACAAAGAACGTGGTAGGCCGAAGACTAAGTTGGACAACGAAAAGTTGAAAGAGCTTGTCGAAGCGGACCCTTCCCAAATCACTCGTGAATTAGGTTCACAACTTGGAGCAAGTGTCATGACTGTTTCCAGGCACCTTAAGGAGCTTGGTAAGACAAAAATGCTGGAAGTATGGGTAACACATGAATTAACCGAGGCCCAGCAGCTCACCCGATTTTTTTTCAGGAGCTGAGTATAGAGGTCTTTCCTTCACCCACCATATTCTCCGGACATTTCTCCAACTGATTTTTACTTTTTCCGTTGTTTGGATATTCTTTAAGAAATAAAAAATTGACAACGTAAATGCCCTGAAGTCGGCCTTCCAAAACTTCGCTTCTTCCTTGACACCTAATTTCTACAGAGGGGCGATAGAAACGCTTGTTTCACGTTGGGAGAAGTGTAAAGTTAAGGATCCTATTTTGATTAATAAAAGTATTGTTTAATAATTTTTGCTAATAATTTAAATTTATACCTTCACTGACTTTTCATATGTTACAACCCAATAAATTATGTTAATTGTATTTTGTTATTTAAATAACGAGGATTTGATGTTAATTAATAAAATATAGAAAGACTGATACTGTCATGAATTGTATTGAATATTAATATCTAGGTTTTTAAATTGTTAAAGTATATTTTAATAAACCATATACTACTTCCCGGAAAACAGTAATTCTATTAGTTTTCTAGCCAAAATTTTATGAGAAAATTATTCTATCGGTGTATGCTGCTTTTAACCAGTTTGAAATAATTATCAAATACCCGAATCTACACCTGTGTTAATTTATATATTATGTATAAAATAATTTTCATATTAGTTAGGTAGATTTGAATTTTACTTTAGTTGTGTAATTCTATAAAGCTTTCAATTAAATGTCCTATATTAATTTTAGTTGTTAGTTTGATCATTTTTATTTTTTCTAATATTTAGATGTAGTAGCTCCTATTTTTCTGGAGGTGAAACGGAGGAATTGGTGAAAAACAACTTAATACACAAGCGTGTATGTATAGTCTGTTTTCGTGAGGTTATCGAATCGGTTTATGACTAGAAGGAATGGTGTTTGTAATATGGGATTGAGATCCATAAAGGAATGATATGGTTTCCTTATGGTCAGCACTGTAAACTGCCTCAAGGAATGATATGGTTTCCTTATGGTCAGAACTGTAAACTGCCTTAACCAACCGTCCTCTTTAATATGTATTTATATCTCATTTAAAATAATATTACGGGAGACAAGAGAAGAGAAGAGAATTGACTAAGGAACAGCATGGATAGTTAAGAGTATGTTAACTGTTAACCGGGGAACTATTTTTTAAATTACGCAGCATATAACGGGCGCGAGCTCTTTCACTAGGACGTGTCAGTACACGGACAAAAAACTAACAGAAAAAGAAAAAAAGGCGCGCCTTAGAAACATTGAGGAGGAAAAGCGACGTGCTAAATATTTGTCATCGTTAGCTATATCGACATCATCTTATGAACCACTACAAGAAAATTCATCTTCTGATTCTGAAATAATAGAGTTACAAGAAAATAGGCCTAGTCCAAGTATATAAAACTTGTATGCGGAAGAAATTCATAATTCCGAAGTTAGTGGCAGCATTAGATAGGTGTCAGTTAAGTATGAGAGATTCTGTATTTATAATTGGCAGTAGGGCATAATACGGACGAATTTGCTATAAGCAAGTATTCAATCCATAGAATCCGAACAGAAATGGGAAGAGAGCGGGCTGAACCTATAAAGGTTAATTTCCATAACAAGGTACCGGATACGGTAACTGTCCACTGGGATGGCAAACTATGCGTGCTTCTGGAACAAAAACTGGTTAGAGAAATGCTTATTTTTGCTTGCCGTCATCGCGTTTACGAATTGGTATTACAAAGTGTGTTTGAAGCCAAAATCAGCCAAGGAACTACAAGCCTAGACATTCCGTTGTTCAAAAAGTTCCGAGAAAATGTCGATGGCGAGAAAATACAGATCTGTAGGGAGAAGTTATCTTGTTTGAATGTTTCAGAAATTGATAAACTGCCAGAATTCTACCGATGTGAATTGACTAAAGAAATAGCTAGAGATGACTATCGCGAATTCATTGAGCGGTCAATAATAGTTGTTGGTGGTGATACAGAGAAGAAATTTAAGATTCGGCCTCCAAGTGCTATGCACCAAGCTCGGTGGATGGCGAGAGCCATTTATTCATTAAAAATATTATTACTAAGTTCCCAATTCAGAATTTCAAACAAGGAGAAGGCAGCTCTGATCAGAGATGTCTGTCTCTTTATCGGACATCCTACGTAAAACCCTGGCTCCAATGCGTTTTAGTAGTAAAAGCACCTTATCAGAATTTGTGCTTTTTAAAGTCCATGAAAGCTTACGAGACGATAGACAAAAGCATTTCCAAAGCAGCTTTACAGAAGTTTTTCCATCATCTATGGTATTATACAGATGGAGTGTCTGTTTTGTCTTTATTTGACTATGATGTCGATCAAGAAACTAAAGTAAAAATGGTTGCTAACTTAGCTAAAGAAAACCCACCAGCCCATGATAAACGTTACATCGCATCCAAAGAAGAACTGTGTGGCCCACTTTTTGGTATGTATTACATGTGAATTATGCTTTGTTTTTCTTTTATAGTTTACTATACGATTGTTATCCTATCCCTCTATTTCAATTTCAGAGAAAAACATCGATGACTTCGTCTCTGTCAAAAGCAAGTTCTTATTTAATCGGCTCAAAATTGATGACAGTTTTCTGAACAAGAGCCCTTCTTCATGGTCAAATAATGATTCGTTCCAACAATCTCAAAAGAAGCTTCTGACTCAGAAAGCAGTTAATGATACGGGAGAAAGAGCGGTTAAATTAATGCAAGACTTTCATGGTTTAGTCACTGTTGAAGAGGAGCAAAATCAATTTTTATTACGGTGCGTACAAGTACACAGAAACGTATATCCTGACTGTAAAAAACTAACTTTGAAAAGAAAATTTCATGATTAATTTGTCTTTTACAATAAATAAATATTAAATAATATTATGTGTATTATTGACTGAATTTAAACAATAAACTATACAATCTCCCTACAGCTTCCACACTAACTGTTATATTTAAACTTTGACGTCAAGTCGGCACGGGTTATCGTTATCCGATCGCAATAATATTTAAGGTTTTGGATTGAAATGGAAAAAATTGAGAGGGTATGCGAATTTCTAAAACAAAAATGTCACCCTTGTGAGCCTGGGACACCCTAATGTATGTATATATATATATATATATATATATATTCGATCACTTGTGAAATGTCAAATGTCGGGTGGTAAACCACCCAACGTTCCTAGGACTGTCTCTGGACTGAAAGTTCTGGACAGAGGGTTAAATCAAAATCAGGTGAACTCAAGGCAGATACTCGTATGTGACGGGAGTTAGTGAAATGGATTTGCAACTGCCTCAATCACTTTTTTTTTTTTTTTTTTCTATATTTATTCCTAATACATTTAAAAATTAATATTTATTTATATTTCTATATGTTTCAATTCTCGTGTAATTATATTCCATTGGAGAATCCATTGGTAACCTATCCCCATCTGTTTTCTGGCTGAGTGTAGAGTTGTGTGTTCTGTAGTATTTTCTTTTTCCATTTCTTTATATATGTTTTCTTGTTATTCGATCTAGACTTTGTTGATGGGTATAATTCCACTCTTACCAACTATATAATAATTTCCTTGATCAGTTAAGATTATATTATTTACAAGAACTTGCAAAGATATATCTATCTCTAAACTGTGCGCATTTGTGCACAGATTGTTGTGCAATGATGCAATGATGGGTGTAATATGGCCATAACAACAATATTTCCATAATATATATGTTTAACTTTTATACATATTATGTATTCATCTTGTTTCGTTTTTTCAGCCACTATAGTTATTGAGTAAGAAAATGGTCCTGGTGGAGGCCAGAAAAAATTCTCTTAGTAAGTAGTGTTTATTTTTAAAGCCAACGTTTTGACCTATAACTTAGGGCTTCTTCAGGGCTAGTAGTGAGGTCAGCTGAGACCCGAGACTGACCTGATTAATATCAATAAAATCGTCAGCTTTATATATATATATAAAGTCAACTAATGTTATTCAACATCTATAATTATTGTTAATTTTTACATATAATGTTCGTAATTTAATAAATAAAAATTATGAAGCGGTTCTTTTTTTGCATGGACCATCAGTTTTATACAATGTTGAATTTCTACTTACTTCATAAAGTCTTAAACAAGGTCCAAGTCAAGGGGCTTACCATGAATAGAACCTAGCGTCATGGCACAAAGAAAAGAAATCTAATTAAAGTCCCAGGAAATAATGTAAAGACTTAGCGAGGGGCTTGGGGTAACAATAGACTGCACAACACAGAAACAGTTCTAATAAGAAAGGATCAGCTTTTCAATTTTGTAAATTTTACAAGCAAATAGGAGTCATCTACTTCATTGGAGTGGATTCGCTCTTTGTCGCTCTAAACAATAACTGAATTACTTCGAAAGCTTTTGTTCACGAGAAGAACACTCAAATTAATCAAACTATAACTCCCTTACTTGTTATTTCTTCGGTTAATATTATGAAACAAACATGAAACCAGTAAAGAAACTTACAGAGAGTACTCTTCTTTGGGTGGAAATCAGCACTCGGTTAAATTTAGAACAAAAATATGTGTGATTATATTGTCCCTGCCATCGCAAAGTATCTGTGAAAAAAACACACTTATCGTTTTCGACTTATAGCAGTTGCTTTAGGATTGGTAATTGATATAAAATTCATATAGAGGCATCTATCAGTCACAAAAACAATGTAAAACAAATTTCATTGGTTTGACGATAGGCATTAATTTTTATTGAACCTTGAACCTGCTTATTTTTTTAATTCTCCTCAAAAGTGCCGATTTTCACATTCGAATTGAAATGGCAGGAACGATTTTTTATTAAAATAAATAAAACATTTAAAATTAATTCTCTATTTTTAAATAAGTATTAGTAACTAGAGTTAAGACTAATAATGTTTACTTCGATGTTGATTTTTGAATATTTGGATATTCAAAATTGGAATCAAGTTCTATTGTACAGTATTAATTCATGTTAACTTAATTTTATGAATTTAACTATCAAATAATGATATCTTCATCTACCATATTCACACGGCATTTCTCTAAATGACTTCTTTCATAGCGAATACAACGAAAAATATACCCCACAATGAAAAAGGTAATTTTTTTGTATAATTTATTTTATTTTATTTGTTACTAATTTTTAAATATTTTTATTTGAAAAGAAAAGATATGTCCAGGACCGGGACTCGAACCCGGATCTTCCAGATAACTAGTCTGGGCAGTAATGAACCACGGTTCTCGTTCGTAGTCATAACTTTTCTTTTCGCTGATCCTAAGTCCCCGCGTTCTCGCATTTTTGCGAAGTATAGGAGTGGAAGAATGTTCATTGAACATTATTTTAATTTGGATCTAGTTGACTTACGTTATTATAATTTATTTTATTTTACTTGTTACTAATGTTATACTGTTACTAATTGTTACTAATTTTGTTTAGTTTATTAATTATAAAAGCAAGATACGGTTATTTGAAAATAAAAAAAAAACAACATTGGATGGCTATGATCAGAATATACTGAAGGTAACAAAGTTAATTTGGGTAAAAATTAATGATACTACTTGATGAACAAACGTTGCTATTAGTTGGTTGGTCCATTTAGTATTATACAGGTATATGGAGTAACAACGTTAAAAATGTATCCCTATAAATATAGATGTCCCCAAGACAAGATTCTTCACCTGTATGTAAGAATTTATAAAACGCTAATCATTAATTCAAAATGATAAAATGTACAGCGAATAGAAACTATTTTAAAAGTGTAATAAGAAAAGGACGAACTGCTGTTTACCCACATTCAGTGAGAATGAAGGAAAACGGTTCTACTAAACATTCTTTTGATTTCCTCTAAAGTAAAAAAAATACAAGAGGTAAATGATTCGTTGAAGTCGACGAAGAATAAAAAAATAATAAACAATAGTAATAAAATAATTGAAGATAAAAAGAAAAAATATAAACGAAAGAGAAAATCTAAAGAAAACATTAAATAATCAAAGTAAAAGGTTCCATGGTCCATCAAAGAAGACCAGAAATAAACTTTCGGAGCAATGGAAGAAAGAAATACCAGAAGGAATAAAAAAGTACTGGAGAAACAGAAAATCGCACAGCATCCGCGAATAAACAATTGATCAAACATGATAGGCCCTTTGAAAAAATGTTAAAAACATTCTATTTTTATTATTTTCATCACACAGATGTATAAATTTAACTTATTATTTTTTCCTCTTCCCCTTGTTAGATCTAGGTCACCTTGGAATAAAGCGAGATCGACTTAGGACCCGTTACTTTCAAAAGTTAAAAGTTCTTTAGCTTCAAACTTTAATGGCTTAGTTGAACGTTAAATGGGAGGAAAACTACCCTTTTCACAGATATGGAGACTAAAAAAATCAACATCTTAACTTCCTCGTACATCATTAGAACAGTGAGTCTACACCTTAAGCGGTTCCTAAGTCTTTGGACAAACTTTTCATGGAGAGCTATTGTTCCACTCGAATTTGTTTTAGACATAGACAACGTAAACGTTTTATAATTTATTGTGAAAAAATAACCAAGGATTGATGTCGATAGCATTTACATTTATATTATAGCATTTTGTCTACAAATAATTATCCACTGACCACAGTTAAAAACAACACTCTTACCTAACCCTTCAGCTGCTACGGGCGATATATGCCGGATCAAGGGAACGTGCCCCCTTTGCTAAAGACGATATATGCCGTCCTGCATCACACCCGCCCTCAGTGCTAAAGACGATATATGCCGTCTCAGTGCTTTTATATTTATTTGCTATAGCCGAATATAGACGACGTGGCCTTCCTTCATTCTTATTCATATATCATTCATGTTCCGTTTTCTTGGGCTATCGGTGGCTACCTGCTCCGGCCAGGTAACCAATCTCATTCTTTTTTTTGCTCTCTTTGTGAAACAACCCTCAGTTACACTGCCTGTATGTAGCACGGGCCGGTAGACGGGTAGCCGGCCAACTTAGCGCTGTGATAGTGGTAAAACTCTTCACTCGCAGCAGTTAAAGGGTTAAGATGTCGTTATCTAGCCTTTTATATTTTTCAATAGTCTTGTTCTTTTTTGGGCTAAATATTCAAGTAAGCAACTACGTTTCAAACTCGTCCCGGAACAGTAAGAAGGATAGAAGAAAAAAAAGAGGAAAAAGAAAACCTGTACCACTACCGTTAACCGTGAACAGGTCCGGTGTTCAGTACATGGTAGTGACTGTACTGCTTCATGGACAACGGTTATGCAGGGAGGTGATTTGTTCTAGATCGCCCTCAATCAATTCTAATATTCAATTTTGGGTATGCAAGAGCAATACCAAAACCATTTAAACATTCTGACCTAAACTTCACTATTTCTACTTAAATTTCGTGTTTCTGCTTCAACAAGGGCCACAAATTATCTTTTTTCCAACACAATAATCGCGGACGCGTCTCATACTGATCATACTCGTATTAAGTCATATCCGTATTTATTCAAAGGCACTTTTCTTTTCCTAAATCCATTAAATTTTATTGTTCTCTTGTTCAAATAATCGGAACAGACCCAAATATTACACAAATTCAAGCACGGAAACTTTGCCAACCTTTATCTTTTTTTGTACAAATGATTGTTTTAAACCAGAGTTAATCTCAAACTTATTCAAAAATAGTTAACTCTTTATTCTTATTATTCAAAAATAATGAATGATTCAATCATGCTCATCTCTACTGTAATAATTTCTTCGGTATTTCCTATTCTATGAAATCATATTGGTGTTGCTTAATAAATCGATGGGCCATTTAAAAATCAAACCAACAAACATGAACAACCATTTTGTGTTTAGTTTGTTGTATTCTTTCATCGGAATAGAAATGCTAGGACCATATTTCATAATCTTTCTCTAGAACTTTATAGCAGTGTCCGATGATTTTCTTGACGTACTTCTTAATATTACTATTAAAGTATGAAGAGAATCATGCAGTATTTAATACAATTGATTCCCTGTCCTTTTTTTTGTAATCAGAGTAAATGTAGATTTTTGAAATTTATTCAAATGAGATAACTTTTTTATTCTGTTCTCTTCTTGTTCTCTTCTTGTAATGCTCATATTTATTTCTCATTCCATTTAGTAACGACATTCTGTTCCCAGGCATCAATTTTATTTGCTCGTAGAATCAAAACTTATAGGTTATTTGAAGCGATAGAAAATAGTTGATGTCCCGTTTGACTCTTTTTAATTCTAACTAATGCAATATTTTTTTAAGTTTTCTTATATTAATTAATTATATATTTTTACAGAGTGGGGTGTAAGCCTCTAAACATAAACTAGCATACTCGTAAAACAACTATGATTACTAGGATGTTTCTAAGTTAGTTGGATCAGTCTCCTACACATGGATTCTTTTCAATTTTTGCCATCTAGAACCGCATAAAGTATCAACACAATTCTGTCCTTTTTCCTCCTCCAATAATATTTCATAGGGCGAGGAATGGCTCAGTGGTAGAGCGCCTAGAGTAGTAGAGTGATCGTGGGTTCAAATCCCGCAGTTGACAGACTCCTTTTTAATCTGTTAGCAGCCGGATATTGATGTAAAGAGATCAATGACCTTGGCTTTTTAAAGTGGGTACCAAAAATAGAGGAAGACATGGCGGTTGAGCGTGATTTGGGAAAAATGACCTCAATGCAAAACCGTTGTCCAAGGTACATTTCAATATTTACCGTGTACTGAACCCGAAACCCTTCATGTTTTTTTTTAATTTATTTTTAATTAATTACTTATTTTTTTTAAATAATTCTTTTTCCTTTCACTTATCTCTTTCCTTCTATCCTCTTACCTGATTTTGTCCCTATTCTCTTTTCCCCCTTCTGAAAAACCTCCTGAAAACCTTCTGAAAAACCACCTCCTGAATGTTGTTATCTTGTGTAGAATGTATGTTACAGTACAGAAATGAAGGATTGATCCTGTGTTTGCCATAAATGATTCAATAATTGTCAATTTGAACTGATCTTTGGCCGTAACGTCCTGTAAACTGAATTTACATCCCTTTCATTTGCGTGATAGTTATTGTTCACATTAAAGAAACACAAACAAAATAAATATAAATCTATCTTGCATAGAAGAAGAAATTTTTCTGAACCCGATACTGGCCTCTTTGCGAAAATAATTATTCTCCTACAGACGGGGCCGAGTTCTGTTTGAACAGTAACACTGGACGATGTGTTTGCAAGGGAGAAGATATTGTGCACCATCTGACCGCTCGGTGTAAACAAGTGCTAATTTAGACTGTGTACTCTCGTAAATTATCAGTGACTGCCAAAATATGCTGTTAGCGTGAATTGTGTACAACAGGGAACTTACCATGATTACAAATAAACAGTCATGTCTGAAAATAATTAAACTGATTGGAGTAAGGTTGAATTATAAAAATACAAATTATAAATTATAAAATCACTTGTCAGTTACTTTTTGCACCGAGTAGCCACCCCTATTGGCCCTGAAGATGACCTACAAATTAGGTCGAAACGTTGGCACACACAAAAAATAATAAGTTTCCAGTTATTTATTGTGTAATTTTTTACTGCACCCCCAACTATTCCCATCCTACATATTTTTTTTAGAGAATAATGTGCTGGATCTAAAAGTTAATGTCATAGCTACATTTCGTACCAACTCATAATAGAAATTTAAACTATTCTGTGGCTATTTTTGAGTTATGCCAGATAAGGTTATGGTAGATATGTTAAAATCTAAAAAAGAAAATACTCGCTACTAAAAAACTTCCTTTATTGCGTACAAGGATTTCTTTAATTTACAATATATTGCATTTGCATTTTGCAATATTCCATTAATTGAAACATTAAATAATACAATGCAACCTTTCAGAGTACCAAGAACACCCGTTCCCATATGACATATACTACCCCCATGACAGAGGAGTTTTAAACAATTCTATGAACAGCCTTATTGTCACTGTACATCCACGCAGTTAGGGACACATAGAGGAGCCATAATCCCAGCTTCCGCTTAGCCTCCTGCAAACTCCACCGCCAAGTTCCAAACAAGAACATTAATCAAGTTGGAGATATCAGGCCCGCCATATCAATGGCCGATGATAACTTTGCTAAGCCCTTAATCTAAGCCCATCTATAGAACCCTCCCCCCGGAGCTAAAGGATTTCCTGCGGCGAATTATCTGTTTCAGCGGCAGGATGCCTTTTCAGGTGATCCCGAAACGGCTGATTAATCCTGGAACATGCCAGTATCTAATTACAATTTTGTTAGTTGATAACATGCACGCTTTCAGTCCTAAACATTTCTTAGTTATGCTAATAATGTTAATTTTGGTTAAATATATTTCACATAATAAAGAGAAAAATTCCCATCTCCAGAAACTTCCGACTTCAAAGAATTATTGGGATCAGGATTGTCAAGGCGTAAAAGACGATCTCATAAGACGCAGCTTGTGTCTTATCAGGATTAGTGCCTACCTGTCTAAAAATTAACGAAATTGTACAACTTACATTGATTAAACAGCATAATGAAAACTATACAAAAATCGACAATAGCATGAAAGAGCGGAAACTTTACACGGACTTTACAAGGCATGGACTGGATGCAGATAGCACAAACATATGCACAGACGGAAGTAAAGAAGGCAATAATGTAGGCTGTTCCTGGCTACTATGAGCCACGAATGGAAGATGCGAAGTAACCAGTACGAACTAGGCTCCACATGTTCCAATAACCAATCTGAGAAAAACGCAGTCGCAAAAGCGAACGGAATTTCTTCTTGACCTTCCAACCAACATACATACCGGCATAGTAATAACGCAGATAACATGATTCTGATACAATCGTTCTCAACACAGACATACATGACGAGCTTACAGTAAATATCAGAATGAACTTATGCACACCTAGGTTTCTAAATTTTGCTTTAAAAAAAAAAAAATGAGTAAAAGTCACTCTGTTGAGGGCAATGAGATCGCTGATAAATTAGCAAAAGAGGCAGCACAAAGTGATTTTTCTCCATCTTTTCACAAAACACCTATATCGTTCATTAAATTCAATATTTCCTTACTTTGTAAAGAACAAAGTATTCCATAATGACCTTAATGTCCCATTTGTGGCTGATTTTCCCCTAACCCGATATACATTTTTTCATGACAAACTTTATTATCACTCAAACCCATAAGTTTCAAACCTAACAACCTCTTCAATTTCTGATAATCCTCCGAGGCGTCTGAAGAGAATATGGCGTCGTGACCTTCTAAGTTGAACTTGTTATTTGAGTATCACCACTGGTCAGTTACTCTACTTGTCTTTCAGGTTAATATGTAACAATCATTCTGTTTACTTGCTGTAATAGTATAATAGAGTTGTAATTTCATTAAATAAGTTATTAAAAAAAAATTCAATATTAGGGAAGGATCAATTCTGAGATGGAAGTTACGATGGGCAGAGTCAAATGAAACTCCTAGTTTGCACAGGTTTATTCCAAAACTGACAACCAAGAACTACAAATTAAAATGCACAAACTACAAACTAACACAGGTTCCAACTGAACATGGACATACCAAATCATACTTACACAGATTTCACATTATCCATTAAAATACTTTTTCACTAGACAAAGATGAACAGACATTTAAACATATAATTTATGACTGCCAAATGTATGAAAGGGAAAGGTCAAAATTAATTATTGCGTACACCAAACATTTCGGCCCGAATTAATTAAATTCATTAACGATATAGATTTCGAAAAGTTGACATCAAGTTAATAATATTTATACAATGTAAAATATAGATTATCATTTTTAAATTCAAAATTTTATATTTTATTCTTTGTAATAGTCATATGTAATAATATTTTTGTGTATATTTTAATTCATATTTTGTTAATCGTTATTGTAAAAATATAATTAAAAGCCACATAGTATACTGAAGTATGGAATGTGCCAATAAATAAACGGTCTTTTCGAAGGGTTACTTTAAAAGGAAAAAAAAATAATCAATGACAATTCTTGTTCAACAGAGCATTTCTTTAATGTTGCATGTGACACTGTTAACCCTTAGCCCGGCACATGTTTTTTATCTGCGCTAACCAGGCACACACGGTCTGAAGGACCGCTGCGTTGAAAAATATATATAATATAATTTCCTTAAACATCTCCACTCAAACCTTAGAATACGTATATTTTATTAAAATTAATTTTATTGGTGAAGGATTATTAAGAATATTTTTTAAATAAAATTGTTTATTTTAATTTATATTATAAAATTTATAGTATACAAAGTTTTGTATAACTAGAATTATCACATTTTGATTTATTTTATCATAATCAGGTAGTATCATAGATTAATTATTTATTTATCTCAATTACTTTGGATTTTATATAAATTTCACTGAAACATTAGAACAATATAAAACTTGTAAAATACAATAATAATTTTCAATAAAGTGAAGGAAAAAATAAAGAAAGCAAAAATAAAATTGATTGAAAACGACTTAAAAAAGATTATGATAATCTTACAAAATAGAAATTTATCAGGATAGCGTAACATTTTCTCAGTCACTGTAAAATTTCCTCACTGCAACTATAGCAAATATTTTTTGAAAATTCCAAACAATTAGGAGTGTCACATTTGATGCATTTGTAGGCGGTTTTTCTTTTCTTTTTTATATGGGCATTACCGACAAGTTCTTTTTGTGTCGAGTTTATCGGAAATTTCACACCGTGTAGAAAGTAATTCCTCCTTGATCGCTTTTTTCTTCTTTCGCTATCCGCGGTTTCATTATGTTTTTTTGTTCTGCTTTATATCATATAAAAGTAAAGGATAGAGATCACAAATCGTATTTCTAAGAAATTACATTATCTGCTAAGAGTTTGAAATGAAAACCATTGGTAGAAAGTGTTATGAATTTATCTATTATTTATTATTTTTTACGCATCTCAGAAATTGAATAATCATGAATCTATAAACACAATTTGCCAGTAGCGACACATGATAGAAAGAGAGAAGAAATGGATATAAAATCGAATAAAATATGAATATGAATAAAATAAATTTAAACATTTTTCTTATATTTTATCGAAATCTACGCTAAACAGCACATCGGTCCCAGAGACCGGCAAGCCTTTTAAACGTTACAAAGCACACCGGTCTACGAGACTGCCAATACTTAGAAACATTGAAACTTACTGGCAGATGAAACATTTGAATCGCTTCCTTTTCTTACCTGGTGAACGTTGAATGACGATGTCACAAAGGCAGAGATCCCGATGTAGTACACAAGCGGTCCTAGCGACCAAAATATAAACCGTACCGGTACTGTGGACCGATGTGTCGTTCTAAGGGTTAATAATGTATGAAGATTAGAGTGAGCCAGTGAAGGGTTACTGAGCAGGATGAGTAAGCGTCTCCCAGGGTCTGTACCTGGAAAAAGAAAAACCCATAGTGGTAAGCAGGGCGGCATAGAGTCAAGATGCCAGGTGATCTCTAGTTGGGATTATCGATGTATAACATTCACATATAAAATAGAAAGATGCTTTTTGTGAGTAGGCGTACATTTTTTATATTGATTAAAGATTTATGTAATGAAATTAAAGTTATTTTATTCAATATAAAAGGATGTTTATTTATTTAAAAAGAACTCTGCCATTCAATCACGTACCCCTTTGGATAAGAAGGGATTTATATATCTTAATTAATCATTATATAATGTATATAGGGAGACCTTTGATTATTTAATGGTTTAAATATCAAAATATTCAATTTATATTCATTCTAAAAACATGCCGATACTATAATAAATAACATATGAATAACATTAAAATATAAAAATGTATTTTTTAAAATTTTGAGTGGTCTTTGTACTGCTTTTTCAAAATCGCGAATCACTTCATTACTGGACAGCCAACAAAACATTATTTATATTTGAATGATCTTCATGGATCATTTACACGACCTACTCATTAACCTAAAATAATTTGATCATATGTATTTTTAAACAATTGTTTTCTGTGAAAATTTTGATCAAATTCTAATTCTTGAATTTAGTAATTATTGAAATCTAAAAACATTTAACGGGATTCAAGAGAAGAAGGATTTTTTTTTTGCCATATTATGTTTCCTAACGGCATTTTTGCAGAGTCATAGTGATTTGAAAGATAGAATACTCAAATGTAAACTGCAAAGGAACAATTACATTTATATGAGTTCCTTTAAGAACAAGTGTTCGAGCCAAAAAATAAAACAAATACGCAATATCCTACAACATAATCTAGAAGAGGAACAGAGCTAAAAATTTTCCCCATTGTACCAGTGTATCTCCCTTGATTCCTTTAATTAATTAAAACTTGGTTGAAAATTGTCTTCTTGTCAACTTGTTTAAGAGTGAGTAGCAAAAAGTTGGTAGATAGTTCTAAATTCTTGTTCTTTGTTCCGTGTTTTGCATAGCCCTTAACCACGTCCCAACTCTTCAGAATTCAGATTTTATTAGTGTCCAAACTTCCAAAAAGAGGATTTGCTGTCGAACAAAAACTTGAAAACCTATTTAAATCGTACGAAAATCCTTTAAATAAATTTCTACAAATTATTATAATAATTACTAGCTGACCCGGTCACGCGTTGCTGTGGCTGTTGTAATAGTTTTATAAAATATTACGTTAAAATTGGAATTTTAAAGAAACAATGAATGAATGTAAAAAATAATTAAATATATTTTTGATTTTACATGTTATTCATCTTTTATCTAAGTATACTATATAATAAATAAATAATTTACACATTTTTCAACTGATAAAATATAAACATTAGTTTAATGTATGAGGTATATCATAGTTGATTTTTAATTATGGCTAACAATATTTTTTAAATTATAACTATTTATTTTAACGCTAATCTATGCACAATATTTTTAGTGAATATATTATTTTCGAATGCAAATAGATTAGATGGTTTACTAATACGTGAGCATGCAACATATTATTGTCCATGGGAGAAACATGGATGTTCTAGGTCCAAACCGCAAATGGGCATTGTCTGGCCTTGAGACTTGTTGATGGTGATAGCAAAAGCCAAGCATATATCAAATTGAAGTCTTTTGCATGGTATTATGGGTTCTGGCGGTATTATTGGGATACGTGGCTACAGGACGATTTCCCCTTTAAATATTCCATTCAACATAGCTGCTTCAATGACATTCCCGGTTATATTTTTGATAACCAAACATGTACCATTCCATAATTTAGGTGGATTCAAATCAGTGCAGAAGAATAATAGGTGAACCGACCTTCAACTCAAGGTTGCGTGGTTCACAACATTAAGTTGAATAATTTCATCTTTCATAGTATAGGCTTTCATCAACAATAGATTGATTAAAAGAACAATGGATCAATAACTGTTATATTTAAAGTTAGTTTTGTCATCATTCTGTCAGATTTTCGCTGTCAAAAACGAACGATTACAGAGTCAATTATGGTCAATGTAATTATTTTGTACATCCGGGAAGACATTCCTAATTTCTGCGATTCCAACATCCAGTGTGTAGTAGTTTTGAAAATATTTGTGCTGATGGATCGTTTTGTAATTCTAGTCGCATGTTTATACTCAATCTAAGTGTTTCGACATTTCGCCACAAAAACGATTGATTTAAACATTAATTAATCTCATCGGCAAAATGAAGAGGGTTAATCTCATCGGCAAAATGAAAAGGAATGACTGGCTAAGTCTGTCGGAAATCACCTGATAGTAATATAACAGCACGAGCGAAGAATAGCTTGTCGTTGTTGTTCAAATATATCATAGTTCTATTTTAATTAATTAATTAATTAATAATTAACAATTAGAGAGCTCGAATGAATATAAATTGGATACAACGAGCCGTAACTCTAAAAAATAAATGTTTTTTAAGACTTTCAAACTAACAAGACTTCCCATCATGATATAAGGGTTAGGGGAGAGTTGTATAGACAAACGCTATCGTTACTTAATGATTCTATGATGTCGCCATGGAAACCTCTTGACTAACTCCCGACTGTTTGTTTTGTTTTTTTTGCAGTCAAGATCCATGGAAAATATAATGAAAGAAAAACATCTATGACGGTGAAAATGTAAGACACATCGTCGGCCTACCTACAAGAACAAAACAGCTTTTAACAAAAATATTTGTCTATTATTAGATTGATCAAATCCTGAGGTTGAAGGAATTGCATTAGAGCAAAAACTCCTCGATGTACCATGTTATAAATCTTATCCAGAACAGGGAGGTTAGGAAGGGTTGTTATGTGTTAATGGGTCACTGCATATGTATGTTGGACAACTTGGGTGGTGTAACTTATTATAATAATACAGTACCAAAGAAAATACGTGTATAACGGATTATATAAACAGAAATGATAGGAATGACAAGAAAAAATTACAGAGAAAAAAAGCCAAATCACAATATAATTGATAAAATATTTTATCATCAAGAGTGAAAGGAAATGTAGAAGATAATATGCAGGCAAAATTATTTTACTATAGAATATAATGAATGCTTTGAAATGGTAAAAGACCAAATGAGGTTGAAGTGGGTTACTATAAAAAGAGTATGAAGTTACTGTTAAATATGAAATTGATAAGCAAAAGTTATTACAATAGTGTGCTTTCAATTAAGATATTCCCGTTAAGATGGGGATATTACCATTAATTTCGATTGCCGGTTCTGTTTTAAAAGCATTTAGTGGACTGTATTGAAACTTAAAACATAACTTTTTATTGAACTAATTTACAATGTTTGTGACTATAAAATACGCAGAAACATGCATGAAAGAAAAATGAAAATATACATGCTGCATAGTTGAAGTTGAGGTGGATTTCGGGTTTTCATACCTTTTCTTCTGCCGATTCTCTTCTGCTCGCCATTCTTCAGACTGGTTTGCCCTGGACATACTCACGCTGCATCTCTCAAGATGGCTGGCCACCCACTCTCATAACGTGTGACGAACAACTGAGATTTTACTCAGTACTGGGGTTGCCAGTTTCGATTGGAATTTCCTGTTTCCTATGCCAACTGGATCTATTTCACGGTGTGCCATGACAGTGTGTGAAGACAAAAAAATAGTAATAGAAGCAGAGGGAATGAAAGAGGTAAAATAGAGTCCAACTGCAACTAAACAAATATTAACTCAATAGAATCTATAAAAACTTTTTTTCCGTTGTGCAAACTCACCAACTTAAAAATATTATGTCTGGAAATTGAAGGGAATGATAAATTTACCTAGATAATGGACTTTGCAGGGACAATTCACTAGATAATCGGTGTAGACAGTGCGGCGACTGGTGGGTCGTTCTATTATCAAGAGTCCAAGTGGAAACTGAATCAGCCCAGGTCGGTCATTTGCTCGGCGAAGCAGTTATATTGTGACTCATAGGTCGATAGGTATATGCAGGCTAAGTAATATACCAATGTTGGCTTTTGTCCAATCTAGAATAGAGACTTAATTGAAACCTGAATAGAGTTGTAAAAGAACATCTATTTGTATTCGAGAAAACTACTCTAATTTCTTAATAGTGAAACCTAAATGCATGTCAAACCTTTGCTGGCTTGTAAAAAAATAAGAAAACTACAGTAATATAACAACACATAAGGGCCTAATTAAAAGATTTTAGGCCAAAGAACGGAATTTACAAGGGAATTTTTAGTCCCTAAACTCTACAACGAAAAATTAGTCAACACTCGAAACAAAACCCTATACAAACCATTAGAAAGAATAGTACTACCTCTACAAGACCGCTCTGGAAAGCCTACAAGGTTACTAGAACTCCGTTCTTAGGCTGAACCTCCTGAGTATAATCCTCAGAAGGGCAAACAGGCAGGACATCTCCCCACGGTGCCTAGGTACATAGACCGGAGGCATTTCATTTTTGATGTACTGAAGGACCGTACTAACCCTCGCTTGAATAGTATAGTCCCTTGAGGCTCTTTGCAGTCTGAGCCTGCAGCAATATTTTAGGAACAAGGTAAATGGCCCATCCTTATTTTGTGCAAATTCGTACATTTTTTGGTTCACATAATATACAATTTTAAATACGTTTAGGTAGTAAGATGAAAATAAACGATATTTATAGTAAGACGGTATTTTCCAAATAATATTAGGAAAAAGAAAAGGGTTTTTGTCTAGACCCTGCTTATTCCTTGTTTCTTTCTAATATTTTTGTGGGTTTATGAGAAGAATAATTCGGTGTGAGAACATTGGAAAGTAAATGAAATTAGCATTTATGAAAAATCAAACTATATTTTATACATATCATCCATACATTATAGTATCGAATATAAAAAAAAAGAAAAATCATATATTTCGTTTTCGATCTATAGCTATTGCATTAGGAATGATAATTGGTATAAAATTCATCCTATCGTCGCTGTCAAAACAATACCACCGATTTACACTTTTGGGGATTTTACAGGAGAGAAAAAAAAACCAAGCCATATGTTATCTTATGTATATCGGTTATCCTGCAATTGCTAATTACAGCACTGCCTTGCGTTTGACCTTGAAAACTTTTTTAATAGTGTGTAATTCAATCTGTAGAATGCGTTACTGTTACTAACTCATTTTCACCAAAATTTGTAGATAGGTGGTATTGTTTTGACAGCGGCGATATATTAGCCTCAAAGCTACACATGTACATATGTAAACAACTTCAAAGATACACACAGCCTTTGAATGAAACTTGAAACAGTTTTTCTACTCTCCTGTGTTTTTCACTTGTTACCGGCAAAATCGACAATACCTGTTAGCACTGTCAAGATCCTATGTTTGATGTTAACGTATTTATATAATAATTTTATAGAGAAACAAAAAATTACATCTTAAACATAAAATTATTATGCTAAACATAGAGAAATTTCAAAGTGTATCAAAGGATGTTTTTTTTATTTAATAAAATGAAACTAAAATTTTAAAGTTTGAACTAACATAGTAAAATCAGACTTCTGTCATAAGGTTACCGGTGACAAAGAATGTGAGTCTTTCTACTATCACCATATTTTTCCACTTGGGAAAAACCATTTGAAGAGAGGGAAGATGGAGTAGCTAAAAAGAATAGATAAGAGAAAGAGGGAAGAAAATAAGGGCAGACAATTCCAATATAAAACTCACCCCTTCGTTCGGCCTTAATCGAATAAGATGAATCGCGTCGGGTTGATGAAAAAAAAGGCAGGACTTAATAACAACACTCCGATTGCTCCCTCACAGGTAAAAAGGAAGCACCGTCCAATTTCATTTTTCATTTCTGTCCCAAGGAATTTCTTAGATTACCATTTCGTTTCCGTTTCAAAGTATTCAGCTAGGAAAAAGCTCGAAAAAGGTATAGCATCTCATATTCTAACAGGAATGCAAAACCAATTTTCAGCATGTGCATTTCTTTCTGTGTATTAGTTTTGTTTTTATTACAACGTGCTGATCGATATGGAAAATAAAGAAACAGAAATGATCACGCTAGTTGCAAGGGTCGCAGCCTGAATGAAATTGAGAACCCAATCATTTTTTGTGGTCTTTGATCCACATTTTTACCATTGCCCACGCGGCCATATTTTCCATGATAATGTCTCCATATCCAGCTTAAAATATAAAATATCGTTTGTTACTATGGAGTAATGACAGCTTTCCATTATACGTATGAGTATAGAAAATAAATTCAAAAATATAAAATTGAGCGAACAATTTTAGCGGGTTCATTTCATAATTTCGAATGACCTTAAATGGTGTAGATATAACCTAAGTACTTCATTTTACTCGATATAAAAGACATTTAGCAAAGCAGTTAGTAATTTAACAGCACAAACCAAATCGTACCTATACATATAGGAACTGAAGAATAAAAAAGTTTACACTTCTCATGTATGTTTTCTAAATTTATGAGAAGAAAAGTTTGAAATATTATTTTTATGAATTTGAACGTGATCGTTTCAAATTCGGATAATAAATTAAGCCTATGAGATAAATTAAAAAAAGAAGTGGTGCCTGGTAAAGTCAGTTACTGTCGCTAAGAGAACAGTAGTGCAGGGAGGTGACACACGAGATCACGCTCATCCACTCACAGACACCAGAATGTGTGTTCAGATGAAATATCGAGGAAGCGCAGTTTAAGAGACTGAGTGAGCCGCCGGGGAGTCTTTAAATAATTTATCGGTCAGCCGGATACCTTTGATGCTCAGCACAGCAACTTATATGTAAGTTAAGTTGTTGTTAGCTATACGGATGAGCCCCCGCTTCTTATGCAATCAATTTTGGCCTGATTTAATGAAGAAGTAAGTAAATTTTGAAATATTGACTATAGATTAAGAAGAGGACATCCTATTACTTAATTTGAGCCATAATATGGAACGAAAATCTACAACTAGAGTAATCATTTAAATCGGATGTCATACTAAACCGCAATATATTGAAATCAATTGCTTATGCTGTATTCCTAATAAGGGCACCGCTGGCTTTATAATGGTTAATGTTAATTCATTAATTTTTTTTTTTTGTAGGGTTCCTCACATTGAAGTTTTCTTCAACCAAAAATTTCCATGTGTTGATTTCCTTCTCACTAAGATCAATAGCCTGCAATTCTTACCTTAACTCCTCAATTACACATGTTCGATGTCTTCCTCGCAGTGTCCTCCCTTCAGGATTCCAATCGAAATTTAATTTGGTCTACCTCTCCTCCGTCGTTCTTTTGAGGTGACCATACCGTTCCTATCTCTTTTTCTCAATATTTTGGACGACATAATAAACAAAATATTTTCAATATTGCAATTATTAAGGATGCCGGGAAGACTATTAGTTGTATCTTTATACCATTTATAGAAGTTTTCTCTCATAACAGGATAACAAGATAGAGGTAGTGCGAAGAGGTATTATTGACATATTGGAGACGGCTACCAATTAGTGAGGGCATCCATCGGTGAGATGCTACTTCCTCAATTAATGGCCCCACTTGGGGACATGTTTTGTTCCACTAATTACCACAAGTCAACTGCTTCCTCAACCTCTTTATCATTCCTGTACAATGTTCTCGTCTAACTTAGTGATTCAGTTAAGAATATAACTCAGCGGTTGTCTTTGTGTGAGGATTATCTAATATGGAGAATCACGTTAATCATCGTATAACACATACGATTATTACGATCGTATTTAATTACGATTATTAATTATTTCATTAAAAATAAATCACATTTAATCAGATATCCGAATGATATGGTCTTATATATACAGCCAAATTATGCTTTAAATGTTTAATTAATAACATGATCACTTATAGTTATTTTTAATATTCAAAACAGAATGGATTTTCAGTGGAGCGATGTTGATTATGAGGTACCACATTGTGCAAAAGTGTATTTTACCAACTGGTTTTCTCTTCTACTTGTAAAATTAATAAATGATAGTTTATACAACTAAAAACATTTGTTATACAAAACAAGACTCTCAACAGTTCTCAAGCACAAATGACGATACAATAGTGTAATAATTTTGAATAACATTAGTTGACCTCGTATATACCGGGTGTCCCATTTCAAGTGGATCAAACGTTTTTAACTTTTAAACAAAACAAAATTCAGAAAAACGATTCAGGTAATAGTTGTAGTTATTCAGACCTAGTTTGAAGAAATAAAAAAAAACATTTTTTGTTTTTTCACTTTAAATGGTCAATATCGACCTTCAAAAAATGTAGTTTCACCTATACCCCCATTTATGTTTTATTTTCCTGAAATGTACAATTCAAAAGATGGAAAAAATGTATGTAACATTTTTTTCTATCTTTCATAAAAATCTGTTTCGACGTTTTTATTGAAAATTTATTTTAATTTAAATTAAGGTTTTTAAATGTCCAGACATTTTCTGAAAGATTCAAAATACCTTGATTAGTAAGTTATTACGACTAAAAACTCTTAAATAAAATAACTTAATGCTACCTCGTAGTGGAGGTATACTAAAGTAGTGAACTTTGAATGCTTTTTCTACTTAACCAATGAAAGAGCTAAAAAAATTAAATCAATGAAATTAAATATTTATGAATTCAAGCTTTTCCGGGTAAAGTATTACGTTAACATCGTTTTTTAACATATATGTACACATATTAAGTAATGCTTTTTTGTGATGTAGAAAACACAGAAGTAGTATACAAAAATATAATTAATAAAAAGTTGAATAACCCTGTATTGATGAATATTTAATTCTAACAAATTTAAAGTTTTAGTGTTAAATTACATATGAAAGATATAGATATATCTAGGTATTTCAAATATGTGTAGTATATTGAAATAGATAACTATTTAAAAATGTATATATATTAAAGAAAATAACAACAATAACTTTTATTTAATCTGTGAACAGCTGGAGATGGATCAAATGGGATCTAGGACCCTCCGTGGGTAGGGTTTCTATAAAGTAGGTACCCAAATTTGGGAGGAAAATCTAGTGGTTGAGCGCGATCAAGGATAAATCACCACCCATTGTACAAGAAACAGTACAGTCTCTACCAAGTACTGAACATGGGTTGTTGTGGCTCAGGTCAAAAACCAAAAAAAAAATATAAAAATTCTAGATAGGAATATAATTTATTTTATAGGAATATTTTTACATTTATTTTATGCTTTTTGAAGTTTAGCGAGTGTATTTTGCATTTTATATTTAGTTTTTTATCAGCAGTTTTACCTAGCATTTTCCAGATGATTTCTGCTATCATTCCTTCGGATCCAGTAGTTGCATTAGGTCCTCGGATGTGATGGGATGTTACCTGTTGTTATGGTTTAGGATGTTACCTAATTTGAGGTTAGGATGTGCTATATTCGTATTTTGTTATGTTATTATTAGCCACTTCTGTCCTGGAGATGCCTAATAGGTGAAATATTGGAAAGTATTTTCAAAATATCTTTATTTTGAAGAGAAAAGATTTGTCCGGGCCCGGGTCTTCCGCGTGTCTAGCGTGGTGCTCTAACCATCTGAGCTACCATGCTCGTAACCAGGCCAGACAAATCCATTCTCTTTGCCGATCCTATATCCCCGTGTTCTCACAATTTTTGCGATGTATAGTATTTTCAATGGTAAATCGATGGCAAGTATTTTCGTTTTAGTTTTTAGTTTGGAGACTTAGGGCTTTTTGGTGGGTACTTTTCCACTAATGCCTTGAATAATTTAGAATTATTGCCTTGAATAGTTTTAGAATTAGGTTGATGATTGATTTTGGCATCTTTGCCTCCATTAAGTCTGATAAAGTTTCCCACTAACGGAATCAAGTCGAAACATGAGTAAAACTTGGCTGTTGCTGTAGCTTCCAGTTTTAACGAGAGCCCGCTACGGTTACTGTGAAACTTCAACTTCTTCCCTTCAGTTAACTAAGTCTCCGCATTTCGCATTTCCCGTGCTCACCTAATGAGGAGAACATCGTTAGAGACTATAAGTGAAGAATACTTCCTTTAATTGTGTTTATATTAGTATTAACAAATAAAACATTTAGAGCTTCCACAGCTCTAACATACCTTCCAACGATAGAAAATTTATTCTTTTCTTCACGTCTATTTATCACTAAAAACATTCTGCACAATATCGTCAACTACTCAACACATTACTTGCACGTTTCTTTTCTTCATAACGACTAATCTGTACGTTTTTATATTAATTTTCTTATTCTGGGTTTTGATTAATCTTGAATATTTATTTAGTTACTCAAAACTGATAATTGTTTATCAGCTTTACATTTTTCTCAATCGCAACCTACTATATAATCTACTATACATCGCTAGCAGAGGGTAGTAGTGCCTTGCACACGAGTAGTTCCCCGGAGATCTTCCAAGAGCTGAAGAGCTGTTACGAGGTTCAGACTAATCATATTACCTGCAGGCACATCTGCACAGAATCTGATATTTGTCCCATTTGTCTTTCTAGTGTAGTAGACGGCCCCCACTTATGACATTACCGTGGCCTTAAAGATGTTCCAAACAATTAAAGACGATGCATGTCTTTATTGGTAGGCTCGTCGTGCTAGCTTTGGATGAATAAAATAAAAAATATTTTTGTCATTTGATGAGAGGTTTCTCATGGTACTTTAAAGTTAATTGTCGGTTGTTTTTTTGTTTTTTTTTGCAATGTTGCTTCTTTCATTGTCGAGAATTTTTTTATTTCTAAAATCTACTTATGAATCAGCATCATAAGCCGCGTTAGCACTGTAATATTTTGATGGCCTATGATTTCTTACTGGAACAATTTATTCTCTACATTCATTCTGAATATTACATTACGTATTTTCGATTCCTGTATTTCAACCTCTGTACTTGTAGATGGTTTTTTTAGTACCTTCGATCGTTGCTGGTGTATGCTACAATTTATAATTCGAATTAGCTTCCCGCAAATGAAACAACCCCCGATCGATCCTTCCGACATTGCTATAATTAGAAATTTTTAAGAGTATTTTCTCTCAAATTTAATTTCCTAAATGTATTATACATTATTATTTGGAACTATATTTTTTTCTAGATTGAAAATTATTATTTTCACTCTATGCCTGTTACTTTTATATGTTTACATTTCTTAAATCAATTTATTTTTGTTAGCATAGTAATATTGTCTTTAAAAATTTCAGAAAAAAATTCCTGTTTAAGTATAAGTGAAAAGATCAGAAATACGAGTACATATTAAGATAAAAACATGTACCGGTTTAAGTTTTATGTATTAATTCTATGTTTATACATTGTCGTTTGGGGTTACTCAGTAAATTTCTAATAATGTATCATACTTTATATTGTTACTTATATTGCTTATTGAAATAATGTACTGCATAATTATAAACTTAGATTTGATAAAGGCCAATTTTCCTTATGACTTTAATAATTGAATAGGAAACTAACTTTCGATGTGAGAAGTAAGTGATGAGGTGAGTCAGTTATTCAAAATATAAGAATGCCTAGTTTTCCTTATTTTGTTTACAACTTTTATTAACTGTAACTATTATTATTCTTAGTTTTATTAATTACAATTTTCAGAAATCATTCCTATGACTTTTACTTCTTCAAATATATTTATTTCTTAATATCGAATACTGGATTTGAAATTTACTTTATCTTTTTGCATTTTGATCATATAGCAACCTTCATTTTATTGAATATATTTTCCAACATCATCTTGTCAGATACAGAAGTAGATGTGGTGAGTGGGAGTTTGCTTTAAAGGTGTGCTAAAAAGGAGAAGGGAAAAGCAGTATGTCTCCGAGTAAAGTGGTGTCTCAGGTGTCTTCTCCTTTGAAATATTTTATACCTAGTGCTTGCTATCTTTTATGTATTCGCATATATCTTTATTTACTCAATACATATATTTATCGAGCGGGCCCATGTATATACATTTTCTTTTAATTGAAAATTACTAACATTAAAAGGACATGAAAACTAAAATAAATGTTGGGAAAAAAATACTGAAATATACCTTAATCACATCATAAACTTAAACTTCAAATAATACATTTAAAATGCATTTAAATTCGAATTTAATACATTTGTAATTAAGGACCGAATTAACTTGTACTTCCAATATGTACATGTAACGTCATATAATCCTGTTTCTTTTAGTTTTCCATTTTATAGTATTATAATTCTGTTTATTATTACATTTATTTTAATTTTTTTTAAATATTTTATTTCCAGCTGGTACAAACACATGTGTTTTTGGCTCAATTGATTAGGACTAAAGTACGTCTTGTCTCCCTGTGCATTAGAAATTGAGTCAAAAAGTTAACTTTACCCCCTAGGGATGACAACCTAATTCGTCTAAATAATGTAGGTTTTGTACTGAAAAAGTTCCGGGATAGATACACCGGCCATTAAAATTAGCTGTTGTTTCAAAACACCAAAACTGATAAACAGATGTTCATTTGTGCTCAGGTTGTGTAAGTTATGGATCCACCACATATTGTACAAATTTATTGAATGTTCATCACAACAATAAAGAGAATTCCCAATGCAATTATCCAATTGCTGAAAATTTAACAATTCAAAATTGGAATAATTGCTCATTTAATTTCAGTTTTTGAATTGATTGTAACACATAACATAATATTAAATATTATAGCGTATAGTTTACCTTTTTATCTGGAGATAAAATCTTGTATGCTCCTCGGGGCTGAATTGATCATTATTCCCAGCAATACTTTACTCCCTCGGCTTGGCCTCGTGAGTAAAGATAATTATTCCCTCGCATTCGCTCGGGAACAAACTTACAGCTGAGGGAATAATGATCTTCTTTAGTCCCTAGGTGCATAAATAATTATTTATATTTGATATTTAAACTACTCTCATTCTTTTATTTGAAAAAAAAAATGATATAGTTATATCTTCTCTTGTAAATAAGCTGATAATGTACAGTTAGGGGCGTCTCTTACATGAGAGGAAACCCACATTTTTACCTCATCTTAAAATTTAAAATTCATTTTAAAAAAACATGTAAGACTAGGAATAGCCGATCTGGAAATAAAGGATATATGGATATTATTGTAACGTTAATTTTTTGAGCTAGCTTCCAGGAAAAGACGCAATACTGGATCGATCCATCCCATATTGCCATACATATAAAGTTTAAATACTATTTTCTCTTTAACCCATCTGGAGTCTTGGGTTCAGTACATGATAGAAACTGTACTGTTTCTTGGACAAAGGATGCCCTAGATAACGCTCTATCGAAAGATTTTCCCTCCTATTTTGGGTACCCACTTTATTGAGGATGGGCAAGCACCTGGAGGGTGCTAGATCTCAAATGATCCATCTCTGGCTGGTAAGAGATTAAATAAATATCTGCCAGCGAGCGGGATTTGAACCCAAGAACTTCGCCACGGCAACTAAGCGCTCTATCAGGGGGCCACTCCACTCCTCAAGAACGAAGACCATTTTAAAGACTATTATATTAAAGATTCTAGACTTTAATTTCCTTAATGTATTATATATTATTATTTGAAACTATTCTTTTTCGGATCACGGTACGACTCTATTTTCCCTTCAACTGCTCGAGTTTTTTCTGTATCTAATATTCATTCATCAGTTCTCTGGCACGTTTCTTCTGGCCCCTGCTCAGCTTCGTCCAACGTCCTCTGAAAACGTCTCAGATTTTTCACTTTTTAAATTCACTGCAACAGTGATGTTTAACATTTTCAAATCTTTCTTTACTTACTTAGTCCATGTTGTTCCTTTTTCCAAAACTAGTCAAATACTTGCTTCCTCAATCAATTCCAACTGTACATATGTCCGAGGATTATTATTACATTATACCTGCCGTGAAAAAAAAAATTAAGACTGAACTACAATAGGCAACTTTCTTTGTGTCCCAACCTTGGTAAATCTTGCAATATACTTACATATTTTTGTTTCAATTGCGTATTATATCATAAAATAAAGATTTTTTGATTGTTTGGCACTTTCCTTTTTTTTCAAAAACATATGTATTAAATGGCCTGAATCTAAATCTAAAAAAAATAAATCGAACAAAACGTAAGGACAATAAAGTAAGTCATTCTCATTTTGTGTATTAATACACTGCACCCCCTGGCAATTTTACGGTATTCTTAGAATTATCCAGTCAACCATTTTCATTTAAATATGAATCATAAAAAACCGGGTCAAAACAGGACTTCAACCCTGTATATATATGTATGTTTGTATATATATATATATATATATATATATATATATATATATATATATATATATATATATATATATACAGTGGAATCCCGATATTTCGTATCCCGATTATTCGTATTTCCGGCTAATTCGTACAAATTTGCCGGTCCCCAGAGAAAATCCCGATAAATGGTATAAAATCAACGCATTTCAGACCCCTCGGTAATTCGTATTATTTTTATGCTCGAGGTCACTTATAACGCCATATAATTCGCATTTCCAGCTTTAAAATCTCGTTACTTAGTACTGTTTTCGAAAGGGAGGGAGAGGACAGTGAAACAGATATGCCAAAGAGCTGAATGAGAATAAATCCTTTCTAGGAAATCACTCAATTTGTATTGTTTTTATACACAAGTATGTTTGCATTCTTTAGAGGCACAGTAGATTCTATCGTTTTTTACGGGAGAGCGAGTGAGAGAGACATGTTTTCTTAGAAATCTCATAAGTAATTCGTACTTTTTTCACTCAAAGAAAATGAGGGGAGTTCTAGGAATTTTATTAAGCTTTTCTTACAATCAAACTTTTATTAACAATTCAGTATCGTTTTTGTTACCGTTGTGACACGTTATCATGCCTCCAAAATACGTTAGCCTCTCTATTGAAGAGAAACGTATCATGAGAAATGAATCATAAACGCCGTGACCAGTGGCTATAAGCTAATTGACGTATCCAAACATTTCATCGTCCCTGGTTCCACGATCACATCAATTGTGAAGAACAAGGACAAAATCACTTCCCAGACTTGTAGAGAACTTAAAAAAGTGGTACGTACAAGCAAGGAATTCAAACCAGTTGGAGGTAATATTTGAAGGGAAAAAGCCCGAGTTTTCACAGAAAATGGGAATTGAAGACTTTCGTGCAAGTGATGGACGGTTCGATAGATTCAAAAAATTGTATTAATACGTTTTTTAATTTTTTTTATTTTGTAATCCCGATAATTGGTATTCCCGATAATTCGTACCAAATCTTCAGTCCCTTGACCATACGAATTATCGGGATTCTACTGTATATATATATATATATATAAATACTTATATACTCCAGCTGTCTACAGCAGGATGGAGCTGTCCGACCATAGCTGGCAAGTGAGGAAGCATGGGAAAATGGGTCGAGGATTTGCATGGTTATTGAGCACGGTCTTCGCTCATTCATGCAAATTCAGACATCTCACCGGCCCGCACAGCCATCCCCTAATAGATACTGACTCTGCATAGTAGTAAATACTCTGCACCAAGCAATTACTCTAATTAGTTTATCTGGTTTCCGAATCAACACTAAACAAAATTTTACTGTATTATCTCTAGAAAATCATACCTTCATTGTTTTAAAACATCACATATGGAATCATTTATTATTAAATTTGTATATTCTCAACTAATTTCGGATTAAAAAAAATATCCATTAACAAAATCACAAATTAATCTACAGTATGTAAATGATTCTGATTGCATTTTAATTTAGAGATGATTCATTCTAAGAACAAGAGAGTAAAAATCTCACCAGCCTTGATTTCATAAAATAAAAATAAAACTGTCAATGTTTTTACTAATTATTATTATATAAGTTTATAATAAACTTAATTTAACTGCATATTAGGTCTAGTCTGAATAATTAAATGATTGTTTTATAACAAACTTTTAATGGAAATTCTGCGTGAGCAAGAAACCTCAACACGTTTTTGAGTATTTTTTTAATTTTATGTATTTATTTATATTACTATAAAGCTCTTTACGTGCTCATTAGCATTTTTTTTCTGATAATAATAATAACACACTTAAAACGTACATACTTAATATAGTTTTATTTTCAAGATTAAGGAGCTTTAAATGGCGCTAGCCCTGAACATAAAACACAACTTTATATTATTTCATAGGACTTCCTTCTCTTTAGCCTTCTCACCAGTGCATTGGAGTCGAGGAGATGGGCGACCTCGGCGTTAACTTGGTCTTGCAGACCCTGATGTGTCTGGGCGAATTTTTGGATTACCTCCTCCACTGTCGGCATCCGAAGATCTCTGTGGAGATCATCATTCCTGATGTACCAACGTGCATTTACGATGCCCCTTAACACTTTATTTTGGAATCTTTGAATTATTTTTCTGTTAAAGTCTCTCGTGCATCCCCACAGCTGGATTCCATATGTCCAGATTGGCTTCAGGACTTGGTTATAAATTAATATTTTATTTTTTACAGACAGTGTGGATTGACTACCTAGGAGCCAATATAACTTTTGATAACTCAAATTGAGTTGTATTATTTTTTTTTTTTTAACGTGTTCTTTCCATCGAAGTTTTGGTTCCAGAGTCAAAACCATAAAAAAAGACAGCTGAAGTGGTTCGGCCATGACTGTCGCATGGACGAAGAATGGCTTCCTAGAAAGATTATGGAAGCCCGCCCGATAGGCAGAAGACGCCGTGGACGCCCGAGAATCCTCTATGAGGATTATATCCAAAGAATAGGAGGTAAAAGAGGAAAAACCCTAGCTCAAATAAAGAGGAGTCGTCAGGACCGAGAAGGATGGCTCCAATGGATCGAGGCCCCTCTACGCTAAATGGCACAAAAGAGGTAGCGAAAGAAGAAGATGTAAAGACATTGTTAATGTCAACGTGTGGCTTATTACCTAATGTTATCAACTACTGTATTGTTAAATACGGTTGGTCCGAACTTATTCACAACTGATGACCTTTAACATTGTGAATTTATTAAAACAAAATATTTAAAAGATCTACATCTGTAATTAGTGTAGAAGCTATTCTGCTAAAAACTTCTGGGTTTATAGTTCATACACGATGCACGATTATTGCTCTTCTTGGTAAAGATTCACTGGGCGTGAAATTAAATTGCATTCCACGTTTGCAGTTCTCCATTCCTGCCAAGAGCAGTTCTTGAGTAACTTTAAAAGTCAAATTCGTTTCAGGAAAAAAGCAATTTCCATAATAGGCTTATCATTCGTTCAAATCAAATCCTAGAAAATCACGTCTTTTGTTTTACGCCTATTTGTACAAAACTTGATGAAACTTTATTTACGTTCCTGTGACGTAAAAAATAAATTATTTCGTAAAACTAGGCTAAGTATTTAACGTTGAATAATTATTAGTTGACAATAAAAAAAATAGAATAACAAAGTAATTTTTTTTTTTTATTCAATGAAATTTACAACTGTATTATCCTAATCCAACAAGTAATTAGAATGAATGGTACATATTGGCATGAATAAAGACAAGTAGAGAAACTACCCAGAGTTAGTATTCAAATAACAAATTCAACTTAAAACGTTACGAGGCGCTCTTCTTGAAATACTTTAAAATATAAAGTTTTATTTTGGATCTTGTTTATTCCAATAGTTTTATTTTTTGAGTTATTAAATATCTTCGTATATTGTTTATTTAGCTCTGAAGAACTGAGTCTTCAATTTCTAATAAAATGTTATCACTGTTTAATAATTTATTTTGACCTATACCCTGACCCCTTTCTTTAAACCTCTTCCTTTTGTTTGTACAGAAGTTGGTTTGTACAAATTCATGTTTTGCACTGTTCTTACAAACGTGATGAACTTTCCACAGGAAAAAAACATTAATTTCCTCATTAGTCTTGAAATATCTTATTTCAGGGATTAATTAATAGAAACAGATATTGTGTTTCACGGATCATAATTTGCGAAATCATTTTTTTAGTCGATTAATCGTATTGTCTTGAAGTAATTAAAATCAAAATGGATATTTAATGTAATATATGCATACTTAAAAAAAATATTTTATGAAATTCATAACTGTCTTGTAATGATGCTACTGGTGAATAGCATCAATGAAAAACTAGGGCCTTGCATTAGGTAACTAGAGAAATTATCCATTGTTAGTACACAAATAGCAAATTTAAGTTTGAATGTCAAAAAATCCACCTTCTTTTTAGGCGTCTCGGAGGATTATGGGGAATAGATGAGGAAGGTAAATTTGAAACTTGCTGGTTTTAGTCGACATTAAGTCTGTCAGGCAAGGATTGATATCGGGTTAAAGCAGCAAAAATGAGACATTTGTGTCAATATGGATGATTTTATCCGTAACAAAGCGATGTGCATAGAAACTTTTTCAGGACCAAAGCTCACCCAAAGCATTCCATCCTACAGAAATATCCAACATTATACACAGATTACCTTCCCGCAAAGCTCCTGGGCACGACCTCATCACAATTCATATCTTAAAACACCTTCCTAGAAAAGCCATTCTATTCCTTACCTACATATATAATGCTGTACTCCGCTCCACATATTTTCCTGACCTCTGGAAACTATCCATTGTAAAAATGATGCCCAAGCCTAAAAAAAAACCAGAATACCCTTCCTCTTACCGTCCTATCGCTCTTCTACCTTGTATGGGTAAAATCCTTGAAAAACTCATCCTCAAACGATTGCACCCCATCCTTGATGCAAATCACGTAATTCCAGATCACCAGTTTGGATTCCGAGCATCCCACTCCACTATTCAGCAATGTCATCGTGTGGTGGATGTAGTCTCCTCTGCATTAGAACGTGGATCATATTGTTCGGGCGTCATTCTTGACGTGGAACAGGCCTTCGACCGAGTCTGGTATCCGGGATTGCTCTATAAACTCCGTCAATTTCTACCGCCTACCTACTTTCTCATCCTTCAATCCTATCTCACAAACAGAACTTTCCAAGTAAACCATAATAATGTCTATTCATCCCTCTTTTCCCAATCTGCTGGTGTTCCTCAAGGTAGTATCCTTGGCCCAATCCTTTATACAGTTTATACAGCTGACATCCCAACTCATCCTAATACTATCCTTACCACATATGCTGATGATACATGTGTATTATCAGTCAATACCAATCCAGTTATTGTATCCCAAAGCCTCCAATCCCATATCACTGATCTTGAAGAATGGTGCCAGAACTGGAGAATTAAAATAAATTCTCAAAAATCCCATCAAATCACTTTTACCTTACGTCGTAAACCAATGACTTCCTGCCCTTCAGTATCCTTTAATAATATCCCACTTGTGCCTGTAGAACAGATCCGATACTTAGGGTTGCATCTCGACAAACGATTAACCTGGAATCCTCATACAAGACTGAAAAGACAAGAAACCGCTCGACGTTTCAGGCTACTTCAACACTTACTAGACAAACGCTCTAAGCTCCCAGTTAATTACAAAAGACTCATCTACATGACCATCATACGACCTATTTGGACTTACGGAGTAGAGCTTTGGGGCTCCACTAAGCCATCAAATTCTTCTCGTATCCAATCCCTACAATCCAAAATCCTTCGTAAAATCCTCAACGCTCCTTATTTTGTTAAGAAAATAGTCATCCATAACGACCTTCATGTCCCATTTGTTGCTGATTTGGCCCGAACCCGGTATCTATCCTTTCATAACAAACTTCATTTCCACTCAAACCCTCTAGTTTCAAACTTAGCTTCCTCTTCAATTCCCGATAATCCTCCGAGGCGTCTGAGAAGAACATGGCCACGTGACCTTCTTAGTTGAACATGCGATTTGAGTACTACCAGTGGGTAGTTTCTCTACTTGTCATTATATCATGTCATTATGTATCACTCAGCCAATTTACTTGTTATATTATTGTAATATAGTTGTAAATATCAATAAATAAATAATAATAAAAAAAAAAAAAAAGGACCAAAGCTCGACTACATAAGTCTAAATAGGTCTCATAATAGCCATTTATGATTTTAGTCATGCATGGTGTATGATTTTAGTCATGTATGAGTCTTTTGAAATTAATTGGAAGCTTAGAGCGTTGGTCTTCAAAGTTTTAAAATATACTGAAACTACGGTCATGTATAATATAATTCTAAAACCTAAAATCGGTGCTAATTGTACACTTGTTATATAAATTATTAACACACAGCATTATTAATTATTTAAAAAACTAACGAAAATAGCAAAATCTTTTTACATAAATGAATTAACGAGATCTTATTTTACTTGCCTTTAATTTTTTTAAAAATAAAATCCCCTTTAAATCATATGCTGTTTAATAATTTAATGAATTAGGGATGATAACATGGATTTTTTTATTAATAATAACGACAAACTTTTAGTTTATAATTACAATTTAAGATTTTTTTCTATCGGAGAAAGTTGAAATAAATTTTTGAAAGAATACATTTTTTTAATGAAATGGGAGAAAAATTTGTTCTTGTTGATATGCCCTGATAGTGAACCTCTGGAACTGTCAGAACTTGACCGTCTAAAAACTCTTAATGCTCTGGGATAAGACTTTTTTTTATAAGGCAATCACTCATTCATAATTGCATCATAGCGAGAGCCCGGCTCTCAAGTTCCTTTTTTATTGCCCCATAAAACCGACCTCAAGGGTCAGAACTAAGGTCATTACAGCATTGGCCCTTAACTTCCGAGTAACCGCTTAATTGTTTAACTTTAATTGCTGTGTTAGTGAACATAAAATATAAAAAGTAAAGTATCTGACTCAAGATTAAAAAAAAAAAAACCTGTTCCACTACAACCCATGTAGGTCTGGAGTATGTGGTGTAGACTACTGTTTCTTGGACTAAAGTGCTGCAGAGAGGTAATTTGTCCTAGATCACGCTTAACCACCTGATTCCCCCTCTATTTCAGGTACCCACTCTATAGTAAGTATGCTGAATGACCACCAAGAGGATCCCAAATCCCAAAGAATATATCTGCAGCTGTTAAAATGTCAAATAACATCTGTAACAGCCGGATTCGAACCTGTAACCCTCGGCATAGCATCTTAGAGCTCTACCACTGATCTACTCTGCTCTCTGATTATTCAGGATTATTTACAAATAACACTTCACAAAGAAATATACATTTCTTTTTATAAATATGACTTTAGTTACACCAAATATGTTTATACTTACGCCGAAAAGAGCATCGGATAATTTTAATATCAAAACAAATTGTAGTTATTCAGGCCTACTTTGAGGAAATAAAAAAACATTTTTTATTTTTTCACTTTAAATGGTCAATATCGACCTTCAAAAAATAAAGTTACCTCTTGACCCCCATTTATTTTTATTTTTCTGAAATTTATAATACAAAACATGGAAAAAATATATGTAACATTTTTTTCTGTCTTTCATAGGTTAAGTAGAAAAAGCATTCAAAGTTCACTAATTTAGTATACCTGCTTTACGAAGAAACGTAATGTAGCATTAAGTTATTTTATTTAAGAGTTTTTAGTCGTAATAACTTACTAATCAAGGTATTTTGAATCTTTCAGAAAATGTGTGGACATTTAAAAACCTTAATTTTAATTAGAAACGTCGAAACAGATTTTTATAAATTAGCGTTAGGAAAGTAAAATTTATAGTGAAATAAATATTAAAATATAAAATAAAATGTGTACAATAAATGTAAAATTAATATCCTTCTATAATTACAGCAAAGAGACATTGAGGATGAATTATTCCTTTTTCTGATAACTCTTTTAGTATTATCCAGTTTTTAAAGAGGATAATCGGTATATCGAACAAGATTGGTTTAATTGGACAAACATTAATTCAAATTTTCATAAACGATTTAACAATTTGCCAGCCAATTAAACGGAAAGATATAAAGCTGCTTGTTTTAGGTAGAGTGCTGTATCTGCTGGCACAGTTCACCTCATCTCTCATCCATTCCCAATCCTTTATTAAACTGTCCGTTTCATAACAATGGGACGATTCCACTAGAAAGCAATTAATGTCGTATTCGGGTAGTCATATAATTAATGGTAATGTGATTGGTAAAGCTACATTAAATATATATCAGCTATAATAGGGTGATTATTGCTAAGCTAAATCTAATTAGAGAGATGTTCCCGGGTCAAAGACCGATGCCGAGGAATTTCAAAAAGTAATTCCAAAAAAATATTAGGATTATGCCTTCCTTGAGAGACGTAAAATGGGTGTTCCGAGGAAGTACGGTGTTAGGTATTCTTTAAAGATCCTAATGATACCTGAGTAAGCAAATCTTAGGACTCCCACTGTAGCATCTTCCGATTACACATATCAGCATAAAACCTAACTTGTACCACTGCAACCCTTGAGCGGGTCATTACATGGTAGGGACTCATGGACACCGGTTGTGCAGGGAGGTGATTTGTCCTAGATCACGCGTAACCACCAGATTTTTCATCCTTATTTTGGTTACACTTAATAGAGGCTAGGGAGCCCCAGGTGAGTCCTAGATCCCATATCCCATAACAGACTAAATATAAGTCTTGCCTGCAGCGGGATTTGATCCAGGATTTTCGGCATGGCAATTTAGTGCTCTACCACTGAGCCACTTCAGTCGATTTCTGCATTAAAGTGACGTTAAATGAATAAACAACAACATATCTGGAGAGATATCCATAATAATAAGAAGGACAAGAATAGATTATTTATGTGATAAAAATCCCCATTTGTTAGAAACTAATAACTAATGTCTATTATTATCTTAAATTGATACCTAGTTTTTAAAACATATATCTATTATGTATATTATTATATATATGTATAGTATTACTCAATAGTTCAATGTTTTTTATGATAAATATGGGTGAGATCAATATGAGCTCATATTTTCTTCCTTACTTTTGTTAATACTATTTATTAACTTTCGTCCATACCTTAGAAATAGCTTATAAAAGACGGATAGTTTAATTATTTTTAATAGAAAGACGGACTAAATAGAACATTTGTTTGGCTGTGTCATTACATTCTATCTTAGGCTGTATACAATATATTTCTGCACATCGAAAAAATTATAAATATAGTTTGGAGCTGCAAAATGGAAAGTTCCCTACTGCAGAAAAATAAAAAAAACCCGTGGCTATAGAACATATGGAGCGGAGTGGCTCAGTGGTAGAGCACTGAGTCGCCATACCGGAAATCCTGGTTCTATTCCCTCTGCAGGCAGGTACTTTTATTTAGTCTGTATTTGGTGCAGGAGATGGATCATATAGAATCTAGGACCCTTCTGGGGCCCACCCAGCCTCTATAAAATATTATAAAAATAGGGTACCCAAAATAAGGGGGAAAAATCTGGCGGTTGAGCATGACCTAGGACAAGTCACCATGTACTGAACCCCAGGCCCTTCACGGGCTGTAGTGGTACAGGCGATCTAGAAAACTATCTCGTGGATAATTGACAGCTTGACACAAAGGGACACTCAAAGTATATATATTTAGTGAAGTAAATATTTATAATGTTATATTAGCCACCCAGTTTACATTGACAAAGGTTTTAACAGCTAGTCCATGCGATGTAAAAGTGGCAGAAAACCGTTATCCGTGACATAGAAATTTTTTTAGATACACATATGTGGGACGGAAGAAAGATAATTGCACTTTCTAACAACTAAGTTAAGAAACCTAATGCCTCTGTAGAAGAACCGAATATTGAATATTTAATTTCAGACCTACTTTCAGGTCCCAAAGCGAATCATATTCTGGAATATGAAGAACCCTCCTTAAATTCTTCCATCGTAATGTAAAATAACCAATAAGTTAACAATGTTAACAACTAGCGTAAAGAATAATTAAGTAAAGGAAGAAAATTATGTAGAAGATTTAACGAAATTTTAGATAATCTTCATTTAAATCACTATTAAAGAAATAGCTCCCGAAACTAAAGTAGGAATGTAGTGAATAATTGTTCACACTAGGTTTCATGTCCCTGACAATGTTCGTGGGGTGTCTATTGTGTATTGAACAAAGAAGTTTTCGCCTCCACAATCATATATGGGTTTCTTTGTCGTTATTATGCTCAGGATATTTCTACCGAAGATGAGGTATGGGTCCGCTATTTCACTCTCGAACGCAAGCGGATGCAGGAGTAGAGAATAAGAAAAAGTCGCGGTTAATTTATTCTGACATCGGAATTTTCCGGCAAACAGTTCACCAATTACTTAGGTTTAAATCGAAACCAATTTAATGAAGTCCTTAGTCTTGTCTTTGGTTAGGTATCATTTTATCATGGATAGATACTCCATGGAGTATCTAGTAAAAAATAGAATTTAGTCATGTATTTTACATAACTACACTTTCTTTCATTTTCGAATTACAAAAACAATGAACTCGATATTATTATTTTATGCCATAAAGTGTAATTTAATAAAGTTTCAATTGTACTTACCGTTCTTTAACTCGAGATCATCAGCAATTTTTTCCCATAAATCATTTTTTTAATTTTGATTTCATATAACCATCATGGCTAGTATCGTATAATATTTTATGTGGACGAACGGCTTCAATTAATTTTTCTTCCATAGTGATATTATGAATAATATGATGACGATATTATGTGATTTGCAAATAATATTGAATCAAAATTATATGAAAAATAATAAATTTTAACAAAAACTGCTTGAAACATTAACAAAATGATATGAAATATAATAAACTTTAACAAAAACTGCTTGACATATTCCCAGTAATCTGTGCCACGAACACTGGGTAAGCAGGTTCACACATGCACTGAACTGTTCTGCCCTGCCCTGCCTTTCAACTAACGCTCGTTCGTTCAAACCTATGTGTCACAAAACTTTTTGCTACGCTGCCCAGCGTTGGACTGCGTCTCAATGTGCGCCCGGCCTTTATTATTATTGTTGTCTCGGAAAGCGACCCGTGCGGTGCACCTCACAGCAATCACCATAGTTAGTTCTTAGTCCAACCATTGCGGTCTATTTTATAACTTTTACAGTTGGCGAGTGCGACCGTTATGGTCCATACCCTAAGTAATAGTTGCCTTGAAAAGTCACCCGTGCGGTGCAACTTACACCAATCATTGTTATTGTTTTCGGGTGCGGTCCGTACTTTGTTTTCATTATTATTACTCCAATTTTTTACACATTGCTTTGTGAGTCCGACCTGTTCGGTCAAAATTTGAATCATTATTACTCTGTGAAAACAGATAGTTTTACGAATTGACAATGTATCATTGGGATAGTCTATTAAAGGCAACTGAGATCTTCTAGACTCATCAATAGAAACCCGCTTGAAGTGAATAAAATCATTACCCTGGTAATGGATTGGGTATTTAGACATTTATTTATTTTAATTGCTTAATTAAATAACCGCATATGAGGTCATTTAAAATGTATAATGTTTTTTTTTATACTCAGACTATTGTGATTGTTTATTTATTTATCGTTTTTATTTGATTCAATTTAGAACCCGCAATACGTTTAATTTTTTGTTTATTCGTAAAGTATTCATTTTAGGAAAGTTAATAATTTGTTAATTGTATTTTGATTCAATGTATTGTATCTTGTAACCATAAGTAATTTGATTTATCTATTAATTTATCAATATAAAAGTTTAAAAAAACAAAAAAACCTTTGGTATTATATTTGGCTTTCCTTTTTTTATTTGTTTTTAACATTCAAATATAATTTAAATCAATTACTGAGCAGTTAATTTTTCTACAAATAAAATTATTTCAGTCAGATCAAGGCAGCACCCTATCAAAGTTTAGTGGTTTAAGGAAGGGTTGTCCAAGGGTCCAATCCCTGTTACCCTTACGGAGCCCTAAAAAAGTTTTTTTTATAATATCCGCTTATGTAAGAAATATTTCAAAAAGAACTGTGACTATCAGTGAAAATTATGTATTTTTGGGAAAGAAAATGGTCCGAGTGGAGGTAAAAATTAATTTCTTAAATATTCATAAACTATTTATTGCAAACCGACGCTTCTATTATATATTATTGATAAGTTATTTACTAATATTAACAATTATTTGAAAATAAATTCTAGTAATTTCCAATTCGGTTTCTTTTTACAGTGGGATATTTTCATCCTTTCCCTATTCAGTTAGAACATTGTGTCATTAAGAAGGATGAATATTTTTTTAAATGATTTAATAATATTAACTCTTTTTTTTTAATGGTCTGGTTCTTATTTTTCAGTTTAGATCTTCTTCTTAGCTCACACCTTCGTCTCAAAAGAGTTAAATTAAGACGTAGATTTTGATTCCTATTCAAACATCCCCAATGTTAAATATTGCATGGCAGTAGTCAGAATATCAATCGAAACGATTCGTTTAATTTATTTCCATTCATTTTTATAACTCGAGCCATTATAAATCACATTTTCCATTAATAATTCAAGATTTATTGATTATAAGTAAATATTAGTTGGCGTACTGATATCCCGTAAGGTCGAATCAAAAATAAGTTAAAATTTAATTTAAAAAAAAAACTACGCCAAAATACACTCCAGTAATAATTGGACTCAATAACGCAAATATGACATTTAAATTATTTATTCTTTTAACAGCGATTCTGATTGATTGAGTGGGATAGCTCAGTGGTAGAGCGCTGAGCAGTTGTGAAGAAGAAACCGTATTCAAATATACTCGTAGATGGGGGAGGTGAATTATTTTATCTGTTAACTGCCCCGGATGGATCCTGGGTGACCTGCACACTCTCCTGGGGCTCACCCAGGCTCAATAAAGTGGGTACCCTAAAGGACTGTCGGCTGACCATGATGTTGGATAAATCACCTTCCTGCACAAAGATTGTTGTAGAACCAGTACATTCTCAACAATCTACTGAACCCAAGACCATTTATGGGTTTAGGTGGTATAGTTTATACATATTTATTATTATAACCTTAATGTAGGTTATATCACATGGCACCACAATAAATTCCAGACATTTAAAATGACAGGTTTCTGCTGATAATATTCACTAATTATTAGCATTTAATTCAAGAAACGTCATACACGTGCATCCTCACTAATTAATCCGCACTCTAATCAAGTGAGTGCATGCTCTAATCAGTCGGTGATCGATCTCTAATGAATGCACCATATCCTGCATCACCGGCACGTCCTTGATTAAGATGGATTTCATCAGCTGTTTATCTCCTAATATAGATATCTCCTGATATGGATTACTCTGTATAAGGTCGTCTTAAGGTATATTCAATTTTAAGCATGATTGACATTTCATTTATTTGTTATATTAAAATAAAATTGTATTAATCAAATGTTAAGCAACATACATTATTTATTATTTAAATATTTTTATTTAAAAGAGAAAAGATTTCCGCCGCTGCTGGAATTCGAACCCGGATCTCCGTCTCACCGTGGCAACGATCTTACCTTCCGAGCAACCGGGGTCACTCCCTACCTAGGACAAATCTGTTCCCTTCACCGATCCCATATCTCCCGTGTTCTAGCAATTTTGCGATGTATACACGAGAAAAGAGAACAGATATGTCCTAGGTAGGGAGCGACCTCGGTTAGAGCGTTGCCACGGTGAGGTGGAGATCCGGGTTCGAATTCCGGCTGGGGGCAAATCTTTTCTCTTAAAAATAAAAGTATTTAAAAATTAAAGCAATGACTAAAAAATTATAAATAATATAATGACGTATGTAAAAAAGATCCTAAAATAAAAAGTATTGTTCAATGAACATTCTTCCTCGTGTATACATCGCAAAATTGCGGGAACACGGGGGATATGGGATCGGTGAAGAGAACAGATTTGTCCTAGGTAGGGAGCGACCCCGGGGGCTCAAATGGTTAGAGCGTTGCCACGGTGAGGCGGAGATCCGGGTTCGAATCCCGGCTGGGGGCAAATCTTTTCTCTTCAAAATAAAAATATTTAAAAATTAAAGCAATGATTAAAAAAGTATTTATTAGCGTTTGGGGGGGGGACTTAGAGAATACTCCCTTCTTCAGAATATTTTCAATGAATAAAATAATTATAATGAAACGGATAACCAAATGCCTAAGATGATTTGGAAACAATATTACAAATTAACGAATTAATAGAAATAGCTGACAAGACTAAACTACAACTCTCTTTCCAAAAAACATAAATAATAATCACCAAGAAAATTTTTTAATTATGAATTATAGAATTATGTAGTAAAATACGGGCACAGAGACTACAAAATATTCACAAAACAATTAAATTATTTAGGAGATGTTATCAGCAGAAATGGATCGGCCTCGAAAAAAATGGAAGATCCTCAAATCATAAAAACTAAAGATCGCTAAAAAGAGATCTTATATAATTTAATGGATATAGGAGACAAGAATGACAAATTATAAGAGGAGAATCAAGAATGCGAGCTTTAAAGCATAACTGTGTCGCCCCGTTGTATGCCGTTTCAAAAAAATAAACCTTAAATTCTATAATTAAAATTAAAAATCCTAAGTTTTTTAAATATTGTGATCTTCGCGCATCAAGACACTTCCCTTTACTTCAATAATTTTTAATAAATAATCGTAATTCAATTGAATATTCTTAGGTTATGGTAAATATTCACATCTTCTGAATACTAACACAACACTGTGTACGGAACGTTATTGGTTTTGATGAAATAAATAATAAATAAGCTGAAATAAATTTAATAGATGTTTCAATAAATAATAGGATAAAAAAGGTTAATTTATTAACTACACAAGACTCGTGTTAACTACAAGGTTAAACAGAACATATTGTTGAAAGGAGAATGAAGGCACGGTAGGAGTTCAAGCTTAACTTTATTTTCTCGGTGATAAATTCCATAAGGTAACTTGGAGTAAATTCCCAACTAGGGGAAGAACATTTACGAGCATTAAGCGTTATAACGTTAATACAATTATGTAAGAACAAAAGTTATAACTTTAACATATGAGGCGTTCAATATCAAATGCGAACGCAAAATTTCAAAACGATTGTTCACATTTTTCAAGTTTAGTAAAAGAATGCTTTATGCTCCGAAAAGTTCAGATTCAGAATCAATTTAGGAAATAATGAGACAAAGTGTCGTGTTAGGGGAAATTGCCTGACTGAACAAAGGAAAAATGTGACAAAGTTAATTTTTGAAATGTTGGAGTTATTCGCTTTTGATCCTGAACAACTCATGTAATAAATAATTAATTTAGAGCGTTTAAACAATATTGAACTAATTGACAATAGAGACAGAGTGAGCAAACTGATATGAACAATAAATAAGTTACCTATACTATGTCAACTTATTGCTTGGATGGGTTTCAAATATTTGATCTTAATAAAAAATTGGCATCTGTTCCGCAGGTTGAGCTTCGCAATTGTTAAAAGTTTATTTTTATTTTTAATATTTTCAAAAAATATAACTTATGAGCTTTAGTATGGAAAGAGAATGTAATTATGGGTAAGTAGATTTCGGTAATCATTTCATCAAAAAATAAAATTTTCAACTAACGTTTCGAAGTATACATGATATAAGTTTGTTGAAACGTTCATTTCCAGATGAAATTATCACCGAAGTATCGAGAGAATAATTACAATTCAAAGAGAATTAGAGATAAAATTCAAAGAGTTCTAATCTCTACTTCGTAACATGATAACTTGTATTTTTGGAAAATATCGAAAGGGAAAAGTTAAAATTTATTGCGTCTCAACTCGAAGCGACAACCTACAGGATAATTTCTACATTTTTTTTTTTATTTACACGTACGTTGTTCATTACTATGTTTGAAAAAAATTGAAGACTGCCTTTTTCGATGATGAATTCCCTTCTGCTTTCACAGTTTTGAATAGGACGCTGAAAATTATCTGTAAAAAATATGATAAAACTCTCCCGATGAGGGGGATGGAAGACAATGCGGGCGAAGACGCCTGCCTAGTGACATTCACTGCCACGAACACAATGGAAACACCCCGCACTCTATCTCACCCCTTCGACAGCTGTCTTCCCTGGGGAATAAGTTGCTCCGATACTTATGTGCGAATAGGGGGTGACCAGTTCTAAGAGTCGCCGAGCTATTATGATTATTAGATAAGTCAGAGATATAATCAAGCTATGAAAAGTAGATTTATTCAAAAATCGTATACTGATTAATCTAACACATATTTAGCATACTATAGAAACATATAGGACAAAGAGAGTGAAAGAGGGCGAATGAGAGAAATGAATGCGCTTATAAAAAATTAAAACAAAAAAATGAACTCAATACTCTCTCAAATGACCTTTAATAGAAAGTATAAAAAGAATGTTTTTAAAGTTTGAGATTGAAATTTGAATTGTTTATGTCTTTCTGCATTTTTTCAAAGCTGAAACATTCTTTCATTCTTTATTAATATTGTATTTTAAGCAACATTAAATCACCATCTTTTCGACATTATTATTGGTTCGGCACAACAACACGTTAACGCGTCCAGGCCTCCTCAATCAGCTTCCGCTAGTAGTCCTAGTTGAGTGCTGCTGCCATCCAGTTGCGGTGCTTGGCGTCTTCAGCCGCACGGTCGGCCGACTCTCCTCCGTCCCTGGATGACCTCCGTCAGCAAACGGAATCTGGATTGCGAGGTCACTGAACAAAGAGATCGTACACCTTCTCATTTTTCCTTCGCCTCCATCTTCCATCCACACAGAACGCCCCAAATATTCTTCAGAGGGCCCTGCGCTCGAAGACAAGCAAATTTCGACATTATCTTACTGATATTGTTTCGTTGAGGACTAAAATGTGAGCACTTGTTATTACATACCGTCCAAATAGTAGAAGTAAATCTAAAAAAAAAATAATATTAAAAATCTGGGAAATTATTTATAATACATTTACAATACGTTTAAGATTCTTTCAATTCAAAATTTAAGTTGTTTTTTTTAGTATTAATTTATATTGTTATGAAAATTAAATAGTTATTGTTAATCATTACAATAGTAGACTCATCGTCGAAACATCATAAATAATCACCGTGCCGTGGAATTAAGTAATGTTTTTTATTCATTCCATAGATGAATTCTTATTTATTTGTCAAAAATAATAAATATAGTATAAATACAGTATAAACAAAATAAACAATTAAAACGTGGAAGGACATCTTCCATGCTTCTTTCATGTTATTCATTAACTCAAAAAAAGACGAAATTATAAATAAGAATGCAAAAGGGGAAATTAAAATCAATAAAGCCTTACATAATAATACAAAATACTGGTAGAAAATAACCAAGCAACATTTCCCAAAAGAAGGATGACATTCATGAAGACAAAGTGCAGCACATCTCACACTAACAGCCCAAACAGATTCATCAAATGTGTGCGACCTTGCTCCAAGACATTCCTCAAACAACTAAGGCAAAATTACCTTTCTAAATGGACAGTAGGGGGAGTTATAAAAACAGCTGATCAGCAAAAATCCAGTGGAAATTATTAGCTGTGACTCCCTACCCCCATCTGTTTGCATATTACATTACTTTGCGTTAGTTGTTTGAGGAATGTCTAGGAGCAAGGTTGCTCTCTCTATTTGATGAGTCTGTTTCCTGATATACGATGTGGTGCACTTCGTCAGAAAAAAAACACTTTTTTAGTGTCAGGAAAAATAAATTAGCTAATGTCATCTACGTCATCATTGAGTGCATACAATTAAGAATTTGTTTATTGGGTTGTTTGTTGGTCATCCTTAGAAGAAAGCTGGGATAAGACAATTTATGTACGTCGCATTAGTTGATTTTTGCATGAGTGGTATTAGTATAGTTGTATAAAATTATAAAATTGTATAATTATTTTAATTTAATTATTTCAACAAGCTTAACCATTCAATAAGGTTCTCTATCACTTATGAAGTACGAAGTTAGAATTACGTATAAAGACGAAGTAAGCAGTAAGAAGTTTACAGGGAAATAACGATGGTGATTTGATTTAAAAACTGATAAAATTAAAAATTATACTTTACAGAAGCGTGAAATTCTTCATTTCAGATAAATAAATAAGTAGTTTTCAGTTCAAATGGAAGGTAAATAAACCACGTGGCTGAAATGTTTTTATCTATTACACATAAAAATCATTTTCATTGGGAAATTTTTATCTTGTTATATATAAACTTATACTAACACCGCAGATAACTTGTTATTAAATTATCAGCGTTTATATAAAATGTTGTATTTGTTTAAATTAAAACTTTCTTTTCAAATCTGAAAAATAATAAAAGTTTATCGCGAGGAAAATAAAAACATTTTCACTGACGAAAAATACTCTGACAGAGGAAAGACATATTTTATTTTAATGCAAATGTTTGTGGAAGGCATCCTCTGCAAAGCGTATTATTGTTCCTGATAAGACCTATATAAATATATTCAAGCAATTTACATCTATTTATACTCCAACTTTAACTGTGGTTGCAGTGGTTCACAACTCTGGTTCAATTTAATTAATTACTTAAATTGGTAAACATTTAATTTTTAATTAAATCCAAACACAAAAATTTCATTAATTCGTTGTTGTTTTTAATCCACTGAAAATTGTGGTCTTCTGTGAGAAAAGAAAAATATATTTCTGTCTTCAACCTATTATACATACAAAAGCTATTAAACTTAAAAACAAATGTATTTTTTTTTTCTGTTGAATAATATTAGGTGGCCTTATATACCGCTCATTCAAAAGAACGACTTAACACAAAAATTGGATTTTTTTTTCCGAAAATGACCTGTAGTAGAAATTGTATAGGTTGATGCTTTTTCATTCAGAAAGGATATATCTAATATTCCATTTCCAACATGATATGTTTTTTTAATATAGTCATATTTTGAGTTGAGTCATGTTCGAACTTTAAGTTTATCGAAATATTTTCATAAGTTAAAAACTAAAAAATGTTTCAAACTTTTAAAAATTTTCTAATATTTAATAAAAGTACGCTGCGGTAATGAATAGTCCAATCTTTACCCAATTCAAGCTGGAGTCCCCCAAGGCAGCATCTTAGGGGACTCCAGCCTTTACCTATTGTACACCACTGATATCCTGAAACCTTCCTTGCAACGTTCGCAGACGACGCAGCCGTTCTATAATTTCGTCCAGACCCTGAAATGGCTACCTCCAACCTCCAAAGGCACCTCTCAGTCATTGAAATTAATAACCAAAGTCAACGAGGATAAATGCAAACACGTGACTTTTGCACTTCACCAGGGAATAGGTCCTTCTGTCCATCTCAATGATACCGTCCTACCTATTTCCAACACAGTACGATACCATGACATCCTCCTAGACAAAAGACTTACATGGCACCCTTGTACCAGACTCAAAAGACAAGAATTTAACAGACGATTCATCCAACTATACAGATAACTATATAGGACCTCCCATCATTCAATAGAAAATAAACTTCTATTTTACAAGACCATCATCAAACCTATTTGGACCTGGACTGGAACTGTGGGGGAGCGCAAAAAAATATCTGCCGTATTAATTTCTTTCAATCCAAAATCCCGAGAACAAACGTCAATGCTCCTTACCATGTCTCCAATAAAACCCTCCATAATGATCTCAACATTCATTTCGTCCTCGACCTCATCCCTACTAAATTTTCAAACTTTTATCAAAACCTTGCCTGTCATCCCGATTCCCTGAAAAATTAAGTTAATTGAAAAATTAAGTTTTATGAGTTATGACTTTATTATTTGAAGGAGCGATAGATATATGAGGTTGAAAATAGTCCGGGTTGAGGCCAAAGACATAATTTTTTAAATAGAGAAATTCTCCAGGCTTCAAATAAATAATCTTCGTATGCTCAAAAAATCTTTCTTTGATCTTATTTAAAATTATTACTTCATGTCTATTAAGAAATTCTTTACTTGGTCTCCACCCGGACCATTTTCTTCCCAAAATCTTCTTTTTTATTTTGGTTCTTCTATACGCGAAGTTATAAAGTACTGGGTTAATGCTGGAGATGATCGAATTTTATGGCTTTAGAATTGAAAACTCTAATTTTACGTTTTAGTTATTAAAGGAAAATTTTAATCTTTAAGTCCATGCTCTTAGGAAATACGTTCTCCAAGAATCACTCGGATTGAAGAGCTTTGGACCCACCAATGTCTTTCATTCGTAAATTAAATCCAACTAGAGCTGGTAGTTTTCTCAGAATAATGTTAATGACAATTTATTTCCCTGTAAGAGATAAAGTCCCGTTATCGTAGACCTATTGTCACTCAGCACCTCATAGCAAGAACTGATCACGAACGACTTCATGTTCGATTGTCTCCGGAACTCTGCCAATGGGTAGAGGGGATCGATATCATCTCTATAGCTATTTAGTTTATGGCGAAAACTTCCGTCCTATAAGAATTTGCTAGATTCAATAGTCTGGAAGAAACCAATCGGCTGCAAAACGTGACTGAGGGTAAAACTTTCTTTGAGTACTCCCTTTCAGGTTAGTTAAACACCATCGGAATCTTATCCACCTCTAATAGGGACTTGAATCGATACTAATTCGAATGTTTTTTGGTTCTTCTGATCCTAACGTCTTGAACTTGATTTTAATCTTGTTTTCTCCGCGGAGGAAGTTGAGAGGCATCGCTCCCACTTATGTACGCTTCATGAGATACAAGGTCTGTGAGATAATTTGATGACTCGCAGCAATTCAGACTTGACCGTCAACCGCTCTTAGCACCTCCAGCTGGTTACACCTCGTTGATTATGGAATCTCGAAATGATTTACTCGACAAACTTTTAAAAAAAATATATATAAATATATATATTGATAGATAATAGATAAACATAGAATTATTCCCCGGACTAAGTCATGTAACTAAAACAACATAATACCCCAAATATGTAACTTAACATAATAAGCCAAATATGTGAAAAAAAATACATAGTTGAATAATTTGACAACTAAATAATATACAACGAGGATGCTATTCAGGTAAAAATAGATAAAATGAAATGAGGAAATAGAGCTCACGAAAAAAGGGAGAAATAATAAAAAATAAAAAAATACATTTACATGTTTGTTGTTGAAAATATAAAATTACAAAAGCTATAACATTAGCTACTGTGTTAGGAAAACATCGGTTAAAAATATAATTTTTGTATCAATAATCATATATTCGTTATTAAAATATACACTACCAAGATCCTTGTAGGGTCTTGGGTTCAGTATGTGGTAGAGACTGTACATATTCTGGGACGACGGTTGTGCAGCACTCTACCACTGAGCTACCCCGCTCCTATTGCAGTTAACATAATGACAACCTATTAAGTAAAACATTAGTAAAATAAATATACGTATATTAACACATGTTTTCGTCTCGTGGAAGCTTAAGTGCAAAGGATAGGGATTAATAAGAAAGTGCGAAGTAGAAAAAAAAGCACTTTACCAACCCTTTTAAACACAAAACGGAAATTAGTTCAAAGGGATTCGATCCTAGGTGAGGGGTACAATGAGGTTGGGTAGTCCACAGCTGAGGAGATAAGAGACCGGAGTTAGGTTTAGAAGGGAGCAGAAATGGTTAGCAAGGGCCACTTATATGGCCATACAGTCCCTTCGGGAAATTACATCTTTATCCTCTCAATGGCGTGTTTCCTCTTGTGTCTGCTTCTTTATGTCTCCGCTGGGCCGGTGGCGTTTATAGCAATAGCATGATAAAGGATTCATAGGAGTTTAACATCTCGTGTTTTCCAAGAATTCTGTTTAGTCAAGATCCCTTCAGCAATTCTAAATAATTTTAATGAATACATTTAATGTATATAAATATTAAAAAAGAGAAAAATTAAATGTGAGCATATGTTGGTTATTAAAAATTATGAAAATAGCAGAAAACTTCAATCAAAAAGTTAAGACTTTAAACTAAAGCACACAAATAAAATACCTGTCTGAAGAAAATTTTGTTGCCTTTTTTAGCCTAGAGACTTAAGGCTTATTGGTTGGAATTATTCCGCTAATGTCTTAACATGTATTTTATGTCTATCTGAACTATTGCTACCGAAATTAATAAAAATTAATTAACCCTTGGTTAGTCGAGGCCGATCTGACAGATCGCATAGGTATATTTTTCTTCCCCCTTCCCTTTGTGTTCGCAACAATTCTTTCATGCTCCCAGCAGCTGTTTTGTGGATGACCCGGGTGAGTTTAGTGCCTCCCTGACCAGTGTGCAACCCTTCTGGAGGGCTCATATGAAGTAAGCGATCTGAAACATCACCGCGAGCGAAATCGAAAGTTCGAACATCATATAAACATCAACTTTTTTTGTTCATTCGTATTATTACACTATCCGTGCCATTTCGCGTTGTCTGTTCTTTGTGTACACATTGCTATATTGGTAGAACTGACGTCTACAATATCTCAGAAGTTTTATGGGGTATAAGGTGCTGCGAGAAATGTGAAAACTCAGAATGGAACCTATTGTTTGATGAGCATATGTTGGTTATAACCGTGGAATATACCAGTAAATAATTTTTTAAAATTCAAAACACATTATCTATGCCAAGGGATGAGAAGATCACAGATATGGTAGAACTGAAAGCTTTTATTCAATGTTTTTATGTGGTGACTGTGATCCATGTCTGTTTTCATGGTAAAAACCTTTCTTGTCTTCGTTATTTTATTATTAGAGCTCATTATAGCAATAAATATTGATAAATGAAAAAAAAAATAGAGGTTACCAAGAAAAAAGCAAATTTATGGTTCCTGTATTTTTTTCGCTTGAATTCCAAATGTACTTAATCCAAATGCTATTCCGTTATTACTTTCTATCTCCCAAACCCCTTAAGTACTTAGTTTGAGTGTATAAGCCAAATTTCAACAAAAATACTAGTCTTCCTGAAAGTGACCCGTCAGATCGTCGCGACCAATCTGATAAGTTTTAGAGCCATGACTAATGGAAGGTTAAATTGAATAATTTATTTGCAAAACCACTACTCAATCTTTTATTAATGACTTCTAATGAAGCATATAAAGAACAAGTTTCCATGTAATCGATAACAGTAAAGTAATTTTATATACCTCAAAATTACAGACGCAGAGCTCCATGCCTCTCGATCCATCCAATCTACTTCCTGCAGCCTTTGCCCAGCAAAATCTTCCTGGACTTCCTCTTCCCACTTCCACGACCCGCCTTCTTCTGGGCCGTCCGCGTCCTCTCCTCTCTGGTGGAACCCAATCCAGGGCACGGTTCGACCAATATTCGTCCGACATTCTCTTCACATGGCCGTACCGTACCATCTTAGGCTGCATACTTCTTCATTTCTTATTTTATCCAGCCACGATTTCGCCAAGGTTAGCTACTTACCGATGTAAAATCTATTTCACTTATAATATTCAACAAAAAGCCTCGGATCGACGAAATTAAAAACATAAACATGAATGTGGCGTGTTTTAGTACAGGTGTTGATTAGACTTAGAAGTAGAAAGCATTGAAAAATCCTCTGAATTATAATGAATTTGAAAAAGATTTATCTTTGTTAAGACTTTTAATAATTAAAAACTAAACCATCATCATAAATGGACTGCTATTTTGAAAAAAACACTATATTAAATAAAAAATTTATTTACTTAGAAAGATAAACATGAAAATACAAAAACCAAATCAGAAAGCAACATAATCGGACTAAATTTTTTAATGATAAAACAAACAAATATTCCTTTCCAATATGAATCAAATGATTAATAATATTACCATCATACCATATAAACAAAAAAAAACATGATAATGTAGGTAAAAAAGTAAACCAAGGTAATTAAAATAAAAAGTATTGAAAGATTGAAATATGAGAAAAATTGTAAATTAAAAATTTGTTTATTTGATTAGGGATGTTTATATTTTTACATTATAGTTACTATATTTTTTTTCAGTTACCATAAATAATTAAAATAATTAAGAGAGTGGGAATGAGAGAAGAGGAGGACCGAGAGAAAAAATAATTATTGTCCAGTAAATGAAAAAGCTGGCCCGATGGACATGTCAAATGAAACAGGCGGGCACACCTGGCGTCCTCGAGGAATCCATCACTCCTATACATCTGTGGGTTTATCTCCTCCAGTAATTAATTTTATTAATTAATTAAAAATAATATACTCTTTTATATAAGGCACAAAAGAATCGCACAATTAATCAACTATCATATGAATTAACTTTACCCACTGTAACTAAAATAATTTTTTATAAATTAATCCTATACAGGATGGAGCGCCATATTCCAACACTACTTAACAATACCTCAATACCTATATCTAACGATATTAAATATTTAGGAATCTCTTTAGACCGCAAACTACTATTCAACCATCATATAAACAATAAACTAAACAGTGCCCGTAGAATATTATATAAAATGTATCCCTACTTCAACAAAAAATCAAAACTATCGGAAAAAAATAAGAAAATATTATATAAGGGAGTCATTAGGCCCATGATAACTTACGCATGCCCAGCCTGAAGTTTAGCAAGCAAAACACACATAAAAAAATACAGATCTTCCAAAACAAATGTCTAAGAATCATAAAAAACTATCCAATATATACTCAAATCACCACAATGCACAATGAACTAGATATCCCAACAATACATAAATTTATACACCAACAAACCCTCAGATTCTTCACCTCATGCCAACTATCAGACAACATACTCGTTCAAGAAATAGGAAATTATACAAAAACAACAACACCAAAATACAGACACAAACGAACAAAGCACATTCTACTATAAATAATATATATTTTGAAATGAGTTCTTCTTTAAATTAATGTTCTTATGTGCTATATATAAGAACAATGTAGTATATAATAATAATGTTGTATATAATAATGTTTTGTATGTACTCTTATAAATGTATATCTTTTGTATAAAATCCTATGTACTTCTTTTTTTCTGTTGGGTTTTTTAAATTTTTACCAACAACAAAAACTTATTAACCAAACAAACATGTATGCAAAATTATTCTCATTGTAAGGGATTATCCCACCAATGTTTAAAATGTATGTATATAAATTAAGATAAAATAAAATTAAAATCTCAAAAAAAAAATATATATATTCCAACGACTCGAATATTTATTTATGTTATTAAATACAATAGACGAATTTTAATGTCAGTTGACCATTTAAAAGAAATTTTTTTTTGTTATTAAGAACAAGTCTAAATTATTGCTATGTACCATATAAGCCATATCGGATTGTACTAGAAAAATAAATATGAATTTACAAAAGAAGGGAAATAATGATTTTAAAAAACAGTTCATATAAGCAGGTAGTAATAAAACCTGTGAGAGGGTGTAGGTGTAATAAAACCCTGTAAGGGGACATTACTTGAGGAGAAGGTGAGAAGAGAGGATAGGGCACACAGCTACTGTGCCGATGACACCAGTGCCAGGAGCACATAAAGATAAGTTTTGATTTAATAATGTATGTGTTTTAAGGTAATACTCAATCTGATTTATTAATATTAATTTTCAAAGTATGTATTAATAGTCTCCAAAATAAAATATATAAATTATACTTGTTTCAATTATTCTCTATTATTATCCTTATGGAAAATTTAGTGCTCAAACTATTTTATTGTCTAGAAGTGATTTGTTTAATTGTACTTTTTATTTATATATATATATATATATATATATATATATATATTTCACGGTTCTTCTTATTATTCTCAATTTTTTATGTTTTAATTATTTTATTTTCTATTTTTTTATTTCAGGAAATTTATAATTAGATTTATAAACAATGATGCTTTCATATAATTTTCTCTTGATTATTCGGACCAGACGAAATAGTCCTGATACTAAAAGAGCATAGGTTTCGATGTGTTAAACAGTTTTAGATAAACGAAATAAGAGATACAAGACCACTGTAATGAGATGGTTTGGCAATCTACTAACTAATTAACAGACAGAGCTATATATTTTAACTAATTAGTTCTCTGTTAATTAAGGCTGTGAACACAGCTGTTGTATGTATCTGGGTTGTTAGGAGAGGGAATGGTCGCGGAAGGGTTGTTTACTCACTAATTCCTAGGCATCTTCAGTACCACTTTAGGGTCGCAGGTTGTAAAATGGTTAGCGACAGTCCACAGCCCGACAGTTTGGGCCCTAAGATTTTCAAAAGAGTGAAAGAAATCCTTGGTTATGCAATCCTTCGGTACGGACGTAAAATGAGGGTCAGGTACATGTACAATGCCATAATCCCTACCCTAATTATCTCTGGGCAGTCGAAATTTAGGACTCAAACTATAGCATTGTCCAACTGACCGTGGTAATATGAAAGTGTCCAAGCTGGGCAATAATTTTAAACAAACATTCTTTCGGTAATTTATCTATATAATAAATATGTATATTTATTTGACTACATTTTTATTGTAAAAATGTTCTAAAAGTAAAAAAAAATACTTCTAATATTGGTTTTTGTAGTTTATAGGAAAAGGTACATTTTTACCTACACTTAGACAAACTGCAGTAGTCGGGATTCACACGCAACCGCAAGGTTTTTTTACTCTAGTCCTGTGTACAAAAGCTAATGAAGTATGTTCCCCAGGCAGTTCTTCTAATCCTGGAGTTTATCCAGGCCAAGCTCAGCAAAAAATACCTTTTTCCGTCCAATCGATTTCGCACCCTGGTGTTTTTTCGTGAAATTTTCTCTTATTTAATTCGTTTTTCTCTTTTATCCACCCATGTTCGTCAAGTACACAATTGACATCAGCATAATAGCTGTCATAAGATATAGAATGAAATAAAATGCTGTGAGAGGGATGAAGAAGTATAGTACCTAGTAGTAACTTATCCCGTGGCTTGATTTAATTTATTATTATTATTATTATAAATGTCTCATCCAAGTTCTCTTTATTTAATATTAAGTTTTAGGTAATTTATTGTTTTTTCAAAACTAACAAACAAGAAAAAAAAACTACAAAACATAGAAAGGAGAAATGCCAAAAATGATCTGTTTGTGTCGTTTTCAATTCCACAATTCACTCCCCTTAAAAACAAGAGATACTGAATTTGATTTATGTTTCATAAACACTTTGTTAATTCTTTAAAGTGTATTTTTTTTCTTTAGTAATCAATTAATCCTTACAGCGAAACACTTTCGTTACTACTGAGCAGCAAGATTATACGACTAATATTAATACCAAAACAACAATAATCAAATAGACAAAAAACGTTATATCCTTTATTTTAAATAATTAGATATATGACTTAAAAGGTTAAATTCTTGTATTTTATAAAATGGTGTATCAGTTAACAAATAAATGTTTACTACAATAAAAATACCCACAGAATTAATACTGAAGACAATTGTCCTCTATGCTTAAATGAATCACGTGATGATCAAAACCAGATCCTTTTCGACTGTCCATTTTAAGTAATTGGGTGTATAAAAAAAATGAACGTTCTATCAAATTTCAGTGTTCAAATTTCTGTAAATATTTTAATGCTATTTATTATTTACCAACACTTAATAATCCCTTTAGAGCATTCTCTAAGCTTGTTTACTAGCACTGGACTTCTTAAAAAAAAAAGCCTCCGTTTAGTTATTTTTTTCAAAGAAGAAACATGGCAGTGTCCTACGAAACTCGCGTAATTTTAAGACATCACTGGAAAAAAAAATTTCACAGCCACTGAATCAACTTGTGAAATTATTAAATATGAAGAGGTAGGTGTCCTTGACCAGCGCAATGCGCGGTGTTGGTTTGAAAAATTTAGCCGTGGAGATACGACGTTGGAAAGGAATAAGGGCTCCGGGCGACCATTAATGGATATTGATGAAGAAAGCTGTTGAGTCAAATCCGTACTTGCGAACTTGCCAGGAGTGTGGTGTGTAGAAAGATACTGTTAGTCGCCATCTTCTCTCCATAGGGAAGGTGAAACGGTCATTTTTATTATCCACCCCAGTAGAACCCAGAAATAAAAATATTAGTTCATATGAGGAGAATATTAATACAATACTGAACCCCAATCACAACAATGATATTATTAATCTCTGTAACTTCTTATATAAAGCTTTAAGTATTAGAATAGCTCTGACCCATTGATACATATATGTTTGTTTACCCAAAAAATAATACTTTTGAATTATATAAGTGTTATATATAAATGTTAACTTCATTACAGTGTTTAGTATTAGAATTACCTACTTTCTATTTCGGTATGTTTACTATTCTGTTTTTCTTTTTTATGTACTATTATTTTTGTGAAAATTCTAACCAAGCTCTCTCTTTAATTTACTTTTGTAAAAATCAGAAAAAATAAAAATAAATAAAATGGTGTATGTTGAAATACTACTACGGGACTCTAGATTCATGAAGTTTATAACTCTAAATGTGCTTAAAAATGCCAATAATTCAATATTTCTTATACGCACATTTTACTTAAAACGTTTCATTTTTTGGCATTTCTTGTAACGCTCTAAGCTCCCAATTAATTACAAAAAGACTCGTATGTATGACTATTATAATACGTATTTGGACTTACGGAGTAGAGCTTTGGCGCTCCGCTAAGCTATCGAATTCCTCTCGTATCCAATCCTTACATTCCCAAAACCTTCGTAAAACCTTAATGCTCCATAAATGTTACGCATAAAGTCATAAATAATGACCTCGATGTCCCATTTATTGCAGATTTGGCCCGAACCCGAGACCATTCTTCATCAGACAAACTTCATTCCTCCTCAAACCTACTCCTTTTAAACCTAGCAACCTCTTCAATTCCTGAAAATCCTCCGAGGCGTGTAAAAATATGATGGCCTCGTGACCTTCTTAGTTGAATGAGTACTATCACTGGGTAGTTTCTCTACTTGTCTCTACATGCCACAATGTTCCATTCCTTTCATTTACTTGTATTATTATATTACAGTTGTAAATTTAAAGATTAAGTTAATAATAATATTTCTTTTCGAGTGCCTACTATTGGGTGGTTTCTCTACTTGCCTTTATCTCGCGTCATTATTTATCTTTCAGTATATTAACTTGATGTATTCTATAATACAATTGTAAATTTCAATAAATAACATTTGTTTAAATTGTATTTATTGATAATAGGATGTTGATAGTTGGGGGTGCAGTCAAGAAAACACGCAAAAATAGGTGAAACTATTTTATTTTAAGTGCCGACGTTTCGACCTACTATGTAGGTCATCTTCAGGGCTACGAGAAAACAGACAAAAAACAGAATAGACTGTAAAAATACATAAAAAGAGGTACAGAAAAATTAGACAAAATGTAGAGATATAAAAAAGAATGATATATAATGAAAGGATATATGAAGGTATATGAATATATATATACATAATATATATATATAATACTGTATATAGGTATATGAATAAAGATGATTACATGGTAGATGGATAGAACGGTGATAATGCAAAAACAAAGTACAAAGAGAGCAATGAAGTTAAACAGAAAAAAAATAAAATGAAAAAGATATGAATATAATGAGTATGGACAATTTAGTATAATAAAGATAGAAATGTATTGTAAAGAAAACAATAGTATGAAAATAGACTCATGGGGAGTATCATAAGTGCAATCAATGAGAGAACATGAATTAAAAATATGATACCTAATAATACATCGAGAAGAATATATATATAGAACGTAAAGAAAAGGAATCTAATGTATGACGGGCCGGGAAGTGAAATATAAATAAAATTTTAAAAATATAAGTATCAGAAGTTATGTAAAGGTATAAATGTTATATAAAGGTATACACTATACATTATATAACAGATGTTTTATCCAGGTATACATATATTATATAGAGGTATACATGGTATGAAGTTATATAAATAAAGATGAAAGAATACAAGGAACAATACATGAGAGATATAAGATATCAGTAAGTGAATAGAGATATATAATAAATAATAATGTTCTGTGAACATGAACTATTAAATTAAAACTATTAAATTAAAACTATGATGGATGCTAAAAGTGATGATGGGAGAAATAGGTGTGAAGGAAGGAGATGGAGAAAGATGAAGAGAAGATATAAAAAATATGAGACTGTACGAACCCGATAGGAGTGGCAGCTCGGGCAGCGAGTAACTGACGCGGATAAAACCGTTAAACGACGGAAGCGCTGGCCGCGATCTCTGTCGGTCAAAGGTCAAAGTAGCGAAAAAAGTTAAAAAATATAAAAATGAAAAAATAAAAAAGTAGGGAAAGGGCAATATGGGGAAATATGGGGACGCGTAAAAAATGTGAAAAAATAAAAAATAAAGTTAAAGGAAAAAAAAAAAAAAATGGGGGGGTAAAGAAATAAAATACTAGAAAAGAAAAAATAGACAGAAACGGACCGTAAAACGGAGAGAAATAAAATATGATTTGAAAATTAAGGAGTTTTTAGTAAATTAAAAATTTGGGAATAAATTGAGGATAGGTGATGTGAATCGGACTTAAGGTTGACGGTGGAGGAATCTAAATTGATGTGGATGGTTTCCGAGAGAATGCGTTTTTCATAGTTAGGAAAGGAAGATAGGATAGACGTATTATCGAAGTTGAAAATGTGGTTTAAAGATAGGGCATGGTCAGAGAGTTTGGAAGCGGTTGGGTTATTGGATGAAATGGAATATTTATGTTGGGAAATACGATCTTTAAGTAAGTTTTTAGTTTCGCCGATGTAGGAAGAGTTGCAATTGGGAGTGGAGCAAGGGATACGGTAGACAACTTGTGAGCGTTGTATAACGGGAATGGGATCTTTAACAAGGGTATAGATTTTGGAAAGTTTGTTATGGGAATTGAATGCTAAACGTAAGTTGGGGATAGAGGAACGTAGGGATTTTTGAATATTATTTGAGAGGGAGGGTATATATGGCAAGGATCTGTATACTGGGTTAGAGGGAGGGTGTGGAGACAAGGTGGGGTTGGGGGTTTTTTTATAGTCTTGGATGAGTTTATTAATAATATGGAGAGGAAAATTGTTTTTTAAAAGTATATTTTGGATGCGGTGGATGTTAGATTTATGGAAGCAAGGGTCAGAGAGGGATAGGCCACGGCGGATAATATTTTTGGCGACGTTTATTTTTTGGTGGTGCGGATGTTGGGAGTAATAATTGAGGAGTCTGCCAGAATAGGTGGGTTTGGTATACCAATCTGTGGATAAGGTGTGGTCAGGATTTCTAATGATACGGAGGTCAAGGAATGGTAATGATTTATTGGATTCAAGTTCAACTGTGAAATGGAGGCGGGGATGGTATGAGTTAAAAGATGATAATAATTCAGGAATAATAGTGGGATTTAGGATAAGGAGGAGATCGTCCACATATTTCTTAATGAAGATAACATCGTTAAGGAATTGGGGTAGAATGGAATCCAGAAGATCGTTTAAGACAATATTGGAGAGGTCAGGAGCGAGGGGATTTCCCATGGCAAGTCCAGAAATTTGGTTAAAGAACTGGCCATGGAAGGTAAGGTAGCCTGATTCACAACAGAGGTTTAAGGATTGGAGGTAAGAGGTGCGATTGAGAGAGGTATGGGGTTCTATGAGTGGCCAGTTGTTATCTATAATGAGGAGAGCTTTATCTAAAGGAATGTTAGTGAATAGGCTTTCTACATCAAAGGAGGTGAGAACGTAATGATCAGGTATGGTGAGGGATGTTAATAGATCACGTAGATGAAAAGAGTTTTGGATATCATATGGGTTGTTACGGCTGAGGACTTGTAAGGAAGGAAGTAAGAATTTGCTAAGTTTTGTAGATGGTGAATTGATGTTGGATGTAATAGGCCGGAGGGGGTTGTTAGGTTTGTGGATTTTGGGAAGACCATAAAAACGGGGAGCTATGGAATTGTAAGAAATAAGGTTTCTATAAATAGGGTATGTAATTAATTTGGAATTGACAAGGCTTTTTAGGTGGAGGTTGAATTTTTTTTGGAGAGAAGAGGTAGGATCTCGGGGTGTAGGTTTGTAAGTGGAAGTATCAGAAAGAAGGGAAGTCATTTTAAGGTTATATTCGGAAAGATTCATGATTACTGTAGAATTACCTTTATCTGCTTTAGTGACAATCAAGTCGTCATGGGATTTGAGGAAAGAGCGTGTGAGGGAAAGGTCCTTAAAAAACTGTGGGGAGAAATTAGAAGGGGAAGAATGGGTGTGTTGAAGGAAATTGGAGATGATGTTAGCTATGGAGACACGTGAAAGATCTTGTGGAACATGTGAACGTTGGAGTAGGGGGTCATTGTGAATAAATTCTAAGTCGGTCAAAAGATCAGGAATGATTTTATTGAAGGAAGAGGAGGGTGCAGAAAAATTTGGTCCTAAGGATAGAATGTTATAGACATGTTTAGGGATATCGGTGGAAGAAATATTGTGGACCCAGTTTTTTTTTTTTTTTTTTTTTTTTTTTTTTTTTTTTTTTTTTTTTCCCTTTAACTTTATTTTTTATTTTTTCACATTTTTTACGCGTCCCCATATTTCCCCGTATTGCCCTTTCCCTACTTTTTTATTTTTTCATTTTTATATTTTTTAACTTTTTTCGCTACTTTGACCTTTGACCGACAGAGATCGCGGCCAGCGCTTCCGTCGTTTAACGGTTTTATCCGCGTCAGTTACTCGCTGCCCGAGCTGCCACTCCTATCGGGTTCGTACAGTCTCATATTTTTTATATCTTCTCTTCATCTTTCTCCATCTCCTTCCTTCACACCTATTTCTCCCATCATCACTTTTAGCATCCATCATAGTTTTAATTTAATAGTTTTAATTTAATAGTTCATGTTCACAGAACATTATTATTTATTATATATCTCTATTCACTTACTGATATCTTATATCTCTCATGTATTGTTCCTTGTATTCTTTCATCTTTATTTATATAACTTCATACCATGTATACCTCTATATAATATATGTATACCTGGATAAAACATCTGTTATATAATGTATAGTGTATACCTTTATATAACATTTATACCTTTACATAACTTCTGATACTTATATTTTTAAAATTTTATTTATATTTCACTTCCCGGCCCGTCATACATTAGATTCCTTTTCTTTACGTTCTATATATATATTCTTCTCGATGTATTATTAGGTATCATATTTTTAATTCATGTTCTCTCATTGATTGCACTTATGATACTCCCCATGAGTCTATTTTCATACTATTGTTTTCTTTACAATACATTTCTATCTTTATTATACTAAATTGTCCATACTCATTATATTCATATCTTTTTCATTTTATTTTTTTTCTGTTTAACTTCATTGCTCTCTTTGTACTTTGTTTTTGCATTATCACCGTTCTATCCATCTACCATGTAATCATCTTTATTCATATACCTATATACAGTATTATATATATATATTATGTATATATATATTCATATACCTTCATATATCCTTTCATTATATATCATTCTTTTTTATATCTCTACATTTTGTCTAATTTTTCTGTACCTCTTTTTATGTATTTTTACAGTCTATTCTGTTTTTTGTCTGTTTTCTCATAGCCCTGAAGATGACCTACATAGTAGGTCGAAACGTCGGCACTTAAAATAAAATAGTTTCACCTATTTTTGCGTGTTTTCTTGACTGCACCCCCAACTATCAACATCCTATTATAGTACCCACAGTCAACTATTTCTTTCTCACATGTATTTATTGATATTTACAACTATAATAGTATTACTACAAGTAAATCTGTTAATATGAAATATGACATGAAAAACACTTTTGGAAAAACTCCCCTTTGGTAGCACTCCTATAAAGTTCTATCGTAGAAGGTCTCGCCATATTCTTTTCAGACGCCTCGGAGGGTTATCAGGAATAGACTGGGAAGCAAGTTGAAAGACTAGCGAATTCAAGTGTGTATGGAGCTTGTCATGGAAGGATAGGTATCTGGTTTGGGCCAAATAAGCCATATGTTGCTGCTTGACATTAAGATCATGATGGATGAGTTAGTTTGTGACATAATCCTTATTATGTACAAATATACTCCTTAGTATTGAGGATTTAATGAAGGGTTTTTGATTGTAAGGATTGGATACGAGATGATTTGGATGGTTTAGTAGAGCCCCAAAACTCGACTCCGTATGTCCAAAACAGGTCTGATAACTGTCTTGTAAATGAGTCTTTTGTTATTAATTGGGAGCTTAGAGCGTTTGTCATGTAAATGTCGAAGTAGGCGAAAACGTCTACCAGTTTCTTGTCTTTTCAGTCTTGTATGAGGATTCCAAGTGGGACGTTTGTCCAGATAGAGTCCTAGGTAACGTATCTGTTCGACAGGGCTCAGTGGAATATTATTAAAGGATACAGTAGGGCAGGAATTTGTAGGTTTACGACGAAGGGTGAAGGTAATTTGATGGGATTTGTTAGGATTTCCTTTAATTTTCCAATTTTGGCACCATTCTTGAAGGTTTGAGATATGGGATTGAAGAGATTAGGATGCAACAAATATATCCTTATTTACTGATAACACACATGTGTCATCTGCGTACGTAGTGAGGACAGCCCAATAAATAACATTTTGAAAAAAACATGACTTGTAAGATTACACACTTATAAAAATGTATAAATCTAATATTAATTATAGATGAAAATCTGCCCGGGTTTGCGGTTTCGCGGTCCGACCATTTAACTTCAAGTGGACTTAGCACTCGATGTTGTCAAGCACCGGCTTCTGAGAAACAAACCGCAGTGTATAATTAATTTATAGGATCTATAGATCTAAAGTTAATTATTATAAGTTTTAAAGCTCCTTGGCTATAAACTTGAAATGTTAGTTTAAGGGTGAATTTTCCTTATGAGCTATTTTTGTTTTGTATATTTCGAGTACGAAATTAAGCGTTGTCTTTAATATTAAAATTGTTTAAACTTATTCGTAATGTATTTTTAAAATTCAAATTGTATTTTGATTTACAAAATATACCCCATAGGTATAAATGATTAGAAACAAAACTCAATTTAAAATCTGTTTAAATTAAACTATAAGGTTATTTAATTTTTAACAATTTATCTATAATTGTTTATACATTTTCTTTCCTATATATGAAACGTATATTGCTTATTACGTACTATTTGCTCATTGGTTAATCATTTAACGTCACTTTTTGCTATTACGATTGTACGGGCGTGATTAGACTGAATAGAACAAAAAAAAAGATAAATAATGAAATATAATATATTAGTAGAATAGCGTCGGGGTTTTAAATAAATTGGCGAGATACTGAAACATGTGGTTTATTAAATTTAAATATATTAAGGTTAGACATTTGATAATTAAAGAAAAAACAGCGAATAAACAATTTTTACAAAGAAAGAGACAAAAAATGAACAATGAATAATGTTATGCAAAGAAATTATTAAATCTTAATTATTAACTGGAAATGATGCTTCGTATGAACAAATCTTAACAGTGGAATTTATAGTCTTTATCTTATAAGATGACTGAAATGAAATCTCTGAGGATGACGACGACCGGTGAACAAGTACTCTTGCTAATTGTATGAAAGAGTGGACTTACAATTGGAGAGAAGGATTCTTTTCATTGGCTCCGAGTGTATCTGGTTACTAGGCGATGTAGTGGTATCAAGAGCATGCTTCTCATATCCGGTGCTAGCCGACCTAGAGCGATGGGTGAATATCATAAATGTCCTGGCTCAATGCGATGAACGACAAGGTTAACTTCAGTCGAGGAGATCAGAGATGATGTTTCCAGCTCGCAATCAGGAAGTCAAGAGAGAGCATGAAGCGAAGAGCGTGATTCGGCCCACAGATGGTGTTTCAATCTGCCTTCCTAATCTAGATGGCTATAGCCGATCATGGCGGCGGTGACTAGTAAATTTGAATATACCAAGCTTTAATGTTACGCTACTGAACATCCCCCCCCCCATGGCACGACAGTGGCATTATTGAGAAGGTAAGGGGCATAGGCGGGTGACCGGTCGTTTTATGACACCTGTCGCGGTTTGGAGGCTTGCGACTCGGGCGATGCCGTCCGCTCCAGGATGCAAGTCGAGAACCCGCGCTAAGGGCCAACGCAAGGGCGGAGCATTGTCGGTCTTGATGAGAACGAGAGACCCGATTGTCAGTTCGGGGGCCGATTCAGTCCATCGGGATCGTTGTTGGAGAGTATGGAGATACTCGATTGACCATCGTTTCCAAAACGTTTGATGGATCTTGGTTATGAGTTTCCAACGAGTCATGCGATTGACAGGAACCTCCGTTAGGTCATGAGCTGGGGCAGCGTTTAGAGGTCGGTGAATAAGAAAATGTCCAGGAGTTAGAACTTCTAGATCATGCGGATCCGTCGAAAGGGCACATAGAGGTCTACTGTTGAGCACGGCTTCAACCTGGGTGAGTAGGGTGGAAAACTCCTCAAAGGACAGAATTTGAGTACCCATTACAGTACGGAGATGGCGCTTAGTGGACTTGATAGCGGCCTCCCATAGACCCCCAAAATGAGGCGCACTTGGCGGAATAAAATGCCATTGGATACCTTCACGCGAGGCGTGATGAGTGATGGCTTCCTGAGTATCTGATTGGCGAAGGAAACGCCCGACTTCGTTGATTTGGCGACTAGCTCCTACGAAATTGGTCCCGTTGTCGCTATAGATATCTGAAGGGCGTCCCCGTCTACCACAAAAACGTGTGAAGGCAGCTAGGAAGGCTGCCACGGATAGTTCGGAGGTGAGTTCCAGATGGATGGCCTTAGTGGTGAAGCACACGAACGCGCAGATATAGGCCTTGGTTACCCGGCAACCCCTAATGCGAGCGGAGGAAACGGAATAAGGACCGGCGTAGTCGATCCCTACCTTCGAAAAGGGGTACGTGGGTGTAACACGGTCCTTGGGAAGCCGCCCCATAGTGGGAATGAGTGGTTGAGGATTGACGTGAAAACATTTGTTGCATTTAGCTAGGCGACGACGAACCACGTTTCTTCCGTCTAATATCCAGAATCGCTGGCGGATAAAGGAATGCGTGGCAGACGGACCAGCGTGCAAATTCTGAAGGTGAGCCCGATCAATAACCAATTGGGTGAAAGGGTGATCCTTGGGAAGTAAGGCGGGATGTTTAGCGGAGAACGGTTGCGAGGCCTCATGAATTCGTCCACCTACGCGGAGAATTCCCTGCGGATCGATGAACAACTGCAGCGTGCGTTTGAGATGCAATTTAGATGTAGGTTCAGCGGCGGCCTGATACTCATTCGCAAGGGCGACCCTTTGGACCCCCTTCACTAATATGTCAAGCGCAATGGAGAGTTCGGCGGCGGAAAGGAACCCAGTAGCGCGGCGTTGAGGATTTCTGCTGTTGTGAGTGAAACGGAGGCACCAAGCGATGACGCGTTGTAGTCGGGAAAGGGACGAATACCGGCCTTCCAGATTAAGGGTGGTAAGTGCTGCGCAAGAAACAATTTTCTGAGTAGCTCGACGTTCAGCGTTAACGACGTCAGGTGGAGAGTCGACGTGTGATTTGGGCCATAGAGATGGCGGGTTGGAGAGCCATGAAGGGCCTGTCCACCACAAGGCATGCTGGGCGAGTTCCTTAGGAGAGAGCCCGCGAGAGGCACAATCGGCGGGGTTTTCCTTTCCATCAATGTGACGCCATTGGGAAGGGGGTATGATTTCCTGAATTTCAGTGACTCGGTTGGCCACAAATGTTTTCCAGCGGTGTGGTTCGCCACGAAGCCATGCAAGGGCTACGGTGGAATCAGAAAAGGCAACCAGATCTTCGAATGGCTGAGAAAACATGCTGGTGATTTTGGCAGTTAGTTTCGCAAGGAGGTGAGCACCGCATAATTCCAATCGCGGGAGAGATACCTTTTTTAAGGGCGCGACCCTTGATTTAGCCATGAGTAAGCTGACGGCGATTTCCCCTGCGGAGGACGTGGAATGCAAATATATCGCGGCGGCGTAACCTAATTCGGATGCATCACAAAAGGCGACCAGACGATGGCAACTACGAGATTCCTGATAGTAAGGGAAACGGCGAGGGATAGCAACTTCCGATATGGCTTTGAGTTCTTCCTGGAAGGAATTCCAATCTCGGCTGATATCGGGGGGAGCAGGGTCATCCCAATCAGAGTGTCCGACCCAGAGGCGTTGGATTAGTAATTTGGCGGTGAAAGTCACGGGAACTAACCATCCCGGAGGGTCATAAATGCGGGCGAGCTTAGAGAGAATAAGCCGTTTCGTGGCTGGGAGATTATCAGAAGACACGAAATAAGAAAAGGTGTCTGTGTCTGCTGACCATACGAGACCGAGTATCTTGATGGTTGAACCGTTTTCGGAGGAGAAGTCAAATGAATGGGTCCACACTCTACAGTGCTCGGTGGCTAGATCGGCGAGAATTTTAGGGTGATTCGCGGCCCATTTTCGGAGTTCAAAACCACCGGATTGCAGTAACGAGATAACATCGTCCCGTAGTTGGATTGTTTCCGACAACGTGGAAGCTCCGGTGATAATGTCGTCCACATACGTGTCTTCACGGAGAACGGAGGCGGCGGATGGAAAGCGAGCCTCTTCATCATGTGCTAATTGATGAAGAGTCCGGATGGCGAGAAACGGAGAGGAGCTGACACCGTACGTGACAGTTCGGAGGCGATAGGAGCGGATAGGTTCATTGGGTGAGAAACGCCATACTATTCTCTGCAAATCCTGATGTTCTGGAGGAACTAATATTTGGCGGTACATCTGCCGAATGTCGGCGGTAAAAATGTATTGGTGCGTTCGAGCACGCGTGATCAAGGTGACAATGTCTGATTGTAATTTAGGTCCGGTGTAAGAAATGTCATTGAGGGATTTCCCGTTGGAGGATTGGGCCGAAGCGTTAAACACTACTCTGATCTTAGAAGGTGGATCGTCCGAGCGGTGCACCGGATGGTGAGGGAGGTAGAAAGTCACTCCGGACGCATCATCGCGTTCCGGAACTAAGGACATGTGACCTAATTCTAAGTATTCGCGCATGAAGGCGGTATAAGCTTCGTGTAAAGTGGGCTCACGGTGAAGGCGCGCTTCCAGTCGGTGAAATTGTTTGACGGCTCGATAATAAGATTCGCCCAAGTCGAGCGATTTTAGGGGTAATGGTGTTATATAACGACCATTGGAGTCGCGGGAGACTGATGTCCTAAATAAGTCCTCACAAAGTTGTTCTTCGGAAGAAAACCGGGGAGAAATGGCGTTAACTTCCTCTAAATCCCAAAAACGTTGAAGGTCTCGGTTTAGTTGTAAGTTGGTGAGGGCGTTAAACGCCGTTAACTCCTGACGCGCAGGAACGACGGCAGTGGTTACAGGCGAATGACTAGGTTTATGGTTGTGCAAAGGCCTAATTGGCGCGTGACGGCGTCGAGGCGGTGGCCTATAAGTCTTGCCTTCGTTATCCTTCACCTCCTTGGACCAAGTGATATGGCGTTTGGCCGCAGGAGGGCGACAATTCCCCATAAAACACCACCCAAATACGGTGTTTAGAGCAATGGGTCCACCCTTTGGTGGAGAGTCAATTCCTAGGAGGATGCGGGGCAGGGCGTCTACTCCGAAAAGGAGGTCTATTGGGCCAGGCTGGCATAACAACGGATCGGCGACCGGTAGTTCCCGCATGTGTGGCCACAGAGATAAATCTACATACGTGATGGGAAGTGCTTGTGTGATGTTCTCGATCACGAATAACCGGAGCCTTAGCGGAGAAGAACCAGGGACTTCAATGGAAGCGGTGATATAACCAGGGCAAGTGATATTCGAAGACCCCCCAAGGACGCTGACCCCGACCGGGGCTGGTGAAATTGGTAAGCCAAGATGAGACGCGGAGCTTCTAGTGATGAAACTCACCTGGCTTCCCGAATCGAGAAGGGCTCGAAGCGATTTGGAGTGGTGATTAGGGCGCGATACAGAGACCTGCGCGGTGGGAAGAAGTGCAGGGGTTAGACCACCGGAGGATCCTAACATGGTTAATGGCGATGGTGCCATGAGGGAGGCTAGCGAGTACGAATTATCGGCGGAACGGCGATGATGAGGGGGCGAATTACAATGGTGATCTAAAATATCGGAGTTCCTCCCCCCTGATGAATGGCGAGGATCCTTATCACAAGAGATCGGTGAGTGTTGAGGGCGAATGTGAGGGGGGGTAGGTGAAACGGCGGTAAAAGAAAGTCATTGGGGAGATCTGGTTATACCTGAGGCCGGGGATCGGCGAACTATGACTTCCTCAGGCGGACAAGTATCGCGATGGGAGGTCCGGTGGCAAGGACGAAGAGACTGCAGGGGAGTCTGGTAGATGTTCAGTCGCGGATCAATTTCATAAATTAAAATTAGAATCTCGCAGATCTGTTCACATTTTGTTTCCATGGTGACGAATACAGAGGATGTTCAGTAGCGTTACATTTAAAGCTTTGTATATTCCAATTCACCAGTCACCGCCGCCATGATCGGCTATAGCCATCTAGATTAGGAAAGAAGATTGAAACACCATCTGTCGGCAGAATCGCGATCTTCACTTCACTTGACTCTCCGCATTCAGACTGCAAGCACACATCTCTCTACTCTTCTCTACTGAATCCTAAACCTCCGGACATTCACCAAAAGGTCGCCGTTCACCGCAGGACATTGATATATTCGCCCAAGGCCCTAGATCGCCTAGCACCACCAGAAGAGACAAGAAGTACAACCTCGATACAAGCCAGATCGCCTAATACCAGATGCAGTCAGAATTGAGGTGACGAAATTGACTCCACCACCGTAAGTCCGCTTTTTCTCATTCAATTTAATAACAGCAAAGACTATTTCATTACATTCTCCGTTCGAGATAAAGACTCTAGTACTCAATCACCATGCGGCCATTTCGCCCAGTGTTAATGTTTTTGGTTATATGATATATTAACTCTTTTCATAATCATTTCCTTTAGTAAAGACTGCATTATCTCCTTTTTTGTACATAGATATAAGTCATCCTTTGTTTGTTTCTTTCTTTATTTAATTGTAAGCTAATTCATTTTCATGTTTGTATTTAAAATTAATAAACCACATGTTTCAGTATCTCGCCAATTTATTTAAAACGCCGACTCTATTCTATTTTGCTATTATATTTCATTTCATCATTATCTTTTATTTTCCTTCTATTCAGTCTAATCACGCCCGTACATTTTGGTGCCGAAACCCGGGAGTTTAATAAGAGCATTCATTTTTCTCGGCAGATACTGAACCATTGGTGTTTCACGGCCATATTGCCTCATTGTTTACTTAGTTATTCGGCCATATTGTAGAAGGTTACTTCCGCCACATATGTGACTATCTATTCAATTCTATTTAGGTTACAATTGTTTAAATTTAAGGCTCATTATTCAATACTATTATTCATTGTAATTTCTTTCAGCCGTTTTTTTTTATTAAGTGTTAATAGTTTAAAATGGCCAATCGTCGCCAATCTAATTTTAAGGGAAAATCTCAAAAGGCAATATTAATCAGTTTATTAAAAGACGTCCAATTTCTCGCCAAAAAATGTAAAACAACTGTGGACAGTAACGAAATCTCATTAGCTCAAATTTATATTGATCAATTAAAGCAATTAATTTCCAAAATGCGTACCGCCAAGACTGCCCTACTTATCGAATATAAGGGACGATCGATCCCAGCCGATATTCAGGAACAATTTATTCAGGTCCAGTTAGAAGCCGTGGAGTTAGAAGCAACGATATTCGATCTATGTAATACCGCTGGCCCGACACCTAACCCGCCGGCCATTTTCCTTCCACCTCTTGAGTTGCCCCGGTTGAATGGGGTTATTTCAAAATGTCAACAATTAAAAACATCGAACATTCCAAATCTGGGGGATTATTTATTGTATACTATCGCATTCCAGAAACTTGATCCGGTCACCCAGAGAGAATTTAAACTTCAGCATCCGGAAGAGTTTCCAACGCTCGCCGATTTATTGACCTATATTTCCCGCCTTAAAGCTGCTATCACCGCCGCTTCACTTTTTAAGACAGCCCCGGCTCATGAACTAACAGATGAGTCACTTCCGCCCAAGGCTCAATCTCCGATACGACAATTCGCTCCCGCAGCGCGACCGGAAACATCAAATAATTCACCGCACCGCTCCCCCCGGTCAGTGTCTCCGGAATGTAAGCCCCCTCAGTCGCACGACAATTCCGCTCAACGCCACAGCGCCACCGAACCCAGACATAGCTTTTCATTAACTGTTCCCACCTTGCAAGATTCGCCTCCACCACCCGTTCGGGAATCACCTAGCCAATCGCCAACCTTGGGTCATCATTTGCTGGTACCCTGCAAAAATCCATCTCCTCATAAGACTATCTTTTCTGACCCATCGAAAGGTTACAACAATCCTGAGCGATCTTTTCGCCCTTCTCATCGGGCTTTCTCCAGAGATGTCTATCGTCTCCACTTATACCCCCTCTTACTTCCGCCGGATAAAGCCTCCGCGCGTCGTTCATCAACCTCGCAGGGATCACTAAAAAATTCACCTCCATACAAGCCGACCTTTCGTGATACACCGATAAATCACCATACTCTCCCGCAATCCTTTCGCCCGGGTCTCTGGGTTTTCCCCAGAGATATTTATCGTCACCGACTCTACCCCCATCTGCGTTCGCCTGAGGAAATCACCGCTCGACGCATCTATCCTCGCTTAAGTCCGCCTGAGAAAACTACTGTTCGACGCGTATACCCCCTCTTACGTCCTCCTGAGGAATCAACCGCTCGATACGTGTATCCTCTCTTACGTCCGCCTGAGGAAGCCACCGCTCGCCGATCACCAACCGCCGGTATGACCAGGCCTACCAAGGGACTCTCTTGCACCTTCGAATCTCTTCTCCTCTCTCTCGCCTTCCAGCAACCATCGCCGATCACCGTCGATAGGGATGCTCGCCATTCAAAAGTTGGAAGCACAAATTTGTCACTTCTCTTACATATTCACCAATCTCTTCTCTTACATATTCACCAATCTCCTCACTCCTATTCGCTACTAGTCCTTGGTATTCTCCATCTAGCTCACGATATTCACCTAGTAGCCCAATCTATTCTCCTACATAGTCCTACTCATTCTCAGTCCCACCATTCTCCCGCTTCTACAAATTTTTCTCCTGGGTCTTTAGTTCCAATTATTCCCTGTTGTTTCCTTCCGATTCACCTACATCACCGTCATATTATATACGCCTCCCTCATATTCTCCAATTTCACCATCTTACTCTCCATCACCCCCTTTGTACCTACCAACTTCTTCCTCATAATCACCCAGTTCATTAATCACTGCGGCTTCTTATCTATTCACCCACATCACCTTATATTCTCCCACCTCTTCATCATATGCTCTTACTTCACCATCATATTCGCCTACTATTCTCCAATTTCTCCATCTAATTCTCCAGCACCCTCAACCAGTTTATCAATCACTGCTCATTCTTATCTATTCACCCACATCACCTCATATTTTTCCACCTCTTCATCTCATGCTCCTATCTCACCATCATATTCGCCTACTTCTCCCTCTTATTCTTCAACTTCACTATCTCATTCCTTCTACCTCCCCTTCGCACTCACCGACTTCGCTCTCACACTCACCTCCCCATCTTATTCCCCTTACCTCATCTTCATGTTCACCACCTTTTCTCTCATATTCGCCATCTTCACCATCTTTCCCACTATTCTCCTGCTTCTACAAATTATTCTCACGGTTTCTTTCCAATTGTTCCCTAACATCTCCCTCCTATCCACCTACGTAAGCTTTACATTCATCAACCTTTCCTCTTTTTTCACCAAGTTCACCAAGCAATACTGCTTCTTGCATTCTGCTACCTCATCCTCATATTCGCATACTTCCCCCTATTATTTCTCAAACTTATTCCTTCTACATCCCCATTGTATTTTACTAATTCTCTCTAATACCATCATATTCACCCAGTTCATCAAGCAATACCGAGTCTTGCGTATTCATCAACCTCTCCCTCTTATTCTCCGACGTCTCCCGCTTTCTACCATCCACAATATTCACCTACAAGTCCCAGCTACCGCGGCTCTCCCCCATTAACATTCAACATCTCCTCATTGCACAACTATACCTCCCACATATTCACCCAGGTCACCATCTTAGTCTCCATCGTCACCATCTTCTCCAAATCATTACTCACCTCCAGCCCACCATTGTAGTTCGGTGTCTCACTCTCTCCAGTCCACCAATAACTCGGTCACACGCATACGCCCCTTTACCCTCTTATGATGCCACTATCGTGCCATGGCGGGGGGGATGTTCAGTCGCGGATCAATTTCATAAATTAAAATTAGAATCTCGCAGATCTGTTCACATTTTGTTTCCATGGTGACGAATACAGAGGATGTTCAGTAGCGTTACATTTAAAGCTTTGTATATTCCAATTCACCAGTCACCGCCGCCATGATCGGCTATAGCCATCTAGATTAGGAAAGAAGATTGAAACACCATCTGTCGGCAGAATCGCGATCTTCACTTCACTTGACTCTCCGCATTCAGACTGCAAGCACACATCTCTCTACTCTTCTCTACTGAATCCTAAACCTCCGGACATTCACCAAAAGGTCGCCGTTCACCGCAGGACATTGATATATTCGCCCAAGGCCCTAGATCGCCTAGCACCACCAGAAGAGACAAGAAGTACAACCTCGATACAAGCCAGATCGCCTAATACCAGATGCAGTCAGAATTGAGGTGACGAAATTGACTCCACCACCGTAAGTCCGCTTTTTCTCATTCAATTTAATAACAGCAAAGACTATTTCATTACATTCTCCGTTCGAGATAAAGACTCTAGTACTCAATCACCATGCGGCCATTTCGCCCAGTGTTAATGTTTTTGGTTATATGATATATTAACTCTTTTCATAATCATTTCCTTTAGTAAAGACTGCATTATCTCCTTTTTTGTACATAGATATAAGTCATCCTTTGTTTGTTTCTTTCTTTATTTAATTGTAAGCTAATTCATTTTCATGTTTGTATTTAAAATTAATAAACCACATGTTTCAGTATCTCGCCAATTTATTTAAAACGCCGACTCTATTCTATTTTGCTATTATATTTCATTTCATCATTATCTTTTATTTTCCTTCTATTCAGTCTAATCACGCCCGTACATTTTGGTTGGTGGGCTGGAGGTGAGTAATGATTTGGAGAAGATGGTGACGATTGAGACTAAGATGGTGACCTGGGTGAATATGTGGGAGGTATAGTTGTGCAATGAGGAGATGTTGAATGTTAATGGGGGAGAGCCGCGGTAGCTGGGACTTGTAGGTGAATATTGTGGATGGTAGAAAGCGGGAGACGTCGGAGAATAAGAGGGAGAGGTTGATGAATACGCAAGACTCGGTATTGCTTGATGAACTGGGTGAATATGATGGTATTAGAGAGAATTAGTAAACTACAATGGGGATGTAGAAGGAATAAGTTTGAGAAATAATAGGGGGAAGTATGGGAATGTGAGAATGAGATAGGAGAATGCAAGAAGCAGTGTTGCTTGGTGAACTTGGTGAAAAAAGAGGAAAGGTTGATGAATGTAAAGCTTACGTAGGTGGATAGGAGGGAGATGTTAGGGAACAATTGGAAAGAAACCGTGAGAATAATTTGTAGAAGCAGGAGAATAGTGGGAAAGATGGTGAAGATGGCGAATGTGAGAGAAAAGGTGGTGAACATGAAGATGAGGTAAGGGGAATAAGATGGGGAGGTGAGTGTGAGAGCGAAGTCGGTGAGTGCGAAGGGGAGGTAGAAGGAATGAGATAGTGAAGATGAAGAATAAGAGGGAGAAGTAGGCGAATATGATGGTGAGATAGGAGCATGAGATGAAGATGATTCTGGTCCTCTATGAGGGCGTGGGTGAATAGATAAGAATGAGCAGTGATTGATAAACTGGTTGAGGGTGCTGGAGAATTAGATGGAGAAATTGGAGAATAGTAGGCGAATATGATGGTGAAGTAGGAGCATATGATGAAGAGGTGGGAGAATATAAGGTGATGTGGGTGAATAGATAAGAAGCAGCAGTGGTTAATGAACTGGGTGATTATGAGGAAGAAGTTGGTAGGTACAAAGGGGGTGATGAAGAATAAGATGGTGAAATTGGAGAATATGAGGGAGGCGTATATGAATATGACGGTGATGTAGGTGAATCGGAAGGAAACAACAGGGAATAATTGGAACTGAAGACCCAGGAGAAAAATTTGTAGAAGCGGGAGAATGGTGGGACTGAGAATGAGTAGGACTATGTAGGAGAATAGATTGGGCTACTAGGTGAATATCATGAGCTAGATAGAGAATACCAAGGACTAGTAGCGAATAGGAGTGAGGAGATTGGTGAATATGTAAGAGAAGTGACAAATTTGTGCTTCCAACTTTTGAATGGCGAGCATCCCTATTGACGGTGATCGGCGAGGGTTGCTGGAAGGCGAGAGAGAGGAGAAGAGATTCGAAGGTGCAAGAGAGTCCCTTGGTAGGCCTGGTTGTACCGGTGGTTGGTGATCGGCGAGCAGAGGCTTCCTCAGGCGGACGTAAGAGAGGATACACGCGTCGAGCGGTTGATTCCTCAGGAGGACGTAAGAGGGGGTATACGCGTCGAACAGTAGTTTTCTCAGGCGGACTTAAGCGAGGATAGATGCGTCGAGCGGTTGATTCCTCAGGAGGACGTAAGAGGGGGTATACGCGTCGAACAGTAGTTTTTTCAGGAGGACGTAAGAGGGGGTATACGCGTCGAACAGTAGTTTTTTCAGGAGGACTTAAGCGAGGATAGAGGCGTCGAGCGGTGATTTCCTCAGGCGAACGCAGATGGGGGTAGAGTCGGTGACGATAAATATCTCTGGGGAAAACCCAGAGACCCGGGCGAAAGGATTGCGGTAGAGTATGGTGATTTATCGGTGTATCACGAAAGGTCGGATTATATGGGGGTGAGTTTTTTAGTGATCCCTGCGAGTTTGATGATCGACGCGCGGAGGCTTTATCCGGCGAAAATAAGAGGGGGTATAAGTGGAGACGATAGACATCTCTGGAGAAAGTCCGATGAGAAGGGCGAAAAGATCGCTCAGGATTGTGGTAACCTTTCGATGGGTCAGGAAAGATAGTCTTATGAGGAGATGGATTTTTGCAGGATACCAGCAAATGATGACCCAAGGTTGGCGACTGGCTAGGTGATTCCCGAACGGGTGGTGGAGACGAATCGTGCAAGGTGGGAACAGTTGATGAAGAACTATGTCCGGGTTCGGTGGCGCTGAGGTGTTGAGCAGAATTGTCGTGCGGCTGAGGGGGCTTACATTCCGGAGACACTGACCGGGGGGAGCGGTGCGGTGAATTATTTGATGTTTCCGGTCGCGCTGCGGGAGCGAATTGTCGTATCGGAGATTGAGCCTTGGGCGGAAGTGACTCATCTGTTAGTTCATGAGCCGGGGCTGTGTTAAAAAGTGAAGCGGCGGTGATAGCAGCTTTAAGGCGGGAAATATAGGTCAATAAATCGGCGAGCGTTGGAAACTCTTCCGGATGCTGAAGTTTAAATTCTCTCTGGGTGACCGGATCAAGTTTCTGGAATGCGATAGTATACAATAAATAATCCCCCAGATTTGGAATGTTCGATGTTTTTAATTGTTGACATTTTGAAATAACCCCATTCAACCGGGGCAACTCAAGAGGTGGAAGGAAAATGGCCGGCGGGTTAGGTGTCGGGACAGCGGTATTACATAGTTCGAATATCGCTGCTTCTAACTCCACGGCTTCTAACTGGACCTGAATAAATTGTTCCTGAATATCGGCTGGGATCGATCGTCCCTTATATTCGATAAGTAGGGCAGTCTTGGCGGTACGCATTTTGGAAATTAATTGCTTTAATTGATCAATATAAATTTGAGCTAATGAGATTTCGTTACTGTTCACAGTTGTTTTACATTTTTTTGGCGAAAAATTGGACGTCTTTTAATAAACTGATAAATATTGCCTTTTGAGATTTTCCCTTAAAATTAGATTGGCGACGATTGGCCATTTTAAACTATTAACACTTAATAAAAAACGGCTGAAAGAAATTACAATGAATAATGGTATTGAATAATGAGCCTTAAATTTAAACAATTGTAACCTAAATAGAATTGAATAGATAGTCACATATGTGGCGGAAGTAACCGTAAACAATATGGCCGAATAACTAAGTAAACAATGAGGCAATATGGCCATTCGTGATCGAGAACATCACACAAGCACTTCCCATCACGTATGTAGATTTATCTCTGTGGCCACACATGCGGGAACTACCGGTCGCCGATCCGTTGTTATGCCAGCCTGGCCCAATAGACCTCCTTTTCGGAGTAGACGCCCTGCCCCGCATCCTCCTAGGAATTGACTCTCCACCAAAGGGTGGACCCATTGCTCTAAACACCGTATTTGGGTGGTGTTTTATGGGGAATTGTCGCCCTCCTGCGGCCAAACGCCATATCACTTGGTCCAAGGAGGTGAAGGATAACGAAGGCAAGACTTATAGGCCACCGCCTCGACGCCGTCACGCGCCAATTAGGCCTTTGCACAACCATAAACCTAGTCATTCGCCTGTAACCACTGCCGTCGTTCCTGCGCGTCAGGAGTTAACGGCGTTTAACGCCCTCACCAACTTACAACTAAACCGAGACCTTCAACGTTTTTGGGATTTAGAGGAAGTTAACGCCATTTCTCCCCGGTTTTCTTCCGAAGAACAACTTTGTGAGGACTTATTTAGGACATCAGTCTCCCGCGACTCCAATGGTCGTTATATAACACCATTACCCCTAAAATCGCTCGACTTGGGCGAATCTTATTATCGAGCCGTCAAACAATTTCACCGACTGGAAGCGCGCCTTCACCGTGAGCCCACTTTACACGAAGCTTATACCGCCTTCATGCGCGAATACTTAGAATTAGGTCACATGTCCTTAGTTCCGGAACGCGATGATGCGTCCGGAGTGACTTTCTACCTCCCTCACCATCCGGTGCACCGCTCGGACGATCCACCTTCTAAGATCAGAGTAGTGTTTAACGCTTCGGCCCAATCCTCCAACGGGAAATCCCTCAATGACATTTCTTACACCGGACCTAAATTACAATCAGACATTGTCACCTTGATCACGCGTGCTCGAACGCACCAATACATTTTTACCGCCGACATTCGGCAGATGTACCGCCAAATATTAGTTCCTCCAGAACATCAGGATTTGCAGAGAATAGTATGGCGTTTCTCACCCAATGAACCTATCCGCTCCTATCGCCTCCGAACTGTCACGTACGGTGTCAGCTCCTCTCCGTTTCTCGCCATCCGGACTCTTCATCAATTAGCACATGATGAAGAGGCTCGCTTTCCATCCGCCGCCTCCGTTCTCCGTGAAGACACGTATGTGGACGACATTATCACCGGAGCTTCCACGTTGTCGGAAACAATCCAACTACGGGACGATGTTATCTCGTTACTGCAATCCGGTGGTTTTGAACTCCGAAAATGGGCCGCGAATCACCCTAAAATTCTCGCCGATCTAGCCACCGAGCACTGTAGAGTGTGGACCCATTCATTTGACTTCTCCTCCGAAAACGGTTCAACCATCAAGATACTCGGTCTCGTATGGTCAGCAGACACAGACACCTTTTCTTATTTCGTGTCTTCTGATAATCTCCCAGCCACGAAACGGCTTATTCTCTCTAAGCTCGCCCGCATTTATGACCCTCCGGGATGGTTAGTTCCCGTGACTTTCACCGCCAAATTACTAATCCAACGCCTCTGGGTCGGACACTCTGATTGGGATGACCCTGCTCCCCCCGATATCAGCCGAGATTGGAATTCCTTCCAGGAAGAACTCAAAGCCATATCGGAAGTTGCTATCCCTCGCCGTTTCCCTTACTATCAGGAATCTCGTAGTTGCCATCGTCTGGTCGCCTTTTGTGATGCATCCGAATTAGGTTACGCCGCCGCGATATATTTGCATTCCACGTCCTCCGCAGGGGAAATCGCCGTCAGCTTACTCATGGCTAAATCAAGGGTCGCGCCCTTAAAAAAGGTATCTCTCCCGCGATTGGAATTATGCGGTGCTCACCTCCTTGCGAAACTAACTGCCAAAATCACCAGCATGTTTTCTCAGCCATTCGAAGATCTGGTTGCCTTTTCTGATTCCACCGTAGCCCTTGCATGGCTTCGTGGCGAACCACACCGCTGGAAAACATTTGTGGCCAACCGAGTCACTGAAATTCAGGAAATCATACCCCCTTCCCAATGGCGTCACATTGATGGAAAGGAAAACCCCGCCGATTGTGCCTCTCGCGGGCTCTCTCCTAAGGAACTCGCCCAGCATGCCTTGTGGTGGACAGGCCCTTCATGGCTCTCCAACCCGCCATCTCTATGGCCCAAATCACACGTCGACTCTCCACCTGACGTCGTTAACGCTGAACGTCGAGCTACTCAGAAAATTGTTTCTTGCGCAGCACTTACCACCCTTAATCTGGAAGGCCGGTATTCGTCCCTTTCCCGACTACAACGCGTCATCGCTTGGTGCCTCCGTTTCACTCACAACAGCAGAAATCCTCAACGCCGCGCTACTGGGTTCCTTTCCGCCGCCGAACTCTCCATTGCGCTTGACATATTAGTGAAGGGGGTCCAAAGGGTCGCCCTTGCGAATGAGTATCAGGCCGCCGCTGAACCTACATCTAAATTGCATCTCAAACGCACGCTGCAGTTGTTCATCGATCCGCAGGGAATTCTCCGCGTAGGTGGACGAATTCATGAGGCCTCGCAACCGTTCTCCGCTAAACATCCCGCCTTACTTCCCAAGGATCACCCTTTCACCCAATTGGTTATTGATCGGGCTCACCTTCAGAATTTGCACGCTGGTCCGTCTGCCACGCATTCCTTTATCCGCCAGCGATTCTGGATATTAGACGGAAGAAACGTGGTTCGTCGTCGCCTAGCTAAATGCAACAAATGTTTTCACGTCAATCCTCAACCACTCATTCCCACTATGGGGCGGCTTCCCAAGGACCGTGTTACACCCACGTACCCCTTTTCGAAGGTAGGGATCGACTACGCCGGTCCTTATTCCGTTTCCTCCGCTCGCATTAGGGGTTGCCGGGTAACCAAGGCCTATATCTGCGCGTTCGTGTGCTTCACCACTAAGGCCATCCATCTGGAACTCACCTCCGAACTATCCGTGGCAGCCTTCCTAGCTGCCTTCACACGTTTTTGTGGTAGACGGGGACGCCCTTCAGATATCTATAGCGACAACGGGACCAATTTCGTAGGAGCTAGTCGCCAAATCAACGAAGTCGGGCGTTTCCTTCGCCAATCAGATACTCAGGAAGCCATCACTCATCACGCCTCGCGTGAAGGTATCCAATGGCATTTTATTCCGCCAAGTGCGCCTCATTTTGGGGGTCTATGGGAGGCCGCTATCAAGTCCACTAAGCGCCATCTCCGTACTGTAATGGGTACTCAAATTCTGTCCTTTGAGGAGTTTTCCACCCTACTCACCCAGGTTGAAGCCGTGCTCAACAGTAGACCTCTATGTGCCCTTTCGACGGATCCGCATGATCTAGAAGTTCTAACTCCTGGACATTTTCTTATTCACCGACCTCTAAACGCTGCCCCAGCTCATGACCTAACGGAGGTTCCTGTCAATCGCATGACTCGTTGGAAACTCATAACCAAGATCCATCAAACGTTTTGGAAACGATGGTCAATCGAGTATCTCCATACTCTCCAACAACGATCCCGATGGACTGAATCGGCCCCCGAACTGACAATCGGGTCTCTCGTTCTCATCAAGACCGACAATGCTCCGCCCTTGCGTTGGCCCTTAGCGCGGGTTCTCGACTTGCATCCTGGAGCGGACGGCATCGCCCGAGTCGCAAGCCTCCAAACCGCGACAGGTGTCATAAAACGACCGGTCACCCGCCTATGCCCCTTACCTTCTCAATAATGCCACTGTCGTGCCATGGGGGGGGGGATGTTCAGTAGCGTAACATTAAAGCTTGGTATATTCAAATTTACTAGTCACCGCCGCCATGATCGGCTATAGCCATCTAGATTAGGAAGGCAGATTGAAACACCATCTGTGGGCCGAATCACGCTCTTCGCTTCATGCTCTCTCTTGACTTCCTGATTGCGAGCTGGAAACATCATCTCTGATCTCCTCGACTGAAGTTAACCTTGTCGTTCATCGCATTGAGCCAGGACATTTATGATATTCACCCATCGCTCTAGGTCGGCTAGCACCGGATATGAGAAGCATGCTCTTGATACCACTACATCGCCTAGTAACCAGATACACTCGGAGCCAATGAAAAGAATCCTTCTCTCCAATTGTAAGTCCACTCTTTCATACAATTAGCAAGAGTACTTGTTCACCGGTCGTCGTCATCCTCAGAGATTTCATTTCAGTCATCTTATAAGATAAAGACTATAAATTCCACTGTTAAGATTTGTTCATACGAAGCATCATTTCCAGTTAATAATTAAGATTTAATAATTTCTTTGCATAACATTATTCATTGTTCATTTTTTGTCTCTTTCTTTGTAAAAATTGTTTATTCGCTGTTTTTTCTTTAATTATCAAATGTCTAACCTTAATATATTTAAATTTAATAAACCACATGTTTCAGTATCTCGCCAATTTATTTAAAACCCCGACGCTATTCTACTAATATATTATATTTCATTATTTATCTTTTTTTTTGTTCTATTCAGTCTAATCACGCCCGTACATTTTGCACCAAAATGTACGGGCGTGATTAGACTGAATAGAACAAAAAAAAAGATAAATAATGAAATATAATATATTAGTAGAATAGCGTCGGGGTTTTAAATAAATTGGCGAGATACTGAAACATGTGGTTTATTAAATTTAAATATATTAAGGTTAGACATTTGATAATTAAAGAAAAAACAGCGAATAAACAATTTTTACAAAGAAAGAGACAAAAAATGAACAATGAATAATGTTATGCAAAGAAATTATTAAATCTTAATTATTAACTGGAAATGATGCTTCGTATGAACAAATCTTAACAGTGGAATTTATAGTCTTTATCTTATAAGATGACTGAAATGAAATCTCTGAGGATGACGACGACCGGTGAACAAGTACTCTTGCTAATTGTATGAAAGAGTGGACTTACAATTGGAGAGAAGGATTCTTTTCATTGGCTCCGAGTGTATCTGGTTACTAGGCGATGTAGTGGTATCAAGAGCATGCTTCTCATATCCGGTGCTAGCCGACCTAGAGCGATGGGTGAATATCATAAATGTCCTGGCTCAATGCGATGAACGACAAGGTTAACTTCAGTCGAGGAGATCAGAGATGATGTTTCCAGCTCGCAATCAGGAAGTCAAGAGAGAGCATGAAGCGAAGAGCGTGATTCGGCCCACAGATGGTGTTTCAATCTGCCTTCCTAATCTAGATGGCTATAGCCGATCATGGCGGCGGTGACTAGTAAATTTGAATATACCAAGCTTTAATGTTACGCTACTGAACATCTGTACGGGCGTGATTAGACTGAATAGAACAAAAAAAAAGATAAATAATGAAATATAATATATTAGTAGAATAGCGTCGGGGTTTTAAATAAATTGGCGAGATACTGAAACATGTGGTTTATTAAATTTAAATATATTAAGGTTAGACATTTGATAATTAAAGAAAAAACAGCGAATAAACAATTTTTACAAAGAAAGAGACAAAAAATGAACAATGAATAATGTTATGCAAAGAAATTATTAAATCTTAATTATTAACTGGAAATGATGCTTCGTATGAACAAATCTTAACAGTGGAATTTATAGTCTTTATCTTATAAGATGACTGAAATGAAATCTCTGAGGATGACGACGACCGGTGAACAAGTACTCTTGCTAATTGTATGAAAGAGTGGACTTACAATTGGAGAGAAGGATTCTTTTCATTGGCTCCGAGTGTATCTGGTTACTAGGCGATGTAGTGGTATCAAGAGCATGCTTCTCATATCCGGTGCTAGCCGACCTAGAGCGATGGGTGAATATCATAAATGTCCTGGCTCAATGCGATGAACGACAAGGTTAACTTCAGTCGAGGAGATCAGAGATGATGTTTCCAGCTCGCAATCAGGAAGTCAAGAGAGAGCATGAAGCGAAGAGCGTGATTCGGCCCACAGATGGTGTTTCAATCTGCCTTCCTAATCTAGATGGCTATAGCCGATCATGGCGGCGGTGACTAGTAAATTTGAATATACCAAGCTTTAATGTTACGCTACTGAACAACGATTAATCGGATGATGTTACAGTAAGAGCTCTGAATTATGCATATAAACACATAATCGGCATAGGAATATATAACGGACACCTGACACCAGCCTTATACAGGACCCACATTGTATACCCCTTTCGAAGGACGGTGTAACCAAGGATTTTTTACACATTTTTAAGAAAACCTAGATCTACTTGTTAGGGCTGCGAAAGGTTGTATTAGCGTTACTGTAGTATACTACCAATAATATTACTAGGAAACCAATGAAAAGAAAAGTGTCTAATCAAATGATTAGTAATAAATAAAAAGAAAAAATTGAATGATGATGGAATTTTATGATATATGAAAAAAAGATATATAGAAATATTTTTAATTAAAACATTATAGTATTGAAAAGCAGAATATTTTAGAAAAAAAATACTGACAAGGGACAATCCATATGAAGTAATCCAAAGAGGGTTGCTAAACAATTTTTAAATATTTTGATTTTTTTTTATATGTGATTATTGAGAAATTCAAAACCATTTTTAAAAAATTACCTTGTACTATTCCTGGAGAATGAGTTGTGGAGAATGGAGTTTTTTTATGCGGTTTTTCAATTTGAAGACATTAGTATTAATTTGAATATCTTTGCACTGGGTTTAGTTAAAACCTTTTCGATTGACATGATTGTTTTTATAAAAGTCCCCTCTACACGTTTTTTTTATTACCTTAATTAACTAAAGTCAAAACTAATCAATCAGTCACGATGATCTACAAAGTTTGGTGTTGAACACTTACATTAAAATTCCACATAATAATAATTACTTAATTCATAAGTTAATTGAAAATCATTTCACTTGGAGTGAACCACAAGGGAATGGAGGTTGATAATGCCACAAAAATTAATTGTTGTAGATAATGATTCCTAATTATTTATAATTTAATGAAATATATGCAGTTAATTTAAAATAACTGGACCACTGCAACCAGGGTATGTGGTTCAGTACAAAGTAGAGACTGTACTAATTCATGTACAACGGTTGTACAGGGAGCAGATTTGTTTTCCCCAGATTTACCTCTTTTTTTAAGTTACCCTCTTTATAGAGGCTGGATGAGCCCGAGTAAGTTTTTTATTTTAAATATCCTAGTAAGTGTAAGCTTTATGTTGAATGAATAATATAACAGTTTTTTTTTTATAATTCAATTTAATTTTACTATCTCTAGACGAAAACCTAAACGAAAATATTATAAATAATTCTTTATATATCCATTTAAAATGATATTTAAGTTCTACTGATGTTATTGACGAGTACTGTATCACTTAATGGTTATTTCAGCTGAAGCCCTTGTATCGGTTAAAATGTAATTAATTTGCATGTCCCCAATCTATATTTCCATGCTGCCCATTTTAATCCTCTCTCCCAGGCACTGTAATCTCCGGGAGTTGTCGATTAATTTATGCGCATAGCCTTAATTTTTTGTTTTAGCTCCTATATGACATTAAATTGAATGAATATCTTATATGGGATAATGATATTACAAATTTATTAAAAAATAATGTGTATTTAATTATCATGAGATTTTTAGACTGAAATACACACTAAACCATGGACCTCATTTATCTTAATTATACTAATAGAATTTTTTCATATTTTCATTTCTATCGAAATTACGAAGAATGGGGATTACTTTTTTTTTTTTAATTTATTTATTGATATTTACAACTGTATTAAAAAATACATCAAGTAAATAGGCTATGTAATTCAAAATGACATGAGTTAATGGCAAGTTGAGAAACTACCCACTGGTAGTACTCAAATCACTAGTTCAACTAAGAATGTCACGTGGCCATCTTCTTTTCAGCTTTGAAACTAGAGGGTTTGAGTGGGAATGAAGTTTGTTATGAAAGGATCGATACCGGGTTCGGGCCAAATCAGCAACAAATGGGACATTAAGGTCGTTATGGATGACTTTATTCTTAACGAAATAAGGAGCGTTGAGGATTTTACGAAGGATTTTGGATTGTAGGGATTGGATACGAGAGGAATTCGATGGCTTAGTGAAGCCCAAAAGCTCTACTCCGTAAGTCCAAATAGGTCGTATGATGGTCATGTAGATGAGTCTTTTGTAGTTAATTGGGAGGTTAGAGCGTTTGTCTAGTAAGTGTTGAAGTAGCCTGAAACGTCGAGCGGTTTCTTGTCTTTTCAGTCTAGTATGAGGATTCCAGGTTAATCGTTTGTCGAGGTGCAACCCCAAGTATCGGATCTGTTCTACAGGCACCAGTGGGGTATTATTAAAGGATACTGAAGGACAGGAAGTCATTGGTTTACGACGTAAGGTAAAAGTGATTTGATGCGACTTTTGAAAATTTATTTTAATTCTTCAGTTTTGACACCATTCTTCAAGATCAGTGATATGGGATTGGAGGCTTTGGGATGCAATAACTGGATTGGTGTTGACTGATAATACACATGTATCATCAGCATACGTGGTAAGGATAGTATTAGGATGAGTTGGGATGTCAGCTGTATAAACTGTATAAAGGATTGGGCCAAGGATACTAGTTGAGGACTACTACAAGGATACTACCTTGAGGAATTGGGGGATTACTAGTTATGATTTTTCTACTTACTGTTCAGTATTCACTGTACTGATAGTGAAGTTTTTGCTGACTTTTTCTAATCCACCCGGCTGTTCAAGGAGTACTGCAAGGACTTGTAATGGCTCCTCCAATATATACATTATTAGTTTGTGCGTTAAGTTAAATATTACCACCAAGTCCAAGATACTTGCCGATTATTTTTACTGTAAATATGATATCAACCTGGTTATCCAAAATAATGTACTCTATTTCAATATTTGTGTGACCGTTTCATTAAAATGCAAGCTCTTCGGAAGCGTAAGTCTACAGCTTCTTCCATTAAAATGTTGATCGCGTAAAGAAATTGAGGTTTGCAAGGCAACACCAATCTTGGATTGTGGAGGAATGGAAAAAAGTTGTATTCACTGATGAAACAAGAGTGGCCCTTAACAGGCCAGATGGCCTTGAAAGAGTTTGGAGAAGGCCTGGAGAACGGTAGAGTCAGTGCTGCACAACAGAAACTGAGCCATTCGGAGGGGGTCTATCATGTTCTGGGGCGGCTTATCTTGGGAGGCACGTATCGAGTTAGTGCCAATCCAAGGAGTGCTCTTGAATGCTTTGAGGTATGTAGAAATGATTCTTCTAGATCATGTAGTGCCTTTTATGCCGTTCATAGACTCTGAATCTTTGCTCATACATGATAACGCCCGCCCTCACAATACAAGATGTGTTTCTGAGTACGTGAACACCACAAATATCCACACCATTGATTGGACAGCAAGAAGTCCTGACCTTAACCCAATCGAGCACGTTTGGGATTATCTCAAAAGAGAGTTTCGATCACGAGATTCACCTCCTACTACCCTTGAAATACTAAAGGCAGCTAGCTGTTTGGAGGAGTGGGAGAAGATACCCCATGATTTTCTTCAAAAACTTTTTACAAGTATGCCAAGACGAGTGGAACCAGTCATTCAAGCCAGAGGGGGCAATACGTCTTATTAAATGTAAATTAAAAATTTAAATTGTAATTTTAAAGTTAAAATTGTCAGAAATTAAAATTTTAGAAAGTAAGTTTTCTAACTTTTCATTTATTGGAAGACATATTATAATTTATTTTAATAAAACTTGTTTATGTTCAGTTTAAAAATGCTTATTACAGACTTTTGATTTTGATTCTGGTTGCCAATCGTTTAAAGCTGCCTGGGTCTCTTACGCTGGGTGATATAAAATATTGCCTATAAATATTTGGTAGGCACTTAAGGAAATTCGTCTGAATCATAATAACTTCCACGAATTGACTGGACACGTGACCAGTTCTTTATTTCGGTAACAACTAAATTTCGGAAATCGGACATAGGAAAATTTCGCTAAAATTGATATATTCTTTTTACGAATTGTTAAACAGACTGATATTAATTTTTAAAGTAATAGTTTGATAATAGTACTAGAATTTTAGAAAGCCAAGAATCGTTTACGGGTTGTTGAGTTAAAGTTATAATAATGTTGCCATCTTATGAAGTTCTTCTTTTACGATTATAAGAATTTTCCTTCCACCTTGTTGGTTGAATAATGCGAAACGAACAACCTTTTAATTTCTCCTAAAGCTTTTTAATATCTAGCCACAACAGTCGGGAGCATACGCTTTGAATATAGAACACCCTATTTTACATCGACGTGAAGATTTTTAGATTGGTTTTAAATTGGCTCATAAAACTTCCCGAGAAATCGTAGGCTGGGAAAGCGCCATAATAGACTTTAGAAGTTGGATAAGTGCTCTTCATGAATTATGCCGATGTACCTGCTCGAAAAACCTTTTAGCCGAAATTGGTTCGAAAACTTCTTCGCTATTGGGACAGGGACTCCGTCATAAGTGGACGAAAAACCACTTTTATTAGCACAGCGTTAACAGACATGTTTACAGAGCCCCCCACCCACCTCCGCGTTTTAAGAGCTTATACGTGTCAAGTTAGTTTGATGATCAAAATTTAAGGAACAGATGTTTATCATACTCTAGGAAGGCTTTAAGAAAGAAGAAGATTTACATTATTTTAGCATTAACAAGAAATAATATCAATATTATTTTAAAAATATATTATGAGGATAATTCTAATTATCCGCTAACAGAAAATCATTATTTCTGTTAATGATTTCAGAAAAAAAAAAAAATATTACTTATATTGGGAGAGGTTGCCACATGAGCAATCCCCTCACAGGGATTATTATCTAAGTATAAATATCGAACGAATCATCCAATTCCTTTTTGAATTTGTCTAGCTGGGACTGAATAGACAAGCAACGAACAGGCATGATAAAATCTGTCATATTCACACTACGGGCTGAGTGATATGACTACCGAATCTCAAGATCTAGGCGGAAATAAAAAAATCGGGGTTTCCCTCACAGCTACACCCTTTACGTTTGAATATTTTTATTCATTGCGGAATTTCTTTCGGAGGGATATTCTTAACATTCCAATATTCGTTTTCACAGCGGCTCATTTGGTTTTTTTTATGGCATATAATATTGTTAAATAATTTATGTTTTATTGTTCTAATGATATTTGTATTCATTTATTTCCTTGTATCCTGAATAATTTTTAGTTCAAATAAAAAAATTATAGCGATAGGAATCAAAATGTGATAGATACTTCAAATACATTGGCTCCACAATAATCTCAGCGTATAGCAAGCGGAAATAGAGCAGTCTTCTCTCTTTCAAAAGTATTAAAATACCGAAACATCAAAAAAAAAAATTAAAATTAAAGGTGTAGAATGGTGTAATAATGCTGGATCTGATATACGGCTGTGAGATGTGTGGTTTCACCGATACCCTGGAAATCAGAAGTGATAGGATCAAAAGGAAAATCCTCCGCACCATAACCGGAGCGGTATGGGATCAGAGTCAAAATTCGTTGAGGAGAAGGGCCAATGAGGAATTGCTCATAGAAACTGGACGTGCGATACCTCATGATACGAGTATGAAGGTGAGAATATTAAGATGGGGGGTGAAAGTAGTTCGGCAGCCAAACATCTACAAGATCTATAGTGCCAAACGAAAAAAAAATACAATATTTTATTATATAACACCTTTATAACTCGGCAGAATAGCATAGGATAGGGCAATATGTATCTATGACGAAATAAAAAAAGGCCTTACTAATTAAAACATTAATATATAATTAGAATAATATATAAATTGAATCCGAACAAACAATTGTGTGTGTGTGTTAAGATGTGGCTGCTGTTCATTGATTATAAGCCGGCATATGATTCAGTTTTGAGAGAAGAATTGTTCCAGGCCATGAATGAGATAAATATTCCCTTAAAAATTATCAGACACGTAATATTCACAATGAGGTGCAAAGTTGGAGTCAATGGCAAGTTAACCAGCGCATTTCAGGTAAACGATGGACTCAGGCAAGTTGATTCTCTAGCCCCGCTACTTTTCAACATCATACTACAAACTATATTAGCAAGAGGCTGTCTGGATGTGAGAGGTAATATCTTTTACAAAGGGGCCCAGTTATTAGTATATGCCGATGATGTCATGATAGCTGGAAGATCTCTCCTTAATGTCAATGATGCTTTTGGGACGCTGGAAAGGGAAGCCAGGAGATTCGACCTAGAAATTAATGAAGAGAACACAAAAATTATGATCATGAGGAAAAAGAAACCCAGGCGACACAAGATGTGCTACACAATTGGAAGCTACACATTCCAATGTGTTGATAGTTTTAAGTATCTTGGTGCACAGTTCAATGAAGCATTTGAGGAGGAGGAGGAGGAGATTCAGGCACGCATTATCTCGACCAATAAAGCTTTTTCTCTATAGCTCACCTTATGAGAAGTAGATTAGTTAGCCGCTTGACCAAGTTAAGGCTATATAAGACCATCATTAGACCAGTAGCAGCATATCCATGTGAGACATGGCTACTTAAGAAATCAGCAGCTGAAAAGATGGATATCTTTAACGCAAAATTTTAAGGCGCATTCTGGGACCCGTGAAAGAAAATGGGGTATACTGTCTGAGAATAAATAGAGAAGTATATTCCCTATATGACGATGTGAAGTTTCCCGACTATGTCAGAATACCACGTCTAAAGTGGTTGGGTTACCTCCATAGAATGGATGATGGCAGAACCGTCAAAGTGCTGTATAAGGATTGTCCAGAAGGAGTGAGAGCTCGAGGGAGGCCACGAGGCAGATGGATGAACAGCGTCTCAGAGGACCTAAGAAATCTTAACGTGTCTCTGAGGCTTGCTACAGACCGACAAGACTGGGCAATTCCTTGGCCTGCTCAATAACTCAAGGACCGCCTTGTGGGTCTGTCGTGCCTATGAAGAAGAAGTTCAGATGTGTCAAAAATGTATTTGTTGTATTTCGATTTTTTGAATCTTCTGTTTGGGGATGATTTATACCATGAAAGTTAAATACATGAGCTAACAATTAATTCTGATGGTAGGTAATTCAGAAGGGTCTCAAGTAGTTATATCTAAAAGTAGGTATGTTATGTATTCATTGTACTCGCTTGTTTTTATTTTAAATCAATGAAGACTTGATGTGCCTCTGATCGCTGATAGAAATTCCCTCACTCCATGCATAATGTAAGGAACCTCATTCACCGTACTTGCAATGCTAAGATCATTGATATCAATATAGGATTAATTTTGACTGGAACAATACCTGGTATCATATTTTATTATTTGATAACCTGATTGATAAAATATTAACGATCCAATTTTTCATGTATCCACTATATCCCTACCTACTTAAGTGATGAAAAAAAAACTATACTAAGATAAACTTTATGCCACCACTTCTTCAGAAAAAACGTATTTTTCATTAATTCTGAAAGCTTTTAGTCAACAAGATAGAACAGGAAAAAATTCTAAATTTAAATTAAAGAAGGTAAATATTGCGAACTTCTTGTTTGTTTTCCCACTTAAAAGAAAAGAGAATTAGTGTCTAATTTATTTATTTCAGAAATTGTCTTAATATATTCTCTTTCTTATTCTTTGAAATATATTAACGTTGGCGTGATTTAATGCGAAAAAAATTATATTACTATTTTACATTTAGAATATATTCCACCCTTCTCACTTTTGTATAAACTATTTCTGTTTACGATAAATAAGATACACATTAAAATATATATATATATATATATATATATATATATATATATATATATATATATATATGAGGGGGAGCGGAGTGGATCAGTGGTAGAGCACTGAGTTACCATGCCAAAAATCCTGGTTCGATTCCAGCTGCCGGTAAGTTTTTTAATTTGTATGTTAGCAGCCGGAGATGGCCCCTATGGAATCTAGAACCCTCCTAGGGATCCTAGATCCTTTATACAGACAGCGCCAGCCGCTATATAGGGGGTACCCAAAATAAGGGGGGAAATCTGGCGGTTGAGCGTGTTCTAGGACGTATCACCTCCCTCCACAACCGTTGTCCATGAAACAGTACAGTCTCTACCATATACTGAACCCCAGACCATGTATATCCCTATCAGTCAACTATTTGTTATCGTGGTAATATGATGGAAGTTTACCTGAGTATAAAACTGTAAAATATCTTTAAAGCGATAGATTCTTTTAAAAATATTATATTCGAACCCAATTTCAGTATTGAAGAAGTTGATGAAAATGACAGTTCAATTTAGTACGACTTAGTACCTAATGAGGTATTATGTACAATGCATCTGGCAGATTTATTATTTGAGCAGTTTGAGTGTAAATCTTTATGTTTCAGAATTATTGTTATACTGTAATCGTAAAGTTTAAAACTTGTCCAACATTTTCATTTTATCAATTCTTGTATGGAAACATAATTGAACACATTTATTAAAAAACATGTCTTTACTGCAATACATTACCTAGAATTGTCCCGGAAAAGCATCCTAGAAGGAGTACGTTTGCATACACTAGACACAGAACTCATATCTTTAGTTGCCCCTATTGTGTGTTGTTGGAGCCAGGAAGGACCTCAAAAAAAAATAGTAATAAAAAAAAATAAAAAAATAATAATTATAATAAAAATAAGACCTAGTTTTGTAGTTGGTATTTAATATCAGTGAGTAGTACCAAGAGAAACCTTCCATTCTATATGTAAGGAAGAATACTCACCGTGATAATAAGTTTCCTGCTTTAGGGTTCTTACGAGACATTACTGTCTCATACAGCATTAGAGACTAGAAAATCCCTTGAGCTCTGAAAATCATAATGTATGTAAAACGCTGAGAAAAGAATATTAATTTTATATTGAGTTGGTGGTATGACGCACAGCTCATAATTCAGGCGTAGTTTAAACTGGTTTTTACACAGTTTTTTTTACAGTATAGTTAAAATTGATAGCAATAGTTTGTGAAAAAAACACAACAGTTCTTCCAATTTTAGGTTTTAGATTAAATAAGACGATAACGTAAATATATCGCTCCTTCAAAAGAACAATGCAATTACTCAAAAAGCGTAAGTTTTCTACAAAGGTAATTTAAAGTTCCTTGTCAGGTTAAGAATATAAGTAAAAATTTGGGTATTAGTAGAGCAATGCTTATTATAATAATGGTATTGAAGTTCTTTTATTAACCATTAAAAAAAATTTTAAATCTTGAAACTTTTGTCATTATTCCGATAAAACTTCAAGTTCAAACATGATAAAACTCAAAATGTGACTTCACTAAAAATAAAAAAATGTTGGAAATAGAGTATCACATATGTCGGTCCTGAATTAAAAAGTCTCAACCAATGCAATGGCTACAGAAGGTGTTCTTCTGAAGGAGCGATATACCATAAAACGTTTAAAAGTTATATGAAATATTTTTGTTTCTATATATACTTTCTTTTGGGGGGAGCTGGGTAGCTAAGTGAGAAGAGTTTTGTTATGATGCAAGTTGCAGGTTCAAATCCGGCAATGGCAGATAGATTATATAGTCTGTTAACGGCCTCAGATGGACCTTATGTGATATAGAATAGAATAGAAAAATAATTTTATTCTGAGACCAGGTACCTTAACATAATTTTGTGCATAACAGAAATGCACAAAATTAAATAAATATATGCCTGACCAAAGGACTACATTATTAGAATAAAACAATATTTACTTAATATCTTGAAAGTAAATAACTAACAGCTATGTTTTGGTAGAGAATTAGAAAATGTAATACAAAAGTAAAATAAAAAAAAACAGACAAATTTATAATACAAATTAATAGGCTTATGGAAAAATAAGTGAATAAATAATAGCATCTAATTTATGATAATATATTATATATAAAATATGATATCATTATGAGTGAGGAACATAACATATGTAATATATAATGTATGGAATATAATATACGCATACCCTTGCGGCTTACCCAGCCTCTATATAGTGGGTTCCCTTATTTGGTTCCCCCCTTAATTGGGTAGAAACATGGCGGTTCCATAAAGATAAATCGCTTCCCTGCACAATCATGTATGCTCCAGTTAAATATATATAATTTTTTAGTTTAACTAACAATACATTTTCATTATTTTCATTTAAACTTTTATAACAATAATCCTGCAAAAAATCATAGAAAGGGTTGATATTCGACGAAGCATGAACGATGTTAACAAATGCAGACAACAATATTGTTCAACAACGTAAGCTGTTTTTGTTCGGCAAACGGACCCTCAGTAGTGGGCCCTTTTGTCAATTAAAACTCCTTCTCTTTTTATCATTTATCCTTTTTGATTTACACCGTGTTTGAGCAAGCCTTCTAGCAAAATATACTTTGATCTACGGCTAACTGTTCAGCGATCAACTAGATCAGTGCTTGAAAAAACAATCTCTATTCACTTAGACTACAACTGTTATGGAAGATTCCTAAATATATCCAGTTATTGTATTTATTGTTATGTAGTTGAAATTCGAAACAATATTTATTTACGAACCTTCATCATTCCTACTGTATTAAAACAATTTTCCTTTGACGTTTCTCATTAAATCAAGTTCACCTTGATGATATTGGAAATACAATAAACGAAAACTTAGTACACAATTGCAAGCTATTTAGTAAGGAATTGTATCAAGAGTCTACTAGCGACATACTTATATCTCATCAACTCTTAGGTTATCTCAAATTCTTCTTTAACGTAAAAGTTCTAAATTATTTATGGTATCCAATTACTTCGACTGGCGGTTGATGCTACAGGAGGCCTCGGCTCAACACCAGTTGTAGCGCCGGAAACATGAAGAAGATGATCCGATTACTTGGTCTTGGTTTCAGTACATAGTAGAGACTGTGATGTTTCAGGGATGATACCCACCTAACAGAGGCTGTGTGAGCCTCTTGAGAACCCCCATGGGTTCATATAAGACTGTTTATAGATTTTAAAAAATCTATGTTACAGCCCAATTTGAAGCCGGGATGCTCACCATAGCAACTGTGCACTCCATGAGCAACAAATAATTAAGTAGTGCGCAATTGAATCTTATATAATCACGCTTTAATAGGAAATCAAACCATAAACTTTGTAACGAGTTTTTCTATCGCTTATTTCGTCCGTCAGGTGTCTTTATCTATCTGTGAGCTTTTTCTACGGTGAGCTATCGTCAGATGAGTATATATATATATATATATATTCTTATTTGTCCAAGTAATTGCCAAATATTTTTCTAGTTCCTTAACTTTTCTATTTGGCTCAGTGGTAAGCATCCTAAGATAAGCTAGCTGTAAATAGTATGGTATATAATCTTTGTTTTTTTAATTAATTATATATTTATGATTTTTAGTTGGTGTTATGGTTATTTTTTATTTACCTATTTGGATCTTGGACCGAAAATCCCACAACCTGGTCACAACTTACAAAGAAAATAATATAAGAATTTTAATAGATTAATTTTTTTGCTAAACATATTTTAATCCATATTTAGGAATGAATTATTACTATTTTTTTAACTACATTTGGAATAAAATATTCATTACTCCTAAAATGCTAGTTTCTTTGCTTTGCCCTATATTACACATTGTTTCATATTTATATATCCTACTATTTTATTTACCCCTTCGTAACTGAAATGATAAAGATAAATAATAATGCACAGTATTACAGTATTAGCTATAAGAGAAAAAAGTGTGTTGAGGGTAAAACTGACTCGAGGCTACCTTTAATATTAAAACAAAGACTCTCTGTAGGGTTGAACCCATTAGCCAACGAATAAAACGCATATTTGCTAACTCTCTCAAAACATTTTATTATCTCTTTTTTTCCTTGTTACAGCATGTGAATGTATAATAAACGTAACATATGATACTTATAACACATAAGCTATGATACTTTTTCTGTGTTGCGTCAATTCAGTTTTAGCGCGTGCAATTTGTTAAATAGATTAACTAATATTTCAGCCTTAGATGAATCGTTGTAGCAATACATAAAGCAGTATTCTAAACATACGACAAAAAAAACTTAAATCTATAACGTGACTTCTAGATATGTTGTATAGCAGATGTATCTATCTTGAACATCTGTATAAATAAATTATTGAGCTTTTCGAATGAATTATTCCTTTCAATAAATACTATTTTTATTACAATTAATGAAAAAAGTTACTCCATTCACCACTACCACTTCTAGTGTAAAAATTGATAAAAAAGAAGGTTTTTATTCGTATTAATAAAAAGATGATCGAAAGAGAAATTACATTGGTGGATAAAGTCTCTAGGGATGTTAAAAAACAATAGGGAAATAATTAAAATTAGCTAATATCAGTGCAAATATGTATTGCATGATTTTTTAAGGTAGGGAATTAAATATTCGTTTTTATGAATCAAAATAATATTTCACTATTGGAAACAGTAAAGAATCATACTTAATATAAATATTTGTAGGCTACACGTTGTATTAAAAATAATTTTCATGATTATATTTTTATTCTGTTTTTCAGTAAATATAGATAATTTAAAACATATTTTCATCATCATCATCACTGGCACTACAACCCGGTACGGGTCTTCGCCGCATCAAGACGACGCCTCCAATCATCTCTGTCTTGCTCCAGGGTCTGCCAAGCTCTGGTGTTGAGGAGCTTCTTTGCGTCGACCTCATCTGCTCATCTTAGTCGTGGCCGTCCTCTCCTCCTCCCATCCACATACTCAAAGAGCAGCCTCACAGGTGTGTTCCCGTCCATTCTTGAAACATGCCCCCCCCCCCCCCTCCATCGTAGCGTTGAGATCCATATAAATTGTACCACATCCGGTTCCCGGTAAATCTGGTACAACTCTGCATTATGTCTCTGCCTGTACTGGGCGCCATCCCTTACAGGTCCAAACATTCTAAAAGAAACGGTACGATTCTCACCAAGTCAGTTCAAATTCAAGCCTACGCAGATGATATAGACGTCATAGCAAGATCACAGAGGGACTTGGAACGGGCCTTCTTGGCTATAGAGGCAGCAGGGCGGAAAATGGGTTTTAAAGTCAACCAAGCAAAGACCAAATACATGGTTGCTAGCCCTCTAAGACCACCACCACCTACTCTTAGGTTGGAAGGATACACCTTTGAAAGCGTTAATAGTTTTGTGTATATAGGTTCCCTAGTGTGTGCAGACAATAGGCCCGATCAGGAGGTTCAGAGACGAATAGCGACAGCAAACAGGTGCTATTTTGGCCTAGGCAAAATACTAAGAAGAAGTCATTTGCTGGCAAGAAAGTCTAAGATCGCTCTGTACAAATATTTAATTAGACCTATACTGACATACGCCTCAGAGACATGGCCTTTATCACGTACAGATGCTGTCGTCAGCTTGCAGGGTTTTGAGCGAAGAATTCTGAGATACAAAAAAAACAACATATTTTATTGCACCAAAATTTTGGTTTACATATCAGACAATAGGGAGTGGAGTGGCTCAGTGGCAGAGCACTGAGTTGCCATGCCGGAAATCCTGGTTCAAACCCCGCTGCAGGCGGTACTTTGATTTAGTCTGTTTTCGGCCGGAGATGGATCATATAGGATCTAGGACCCTCCTGGGACTCACCCAGCCTCTATAAAATATTATCACCTCCTTGTAGAACCGTTGTTCATGAAAAAGAAACAGGGGTTCTCTACCATGTACTGAACCCCCGACTCGTTCACGGGTTCAGTCAGCAGACAATATTTTCTGAGTACTTCAGACAACCTTGCAGAGAAAAATAAATTAAAAAAAAAACTATACCAACTACAATCCATGATGAGTCTTCTTAGGTTCACTAAGCGGTGGAGACAGCATTTTTGCTAGCAATGATGTAGGACGGCGATGTGGTAAATATGACGGTTTGACCGTTTTTCCCTAATTAAGAGTATTCACTATAAAAAGGCTGGATGACCCACAGGAAAATCAGCAGATCTCGCCAAGTTGATCTATGGCAGTTATCAGATTAACTAGGTAATTTATCTTCCATTGCCAGAACCCGGGATCTTCAGTTTAGCAACTCAGCCCTCCAAACTACTCCACTCCCTGAACGAATAAATAAATAAGTTTATCATAACTTATCATATAATAAATAATCGTTTAATATGATGTTGGGAAATGTTTTTATTTACATTAAAAATAACTAATACTCTAGACGCTAGTACTTACACCTGGTCCTACGGACCATCTGATTTAAAACCTCATTAATATAGCCAAAATACAATTCCTGCATATCCAAAAATCAACGATTATATATTTTTAAAATGTCACTAAAGAAACGATAAATAGGATCAATGAAGGAAATAGTCTAAAACAAAAACTACATATTTTAAAACTAGCTTACCTAAAAAAGTTTAATTATAATATATTTAATGCTGTTTTTAAACAAGTAAAAGCCTATTTATGAAAATAAAAATACTTTTCAAAATTAAAATTTGGATGTATCACAAAGAAAAGATATTTTCCTCTTTTATTTTGTTGAGCCATTTTTGATCTACAAGATTGGGGTTCCATAATTGTAACGGAACTAAAAAATAAAATAAAATCCTACTAATATTATAAATGCGAAAGTTTGTATGTATGTTTGTTACTCTTTAACGCAATAACTACTGAACGGATTTGGATGAAACTTTACAGTAATATAATTTATACCACTAAATTACAACACATCGATAAGTTGCCTACATATCGTCCCTGCCATCGCAAGGTATCGAATCTGAAAAAAACACATTTCGTTTTCGACTTACAGCAGTTGCTTTAGGATTGATAATTAATATAAAATTCATTTAGAGGCATCTATCAGTCACAAAAACAATGTAAAACGATTGTCATTGGTTTGACTATAGGCATTAATTTTTATTGAACCTTGAACCTGTTTTTTAAATTAAAAGTACCGTTTATCACATTCGATAGTTGGAAATGGAAGGAACGATATGCATATTATTCTAATCCTTTCAGTTTTAATTTCTCGCTGCTGCCGTGCGACATGTAAAACCGCTATACTAAATAATCCTTTTCAATAAATTCAATAACATTACATACTAATCCTTTACTGACCCGAACAACAGTAAACGAAACTAACTTCTGTCCGTCCCGTTTGTTAATCAGTGTCAATGTATTCACGGCTGTGCTGATCCGTTTGTGATGAAATTTGATATGGATAATCTCAAGCTTGGGGAAGGACATAAGTTGCTTTTTATTAACAAACCAAACAGGCGAAGTTTATATAAAACTGTAATCTGATTGACTAACACACCCATAAAATTAAATTATTATTGGATCTGTTACGAATCTTCACTGATTAATATTAACTAATAAATTGAAAACATTAATTGAAAGCTTAACTGGAAAAAAATCAAAGAAGTCACAAAAGTATTGAGGTATGGTCCGTGGGACCAGGCATTGCTTATATTTTGTGAAAAAACTTTAGAATCAGCCTTCCACTTTCACATTCAATAAGGTACTAGCAATATAGGAAGGTACTGGAGTCATAGGGGGATTTCCTATGGTCGGAAGGGTGGGAAATTCCAGAAAAAAGGTATCAATAGGTCCCTGGGACCATGTATCAGTTCAGCAGAAAGCCAGGGAATATTGATTTTGGACGAAGACGCACTGAGCTGAGAATAATTCACTGATAGAAGGTAATGGACCAGCGAATAAAATGAAAGATAGTTGACTCGAGTTTGACCAAGACTTGGAATGCCCCAAGTTGGATCCAAGTTCCCTTAAAGGTGAAACCCCAAGTATATTAGGGACCTTTCAAGGCGCTCGTAAAATTTAACTCTAGGGCCTAAAATTTCAAGAATTTCAAAGAATTTTCTGGAGTTCGAGAACTGATAACAAATAAAGTGAAAAATGAAGAGAACGCTCACAAAAATATCAACTCGAATACTTCTTCTTAATCTTTAAAATTTAAAACCATCTTGAGAAAAATAGAAAATATCACCAGAAGTCATATTAGGTGAGTTTCTGTCTTCAATATAAATGAAAATTATTGAATAAGAAAAAAAAATCCGTTTACTACAACGAATGCTATCAGGATTAATAATTCACATACAATTCTTATTGTCACCTATAAGGGACAAAATGACGTATAATTATGTCATCAGTATACTACGTTGACGATGCTTACTGATTCTGGATGAAATGTGAAACGGTTTTTATCATTTTCTTTTTTACTTTGCATTCTTATCAACGATATAGTGGTGTTGAAGGACTCCGTTAAGATTAATGAAGAATATCATAAGTAAAATATGAACTTAAGTGATTTCCAAAAAACAAAAAATAAAATTAAAAAACATAAATTGTCATCTTGTAACTCATCACTTAACATTTAATCTATAACAGATCTCTCAAACAAGATGACCCATAACCTAAATACAGAACTCTAATACAGTAATTTACAATAATAAAATAATAATAACTTAATATAATAAACTATCATATCAAAGTACTGCGTAATGATATTAAGTAACTATGGCTCATACTCTACAATAAAAGAAATAATCGCCCACAACTACAGTTTAAGAAGATGCAGTGAGAATCTTTAGATTCTTATAATCTATATATAAAAGAGTTTGTGTTGACAGAAGGACTATCGCTGAGCCAAAACGGCATACGCTTCAGACTTGAAATTCGGACAGTAGGTCATTAGGCCAACAAGCACTAAAATTTTTTTTTGAAAATTTATCCCCTAAGGGGGTGAAAAGGGTGAAAAACTTTTGCAACACAAATAAGTAACTTTTGAAGCAAGCGCTCTGAAATTTTAGATTTAGCTTCTACATCTAAAATCAAGAATTACGTGTTTTATTATTTTTTGAAAATCAACCCCTAAAAGTATAAAATAGGGAATATCGTAACATGTTAAGTTAGATATGTGAAAATAATTAAGTAGGCTTTAATTTTAAACAAAATGACAATGGTATTCAAGATTTTGCAATATCAACCCACAGAAGCCTGCAATAAGGGATGAAAGTTTTTAAAGGACTTTGTAATTTTAGATTTCATTTCTACACTTAAAATGAAAATCTACGTGTTTTTTTTATTTTTTTGAATATCAACCCCTAAAAGTTTAAAATAGGGGAAAATATAATAATAATAATAATAATTAAAAAAAACCTGTACCACTACAACCCATGAAAGGTCTGGGGTTCAGTACATGGTAGAGACTGTACTGTTTCATAGACAACGGTTCTGCAAGGAGGTGACTTGTCCTAGGTCACGCTCGACCGCCAGATTTTCCCCCTTATTTTGGGTACACTATTTTTATAATATTTTATAGAGGCTGGGTGGGCCCCAGGAAGGTCCTAGATCCTATATGATCCATCTCCGGCTGCAAACAGACTAAATAAAAATCATGGCCTGCAGCGGGAATTGAACCAGGATTTCCGGCATGGTAACTCAGTACTCTACCACTGAGCCACTCCTCTCCCTAATAATAATAATAACTCCATAATAATAATAAGGGACGGAAATTCATGTGGGACTTACGTCACTTATAGAGCGAGTGATATAAAATTGTTGATTTACCTACACTTTTCGTTTAAAAACGTGATTTTCGTATTTGAATTGCTAATACGGAGTATATACGAAGTAGAATTGCTAAGTAGGGAATCAATTTTCACTGTCATCATATTTTCACTGTTGAAAGTGCATTATCTATATCTATCTATCTATATATATATATATATATATATATATATATATATATATATATATATAAAAGAGTACTGATTGAAAGACCATCGCAAAGCCTAAATGGCATGAGTTACAGACCTGAAATTTGGACAGTAGGTACATTTTATGAGGCCAGCGTGCATTTTTTTCGAATATCAACTACCCCTAAAAGCTTAAAATAAGGGATGAAATAACAATAAGGGATTATTAAAGGGATAGAAATGAGAGTGCATCTAAAATCACTGATATGCTTCTAGGGGCATTCGAAGGCGAGCCGATTGAAAGCAAGTCAATACATTCAATTGTCGTAATATATGAATACCTGTACTAACCCTCAGAATTTTTTAATACTTTAAATCCATCTGGTCTACCAGCACATAATTTTTTACATAAAGTTGGGGCACCTGTAATGCTACTCCGAAATTTAAAACCTCCAAAATTGTGCAATGGGACTAGACGGCAAGTAAAAGTTTTGCACAAAAATATAGAAGCTACTGTTATTACGGGATGTGGTCGAGAATAAACTGTTCTTTTCCCACAAACACCTGTAATACCATCCGAGCATATATTATAATTCAAGAGATTATAGTTTTGGATATTATGTAGTGGATTTCAATCAAAAACACATGGAAAGTTCTGTAATTATACCATTTAATATTTAATAGGACATTTTATAAAAATCGATTAACAAAGGAATAAGAATTAGTATCTAGTAGGCTGGCTGAATTCACAAATGTTTTAAATCATTGTGAATAATATGGAGTACAACATTAATTTAAGTTGATTCACTCTCCATTTAAACTCAACTTATGTTTTTATTCAAAATCAACGCGGACGAAGTCGCGGGCAAAAGCTAGTAATCTAATAGAATTTGTTCACTAGTAAATTAAATAAAAGTCAAACTTTAGTAATAATATCTTAGACATGTTTATTAATAATTATTTTAGAGAAATAAAATGGGTTATTTTCTTTTTAACTTCTATCAATTCAATATTGTAAAGACAAGCGTGAAAGTTAAAGAATTGTATAAATAAATACAATGTTGTATTATATAGAAAATCTGTACCACCACAACCTATAAGGAACGATACTGTTTCCAATACAACGATTGTGCAGAAAGGTGTAGAAAATAAATAAATAACTTATAGAGGCTGAGTGAGCTCCAGGAAGTTCTCCGAATTTCATACCGTCCTTGGCTGTTTTTATTATCTGCCAAGCCAGCTTTGAACCAAAAAACCTTCAGCTCGGCAACTCAGCGCTAATAGCACCTAAAGCGACAAAATAATTTTATAAAGTAAATTTTATACACGAATAGAGTCTCAAAACCGAATGAAATAACTGAGTATATCTCATCAATTCAGCCCTTGTCGTGGTGAAGATAGTAAGGCAAAACCCTTCCTTACCCAGAAATGCTCTAATTGTCAGAAAGTCTTATTTACCACTTGTCACAAATCATCAATTTTAACGTTAAAGTTTCATCTGTCAAAAATGATGTAGGTTTATTCAGCCTCAGTTAAACATTTTATTTTTTTCAAATATTAAATACACGAATTCAATAATATTTACAGTTAATAGTGAACTCATGTGTCCAAATAAAATATCCGCCGATAATTATAAATGATCATTTCAGATGAATGCTCTCATTATTACAATGTATCATGACGAGCCGACTGTTGAAATAATCGAAGGAGCAGGCGGGACTAATAACTCTGACTAATCGAAGAAATTAATCCATCTCATTTCATTTCTGTTAACAATCATTATTTATTTTACTATGCTTCCTTATTAATTAAACAATGATACTTAATATAGATCATATTATATCAACGAACTGATAAAAAATAAATAAAAATGAAGTTTAAAGAGTTGGCAAAAGAATAATATGCAGATATTAAATGATTGACGACGTTTCGTCTCACTTTGTACGTCTATAATACTCAAGTATCTAATCTCTTTTAATATAAATTAATAATATAAGCACTTTTTTCTTTAGTTTCACCTAACATTGGGGTACACTGGACCGATCAATTAAGTAACAATTATTTATGTAATTATCGAGCTAAGAGGAAGGTTAAAACGCATTGGGACAGAGCTAAGTTTAGCCACACCAAACTGTTAATAGAGGATCCCAATGATAAACTTTCTAAGAAAATCAAGAAAGAAGGCACTTGTATGTCGAGAACCGACCTCGAGAGTATGGTAGTTATTAATGAGCATTGCAAACTCAGGATACAAAAGCACCTTGGCACGTTCTCTTTGAGTGTAATGCGCTCTGTCGGAAGAGGACATTTGACCTTGGCCCTGGAGAACACGAGGAATTTCAAGAACTGATATTTAAAGATTATCTAAAATAACTCAGAAGCCTAGACCTACGACAGGAATTTCAGGCCTCGAGTACAGTGTGCCTCTTCAGACCGAGGTGCATGGCAGAAAAAGTGTCAGCTACCAATCATTATTAATTATATGTAATCAAGGTAGTATTTCTTCATCCTCTCTGATCTCCTATTCCTCTCTTCATCTGAGATTTTGGTATCCCGTTTTGTTCTCACCCTCTTGTCTCGGGTTATGTTGTTGGCAGTTCCATCCCTTAGCATATCTTCGTAACCCCGACTTCTCTCATGTCCCCTCTGTTTCCTTAACCGATTCGGTTTAGTTTTCTTATTTCTAAGGGATTTAAATATTTCGATAGCCAACTTGCCTTCATTCATAGGATAATAAGTTTTTTCAATATAACAATATGGGTGAAAAACCAATCACTCAAATTATGTATAGTGTATAATAAATTATATATATGAACATATTTTCTTTTCATTCAATCGTTCTCTAAGCTCCTACTCCACGCACGTTCCGTCTCGCCACTCAGTTGGAACTTCAGGTCACCGATTCAACGCATAATTTTCTTTCCACTTCTCCATTGTCTAACCGTTTCTTTCTCCCCAAGACACTCTGACCAAAACATCCCTTGTCACAAAACTAATACTTATATTCAAACGTTGCTTTCATGCACGTCCCTTCATTCGTTAGAATTTCATCTCATCCAATTCTGAAATCAAAACGCCGGCGCAAGGGAACGTGGCCCCTTTGCTAAAGACGATATATCCCGTCGCATTGCTTTTCTATCTTCGGCGCATTCGAGTATAGACGACGTGACATTGTAATGTTGGTCTTTGTATAGATAAATGCTTTGAAGATTTTCATATAAAATTAAATTATTTAGCAATCAGTTTTAGTGTTAAAAAAAAAGGTTAAAATGCAGATAAAAAGTAAGCATCACAGGCCGGTAGACGGGTAGACGTAAAGCTTAACACTCGCAGAAGTTAAAGGGTTAAAACTACCATACTTCCAACTCTACTTTACACATGTGAAACTTGACCGCTAACGCTAAAGGATAAACAACGTCTTCAGGAATTCGAAAATAAGGTGCTACGGAGAATATTCGGTCCAACAATGGATGAGACCATTGGAGAATATAGGAGATTACATAATGCGGAATAGCGAACCATGTATCCAGAAAATATTATTCAAGTGATAGCGTCGCGAATATTAAGATGGGTTTGAAAAGTTGCTGGGCTTGATAAGGAACGATTTCATAAGATGTTAACAGGTGCTGTACAGACTGGGAAGCATCTGAGGGTAGACCGAGGGTTTGGGTGGTGGTCGGTGGACGGAGGTTTGTAAACGGAGATTGGTGGTATCGCCATCGAGCCTTCGCGTTCGCTAAGCCCTTACCTAGGCCTTATTTTATTTTATTTTATTTATGTTTAATTTATATTACTCTCTTCTTTGTTGTTTGTTCTAATTAGCAACATTTTTTTTTATAATGTTACATACTTATTGTTAATAGTTATGTTCTTACCTTGACTAAAATAGTGAAAAATGTTTATGATCAGTGTAGGGAAATTTTCATCAAATTACTCCAGGTGTTGAAACATGAATTTATTACGACTAATGCACAATAACATATACGACTTATTACTAGGTCAGAAAAAACAAATGAATCTTAAATTAAAGTTAAAAGAAGAAAAAAAATAGTAATACAAAGAGAAAAGAACGCTATGAATATAATTATATACAAGAAACAAACAAAAAACAGCAGTAATAGTCTACGTGCACTATAGTCATTAAAAACGACTATAATCTGGTCTTAACTATGTCTGGGCGCCACGGCGAATTAATTCAACTGTATTTGATTTCTAAAGTTGTGGCAATCGGCGAACTCAGCTATGGCGATCATTGGTCAGAAGATGCATAAGATTTTAATGAGAAGGAAATTACTGTTTGACCGCGTTCTCTTCATGAGAATCGTTACCTCCAATCTGTCATTCACTTGGGAACGTTAGAATGGGCTAAGGCTCCGATTATTCGTGATCAACAGCATCACCCATTCGCTCCCTATTACCTATGTAGATTTATAGCCGTGGCCTTACATACGGGAACTACCGCTCGCCGATCCACTGTTATTCAACCGTGGTCAGATAGACCTCCTCTTCGGAGTAGACGCCCTGCCTCGTATCCTCCTAGAAATTGGCCAATGGTGGACGCATTGCTCTGAACAACGTATTTGGGTGGTGCTTCATGGGGAGCTGTAGCCCTCCCGCGTCCAAACGCCATATCTCTTGGCCCACAGAGGTAAGGGTTACTGAAGGCAAGACTTATCGTCCATCTCCTCAACAGTTTCACCGACTTGATGCCCGCCTTCACCGTGAACCCCCCTTTGCACGAAGCTTACAGGGCCTTCATGCTCGAATACTTGGACTTAGGCCACATGCCCGTAGTCTCGGAGCCGCGTCTGGAGTAACTTTCAACCTCCCTCACCATCCTGTGCACCGCTCGGACGATCCGCCTTCTAAAATTAGAGTGGCTTTTAATGCCTCGGCTCAATCCTCCAATCTATCATTCACTTGGGAGCATCTGGTTGCTAAAAAGGCGACAGCATGCAGTTGAACAATAGCGCCTGTCTCTCCTCGTCGTCTTGGCGGAAGTATCACAGCTCATGCCTACTAGGTGGGGGGGGCGCATCCCCACAACTCTCAAAGCCTACAAGATTGTGAGTTCCAAATTGACAGCAATGACCAGCGCGGGAGTATTTTAAATTTTAATTCTCGCTACTGAACAGGTTATATGTTGTAAAGATACACATATCATGGTCTGTCTTTTCAAAATTGTTATACTTCGGGTACTTGTCTTGTAAGAAAATTGTTTCTATCTATCTGTACTTGATTTATAAATCAAACGTTGAAATAGTTCAACAATATCCTAAAACCACTTTATTTTTATTTCTTAATCTTTGTATCGCATAAATCCATGAAGCTATTCAAGTGCTAAACCCATGATAAATTAATAAATAGAACGCAGGGCAGAGAAACCGCTGAAAAGGCCCGAGCGGAGCAGTACTAAGCGCTGTGATAAATATATCCCGCTCAATAGGCATCAGTCATTAACCCACTTTAATGGATCATCACCAGGCCGTAATGCCTTTCTTTTGTTATTTGTCGGCCAACAAAGCTCTAAAGATATAGCTGGAACACTATATACCCAGCTTCATTGCCACTAAGAATTAGAGAGTATTTATTTTTCAAAATATGATGATAAGTCGTAATTCAGATATTATTTTATAAGAATCAGGAGGAGAAGTTTTAGTTAAACAATTCTAAAACATTTTTTTTCGTTCCAAATTTTATTCAAGTAGATACGATACACGATTATGATAAAGAGGATCTATGTATAGCATTAATGTTTTTAACTTTTCCACATGGTATTTCTAAGCATAATTTTATGATATAATAAAACGAAAAACATTGTCTATCTACAGACAAGTAAACTTGGATATTTTTTAAAATTTAGGATGTAATTATCAGTTATATACTAGTATCAATTGATATATAAGAAATTAAGCATAAAAAGATTCAGTGTTATTCGTAATGCTTGCTGGTGCAAAATACTTGTATCACGTATAATGCATAATGATATAATGCACACGTTAAAGAATCATGATATATAGCAAAATATTGTTATAATTGAAAGCCAGTGGATTTCCAACGATGAAAAACTGGAGCAGTATGTACTGTGTGTTGTAGTAGTATCGGATTTTCAATATAAAAATCATCATCCAAAATAGTTTAATAGTTTTTTAAAAAAATAATAAGATGTAAGCAGTATCTATTTACAGGATTAATCTAATAAGTTTGATATAATGCCACATTTTAACTAAATTCTTAATTACTTTCTTATTTATCGTCCATAGGTTGTAAAAAATGGTGCATAAGAATTATTGTTCCAAAAAATGTTTTTTAAATGACTTCAGAGAAACTGAATTGATTAATTATCAGGCGAAGAAAATGTTTTCAATAGGAACTTTGTTAATTAAAAATCCTCAATGGTGGGGATTCAAAAGTGGGACATTAATGAAAGTATCACAAATAATAAGGTGTTCCGTTAGAGGAAAAGTGAGAAGAAATTAAAATTTTTGAAAAGAAAAACTTTTTTCCGATTTTACAAGATGATGATATTTTTCGTTACGTAAAGTTCTGAAAAATAATGTGATTTTGAAAAGGACGCCTAATTATAATAGTTTTAATTATTTTTTTTAATTTACTGTCAATGATATTAAGATATTTCTTGTTGAAAAGTATGATCATATACTTAATGAAAGAATAAAGATAGAAAAATCAATTTAGGGAGAATTTTTTATTGGTAAGGCAACGTTTCGACCCACAATGCAGGTCTTCTTCAGAGCCCGTTGATGGACATGGGGTTGAAACTAGACTGAGTAGACCATTTTCTTCCTCAAGAATCAATTTATATAACCACAAACCATTATTTAGGTATATTCATTAATTAAACCTTGAAAGTAACTAAAATTTGTATTTATTTTTATTATTTATGAATATAAATACATAACCTTAAAAAAAAAAATTGCCCTTTTAAATAATATATATAGTACTTTAAGGGCCAGATAGTTAAATCTAAAATACCTGCTAGTGCTCAGAAATCGCTTGAACGTACGTGACTTTTTCACGTTGAGTCCATGTCATGTTGGGAAGCGAAAACACCTCCCGAATCCCGAAGACGTCTTTAACAGCGATGCCCTTACAACTTTATTCAGTTCGATTGGTCGTTATGGGGCACAGTCCTTAGGTAATGTTATTTTTTTATTAAAAAACAAAATCACTTTTATAACACTTTACTACTCGTAATAACATTGTAACAGTGGTATTAAAAATCAAATTTCCTTGGCATAATACCCATAATTAATCAATGATAAGAATAATAATAAAACAGTAGATATTTCTTAAGCCTGTATGTAATTATAGGCTAATTAAAACAGTCCGACAAACAATTAAGCTGTACATTGCAATAAAAACTATTTAAGCAATAGTTAAATTTAAAACAAAGGATTTATGATCGAAGGAGATAACTACGAATTCCAACATTTTTTTAAAAATTCGGTTTAGTAATATTATATAATATTTATTTATAAATATTTTACAAAATTTGTTTACTAATCAGTTATGGTATTTGAAATTTAAATATTTTGTATTTATGCTTGGAATACCAGTCCTTGAACTCTGACTTATTGGAAGCTCATTATGAAGGCTAATTTCCGCTTGCGTAAACATATTCAATACAGGTCTGTACGCTACTGCGCCCTAGCGGATCCGTTGGACTTTCTGTTGAGAGAAATTATTTTATAAAAGCCGACCCTTCATCTACTCGAGTCTGCAGACTTTACAAAAACTGTATGCTTTTGATGGAAGATTTTTTCCCTTAGTAAAACAATGTTTCTTAATCTAAATATAGTCATCTTAATTAAAAATTTGACTTTTACTTCATTAAAAAAATTGAAAACATAGTATTTATAAAACATTATTAAACAAATTTAGTATAGTTACCCATACATTTTTAAGAAAGATGATGGCTTAGAGTATAGCGTAGAAGGACAGTACTTTAAGACCAATACTGCTCATAAATCCTTATACCTCTGACCCCTACGTCATCTTGAGCAAGCCCTCAGCCAATACCCTCTCCTCGAGGAAGTGGAATACCTCCACCAACTCGGCAAGGCCATTGTTACCCGAGACGGGTTCGCAAGTGATTCATCGCAAGGATGTGCTTGAAAACAATAGCCTCTGCAATTAGGTGGTTTGTCTAAGCACTTTGCATAGTATTAGTTACATGAGATAGTTATTTACTATGAGAGAAATTCGTTTACCAAACTCGTCTTGTTACTTAGTACCGATTTGTTCATTGCTGCCATAAGTTATAATAATTATGGAAAATTATAAAAATTTGAAACTATTGTTACAATACTTAAAAACAACCAGTATTTAAAAAAAAGGAATTTTATAAATTAGGAACTACAGTGTGTGACCAAATATGTTTTTCACTTGACACTATAAAGCTAGAACCAACATTTCAGAGGTTAATCTTTGATCCTTGGGACAATAGCATTTATGTCAATATAAATTTACAGCTCAGAATAAAATACTCATAATATTTTTTATCTAAAAATGTATTATGTCCTATAATAAATACAGTGAGATAATTTTTAAAAGATGGACAGAAAGAAAGGTGACTAAAGAAAACTCTATTAAGAGAAAAGATAAATAAATTGTGAACTAGGTTATACACCATAGATGTATAGAAAAAAAATCTTGAATTACGAAAAGTTTTGGGTGTATTAAGTAACAAAGACCATAGTACTTTTAAACCGAGGTCGTGTTGAGAGGAGACTTGGAAAATTATTTCAATTGGTGTTAATTCTGACCCTAATGAAACTTTTCAATTTTCTCAAGAAATGTAGAAAAAATTAGAATCGTCAATTTAAAACTTGTTTTTTTATAAAAATTCTAAAAGGGGGTTAATTAATCGCTTTATAAATTTGAAAAGAAGTGCAAACGTTTTAAGTGTGCGTAATTGGGACCAGAGCTTGGCTTCGCTTAAATTATTAAATAAGTGTAAAATAGTAATAAAATTTACAAAATAAAAGTTGTAAAAATATAAAGACCATTATGTGATTCCGGAATTGCTGATTTTAGGAAGATTAACGACAACTTCAATCCAGGCCCAGATACATTAGTGATAAGTGGGTTGTTTATTTCAGAGGTTTTATATCTAGTTCAATCTTCAATGTTGCGTTCCCGTTTTTAACGAATTTGAAGCTTCTTATTGATTTTAAGCGGAATCATATAATAATTTTTCGCAAAAACGTTTGTTTTTTATTCTAATTTGGAAGTATAAGTATAATTGCTTTTCTCTTTTTGAAAAAGGACGATATTTGCCAGGGAAATGCTTTTATAAAATATGTTATGGTTCCCTCTGCTATGGATATTCAACGGTGGTCAATACATTTCTGTTTTATTAAATTGCTAACCGGGTTATCAAAAGTTATATTGTTTATTTATCGACATGAGAGCAGCATCTGATTCACCTGACCGAGACTCATTTATTTATAACTCATATGCGATTGGTTTGCATAGTAAATTTATAAACGCTCTTCGAGTTATTAATTTGTGCCGAGAGGTGGAAATACGGTGCCATTTCAAACATCGGTGGATTAGAAGTAGGTTTGTTTATTTCGCTTGCACTGTTTTATTTATTTAAAATGTATTTGCAAAACTTTTTTCTAAAATTTAGATAGAAGGTTATATCGAAGGGATATAGACGAGTAAAGTATAATAATTGTTTGCCTACATCCTTTTTCTATGTTTGGACGAAGGGTGTGTCCAGAATAGAATGCTAGAGATTATTTATGGTGTAGAAAAAATAAATTTATTTTTTCACGAGCCTGTTATTCAAACCACATCAATATGGAATGCAAGTAATACCCTACTTTTTTCCCTACCTTGTAATTACACCAAAAATAATGGAGTTAGGTTGCCCCTAAAAAAACCAATTTTGGTAATTAATTTAAATTTCCATTGTTTTTATTGTTAATAAAATAACAGAAAAATACAAAATAAAAAGTTTCTTGGTGAAATAAAAGTATTGTACAAAAAATTGAATTAAAGAATTAAAGTGTTTTAATCGAACCTTAAATGATTTCGAGAATAATATTTCTGCCTTCAAACTTTATGATTCGAAAAATATGATTACTGTTATATTATATAAAACCGTTAGTACTACGAAACATGAAAGGTCTTGGATTCAGTATATGATTGAAACTGTACTATTTCTAGGACAGAGTTGCTGAGGGAAGTGACTAGTTCGAGATCACGCTCAAACGCCAGACTTTCTCCAGTGAATGGTGTTCGAGTTAAAACTATCGAAACAAAAAAAAATTACGAGTAGTGTTAGGGAGATTGTTATTAAACAAGGCTAGGGGCTGAAACATGGGTTTATTAGAACTGACGTACAAGAACATAAAGAATAATAATTAAAAATGTTAAACGGAAATAGCTTCAATACAATTTAAAGAACAATGAACAATGGATACATAAATGAAAGAATCATGAACACTTAAATTAGATACGATAAAGGAAGAGTATTAAAAGATAACAAAACTTTTCTTAACCTTGAGTTTCTAAATAATCTGAGAGAGAACAAATATTGGGCGATTAGGTGATACTGCAATCTGATTTTATAGTCTTTAGTGTGAATGTATGATGGTAGGCGAACTTAATAATGGCGATCACTCTGACAGCATCTGGTCCAAGGTGATATAATGGATCTGGATCATAAAGGGCACCCATCTAGTATCTGTTGCTAGGCGTCTCTGGGCCATTGGCGGATATCATCAGTGTAACGGTTCCATGAAGTGATTAGAGGTGAAGAGAGATGCGATGAGCTCGACGTCTGATGGAGAAGTGCGGGTGTTGCGGGGCTGGTGTCTTATGGAGAAGTGGGTCTAACCAGGGTGGCGGAGTGGGATAATATCCCTTCTACTGTCTCAAGGCCTAATACAGTTTTGTTTGCCGATTATGGCAGCTGTGACTAGGCGCGTGATTTAAATTTGAATGCTACAGCATTACTTCGCTACTTGACAAATGGTAACCACTTACAGATACTGGGAGAGCTCTATGAAGATCTCCAGATCCTACAGGGACTATGCATTGATCTTAAAATCTGTAATAATATTTCTACCACAGCCGAATTTGAGCCGGGATCCCGTGGCATAGCAACTCAGGACTCCACATACTGACCTACCTCGTTCTCTACAACTAACTATGTCTGTAAGTAAGATATTATGATAAAAAGGGCAGAATGGGAACAAAACAACGAGAGCCTAATAAAGTTAGGAAGGTTTAAGAAATCGTCTCGATAAGAAACTTTAAATACTACGGATTATAAATGAGAAAATTTATAGTCATTTTTATTCTTCAATCAAGTTATTTATTATCAGTTGTTATGGTAATTAGATATATACATATTACACGTGTCGATAAACTTACAGTTCTTCTAAAGTTTCTAAGTTCTTACAGTGAAAGAAGCATTTATATTATATTTAATCTTATTTATAGACGTATCACTGCTTATAAAAAAAAATCATTAACTTCATATAAAAATTATATAAAAGAATCATAAAGAAAAAGTAACCAAACTCCAGAAAACAAATGGTTTGTTATTAAAGCTATTAACTAAAACATGGTGTTATGTTCATTTGGCCAGAATGACCGAGTTGATTTGTTTTGTTGTGGGGAAAATGGACTAAATGGGGAATACTGGAGGTTCGTTAGAGCTTGATTGCCGGAATGGATATTCCTCATGTCTCTGTTTAAACATAATTATTTTGCTTTATATCTTCGCTTTTATTCCTGATAGTAACTTTTGTACGTAACGGAGGATAACAAATAATTTGGCTCGATTAAATTACATTTATTGTTTGAGTAAGTTTATTTTAATTGCTACATCTTCTTATTACCAAACTAACAATTACCAGATAAGCAATAACATAATGAAACCGCGAAAAAAAATATTGAAAAGGGATTAACAAGTACGAGAGAAACGCTATTTAACAGCAAAAGTATCTTGTAAAAAAATTGACACAATACTCTCTCCCTCGTAAATACTTCTTATTCTGACATTTTCTTGTAAGATATAATATTTTTGATTCCAATAATGCCAATCTTTTTTAATGCAATATGATTTTATATGTCTTAATAAAAAATGAACATTCTATGCAAGAGATTTCTACATTTGTAACAATTTGAAGCAAAGACATTTATTGGTTGTTTTAGATACTTCAAAGTATCATCATCAGATCAAAAAACAACACAAACAACAATTTTTATGTATGTGAACTATATTCTCTAAAATTCGTGATATTTAAACATATATTTATGTAAACATATATCATTCAAGTGTAACTACTTCTAAGGAAGAAAATGGTTGGGGGTGCAGTCAAATAAAAACACTAAGTAAGTGGTTACTTATTTAATTATGTGCCGACGTTTCGACCCACTTTGTGGGTCATCTAGACCGCGTCTAGTCTTGCTCCAGCCTCCTATAGCCCTGAAGATGACCCACAAAGTGGGTCGAATCGTCGGCACATAACTAAATAAGTAACCACTTATTTAGTGTTTTTATTTGACTGCACCCCCAACCATTTTCTTCCTTACGTCTATCTTCCAGTTAACCATCCCCTCGCTTCTCAGTAATTACTTCTAATGATTTTTTTCATTCACAAGCTAGTTCTTGTTAATGATAACATGGTCCGTTCGATGTTGTAACCGCCAGCACTTGTAATCAAAATAAATAATAAATTAGAAAGATATTCATTCTATATCACATACTATTGAAATGATTGTAATAAATCCCAGGAATTCTATTTTTTTTTCAATATGTTTGTATAAACATATACCCATGTGCCATATCTTTTGTTGATTCATTTGAATTACTAGCCCTTTACAGAAAAAAGAAAATAACGAATTATAAACTCTTGACCGTACCATGTTGTATCCACCACTGCTTTCAAAATATGAAACGCAATTTTTAGATTAATAGTATATGATAATTATAATTATAATTATATAATAATGATAATAATGAACGTTATTACTAGGGCCCATATTCATATGTGTTTACATATTTTTAGTTTGGTTAGATATCATATAAAAAGGAACAATTTAAAATACGTTTTAAGGCATTCTGATTCATCTGAGCCCATTTTTATTTGACATATATTTACAAGTACATATTACACATATTTCACATTTTTCTTACATATTTCGCAACAATAACGAATTTTCGGATGGATGATGAGTAAATAAAGTTCGTAGACGCGAATGAAGTAACCCAGACAGTTGTTGTTTTCTAATATTCGGCGACGTGCAAGACACTGTTGACCCCTCAAAACCGAATAGGTACCCACAATAAAACGGTCGGAATGGTTTACTTGCCTAATTTCTCAGAATCCCTCACTCCCTGTTCCTCTCAGCCCTTCCTGTTCTACCTCAATCTCATTAAGTCGCTCTAGCTCATTATTACTGCAACTTCTGAGGAAAACCCAACGAGAAAAATGCCAAAGGTACCTTCAAAAACAATGGACCTTTTCCAAATATCTCAAAGCGTTTCCCGTTGAGAAATTTAAAAGTGACTTTGTTGAATTATATTGTTCGTGTTGCAATAGCATTGTCGACTTCACAACGTTCTCTGGTTCGATCGCCGTAACCACTGATGTTGAAGGGAGATACATTGCCAATATACTGTCGTAATTGGTAGACTACGTCCCGATTCAACTGCACCACAGTTTATCGTAAATTGTGAGCTCTTAAAAAAATGCAACCAGCCTAATATTGCACGCTTTTTTAACGACTCTATGGGGTCCTCTTTGTAAGTGGTGTTTTACACAAAAACGTTCTGCTATTTTTAACAGACGTTACTCCAAATATGGTGAAAGCGTGGACTGCTTTAGAGTTGTTTTATCCAAATATAATACATCCCACAAGCCTCGCACATGCATTTCACCGAGTTGCAAAAATTGTCAGACTTATCTTTTTTGAAGTTGACCTTTTAATATCAAATAATATAAAATTCTTTTTAAAGCCCCAAATTGATTCAACATTCTTATAGAGCTTTTAGCAGACTTATCTTTGCCTCCTCAACCAGTTATTACCAGGTGGGCATTTGGTTAGAGGAAGTTCTTGCAATCAATGCAAGGACTTCGAACAAGTAAAGGCCCAACTAGATTCGGACTCGTCTGTACCAATAGAAAAAGCTAAATACGTGATGAAGAAACCCAGCTTGAAAAACAACTTCGCTTACATAGCCTCAATGCGTGTTTTATAATTCACTTGATAACAAAGCTCGAAACCCAAATCATGCCACTGTCAGAGACCGTTCCTACTGTTGAAAACGGAATACAGAAGCTAGAAGAAGCATCTGGAGAAGTTAGAACACCAATGAAGAAGGAATTGCAACATTTGTAGAGAAAAAACCCAGGATGGAAAGAAGTGATGCTCATGGCTAAATCAGTTACAAAGCGATTTAAAGACCCTAACGGTGGAATTTTTATTTGAAAATATAAAAGTGTAGGTTGTTTCCAACAATTTCAAACAATAAAATTTTGCCTCAAAAATAATTCCCTTTTTAATAAAAAATTTTAAATAATAAATAAATCATTTTCGCTAATCAAAAAATTACCGCATATATATGTACATATTTCGCAATTTTTATTACATATAAACCCGGCCTCCAGTTATTACACTTTTTTACAAACAATATAAAAATTATAATTGGTGACTAAGCCACTAAGAAAGAACAACTTTGAAATATCTAAACTATATGATCTGTAATTCTAGATTTTTAAAACATGTATTTTTATAAAGATTTATCATACATGAACGATAACGTAATAACTTCGACTGATTTATTCTATTTACTAGCCCTTTAAAAAAAATACGAATTATAAACTCTTCTTAAAGGCTTCCACTCCAAACCATTAAATATTAGAATAATACTAATGAAGACTATTCCATGTTTAACAAAAAACTGCACGGAGATTATACACGAATTACCTAAATTTGGATTAAATTTGAAAATATTATCCTAATTTGAGTACTATCAGTGGGTAGTTTCTCTACTTTTCTTTATTTACTTGTCGTTGTATATATTAACTTCTTATAGTTGTTAATTTCAATAAATTAATTTCTATAAAAAGTTCATCCTGAGCTTGAATAAAATTACTCTCTCTCTCTTTCCCTCCCTGAGTGTGGCAAACGGGAAATTTTAGGACGGTGGGGTGGGCAGTCTTTCATTATATACATACCCCAGTTTTCATCTCTGGTTCCTGCAGAAAATGTCACGCAGGTAGTAGAACATTTATATTAATGTTCATCCCACGCCTGTACGGACTCTTCCGAGTATTAATTTAATTTTTCCTCTACAGTGGCCTTAATATATTCTTTTGGGTGAGTAAGTTTGGTGCTATACATTTGCTACATTAGGCAGTTTTTAATACTAATTATTTTACTCAAAATTCTGTTATTATGATAATTCCATGGGTCGTAATCGATCCATGAAACTGATAATGAAGAAAGTTTGAGAAAAAAAATCTGTAGCCATACCTCTGTTAAATTATTACTTTTTTGTTTTTATTTCAGATTTAATGGTCATGATTTATTATTAAATGCTATAAAGAATTATCCTGATCACAAAAATATATATTTTTCAGGTAAAATTCATTTTGTTTTGCGCCTTTGCCTTAAGGTTTTGTATGGGAACATTGTCCTTTTCATGATAATCATCCTGATTGCTATTCCACCTCATTCGAGATTAATAGCACTCACATTGAGTGGCAGATCCTGGATAGGTCGACAGTAGAATCATTCCATGCTGCAATGGGCTCTCACAGCCCGTGGGTTCATTATAACTCTGGCAGTACACTGATTGCACGGTCAGGTGACTTCAATGTTCCACAATAGGAACTGCTTGGTTAATTCATGAACTCCTACCTTCATCTGTATTCGCAATTAATTAACCTATGTGAAACAACGTGTCCGAAATACATAAACTATTGTATGAACATAACTTATGCATTTAATTACGAACTTCATATGATTATTCGAATGTTATGGCTAAACACAGGTATTCATCATGCAATAAAGTATGCTTATTTAAGGAATAAATATTAATGCTTCGAATGGAACATTAATTTAATAATAAATTGATTAGTAAATATAATTACTAAATTTAATTTCCCTTATGCTATGAACTATTTCAACAATCAATATTAAGTTAAGATGAAATATTTACATAAAATGTTTTGCTTGATTTTTTTTAAGTTCCAGAGAGTCACATTTAAAAACTCTGACGTTTTACGCAGAATCGTTGTTCTATAACCAGTCCAGTCTCTATCATGCACAAAATCCAAGACTCTTCATAAGTAGTGGTACACTCAATTTTTTTATTTTATGTTAGTAGTATGTTTATAAAAATATAGTTGGAATATTTATTTCAGATCGATTTTAAGAATCCATGTGGTGGAGAAAATTTATTTAGTTGAAAGAGAACATACGAATGAGAACAAATATTTATCTCCAGGCTGTTCAAATCTCGAGGGAAATTCTTATAATCTTCGGTTTTGGGAATTTAGTTAAAGCTTGGTTAATTTCTAATATTTAAATAATAGGGAAAGAAAAAATAAATATGTTTTTGCATGTTTGTTATTTTATTTGAGCTCTTGTTTGTAGTTTGTTTATTAAGGGATTGCAAATTGTCCTTTACCCGGTTTGGTAACGAATCTTTCTTTAGTATTATTCTAGTCGCCTTAACTCCTTGGCATTCTTCCAAAGTACATTAGAGCAAGTATGATAGTGTTTTTTTGGAAGGTAGCGCCTTTTAAATACTAATGTTGATTGTTTTTTTATTTATTGAGTTCATTGCATATTGAAATAATTTTGCTTATATTATCTAAATTATTAAAGAAAGAATTGATAATGTTTAGATACTTAGGGAACGAAATTTTAGCTGAATGTCTAACTTGACAGCAAATAAATCTAAAATAGCGAATAATCAAGAAGTGTGCAGTTGAGATTAATTCATCATAGCTTCTAGTATAATTTGATATAGTTCATGACTCTTAAGGAACTTAATAAAATTCATATTAAAAAAACACGTCGTTGTTCAATATTTCGAATCATTTATTCGGTCCAGTATTACAGCGAATTCTAAGTTACCATGATAAATGTAAAATTGCAATAAACATCCTCTTTGAGATTCAGTACTAAATCTGTTTATGACTGTATGATTCAAAGAAGTTACTAAAAACTACCAACTGTTTAAAACATTGAAAGAAATAATTTTCATTATGATAATTTGATTAAAATAAGTTTAATAAGAGAATCATCCATATCTTTAACAGATTATTGCAGTTTTACCATTGGCAAGAATGATAAAAATAATACGAACTTTGGTAAAAGGAGAGGATTTTATGTGGGGTCAGGAATAAGTAAAAGTCAAGTGGTAACCCCTGATAACTAATAGGACCCACAACGTATACGGGAACATTTATTAAAGTGGAAAGATAGCTAGGATTCCAGACAGGGATGAATCTCATCCTCTCCCATTGAGCTAAGTTTAACATGGTTTGTAGAAGACTACAAAATACTACAGTTTAACAAAAGGATGCGCCCATTCTCCTTAATTGAGTAGTTGATAGCTTATGCAGATATCTTTTCGGGTTTGTATGTTTAATACGTTAGGGAACCTTTTGTAAGGCTTGAGGAGTGAGGCGTTGATAATAAATGAGGCCTGATGAAAATTCCCGGAGCAGAAGGAAGAACCGCAAGTTTGATGTATACACAATGAGCGTACCTAAGGTATTAGAAAGTGAGAGAGATAGGGGCTTAGGTCGGTGTTATATATTCAATGTATTCACGTATCTGATATAATAATATTAAAAATAAACAAAGCTCCTACAAAAATGAAATTAATATACAATATAAACAAGTGCCTGATCAAAAATTCCAGAAAAAAACTGAAGCTTCAGAGGATAATGAGACTAACTTATTATCTATATCAACCCATTGAATTGGGTATGAAGTCATGGAGTAAAATAGGAAATATAGATATCATCGACATCATAGTCCATACTCTCTACCGCTCCTGCAGTGTGAGGTTTCCTTCTGTACAGCACGGGCCACACCACATGATCATCTACCATTTCTTTTCTTATATTCCATTCCAGGCTTATCTTTGCGAAGCTTTCCATAACACCATCTTCCCGGGTATGTCAGGGTCTTCCTCTGGACCTTCTTTCATCACACTCGTATGTTATCTTGCCCAGGCTGTTGGTGGTTCCTAAAGGCAGTTGCCGGCCCCAAGCCGCTAAATAGGAGCAGGGATTCTCCTTGCAACCTGAGGGTAAAATTAAGCACCGTCTCAGGAAGTAGCCTCATCTAGAACACCAGGAAATATGATGCAGGGCGAAGGGTGTGTCTGCAAACCCTTTAAGGGGCAGCCCCCCCCTATAAGACTTAGGTGTTTCGGCCAATAACCCTCACACTGAATAACAAAATTCAAAACAAGAAAGATGAGAAGCACCGGACATATTTTATGGAAAAGGAAATCTGCTAGATTTATTTTTAAAAAAAATCAAATATATCAAGATAAATTTACTTCTCTATAAGTATAATAGAATTAAAATAAATTTTTAAAATCTCCAGTTTTGTAAATTTATTTGTATTGTTTGGTTAAATTGTATCGCTTCAAACCGGTTACTTCGAAACAAGTAATTAAATCAATTTTCAACGTAAATGATTCTATTGTGGTAGAATTTGTAACCTAAAATCTATATTGAAAAACCTTTTAATTCAAGATAAGTGTTTGGTAGCTTCTTCTATTCTTTCGTAACTACCTAATAAAATCATAAAATATATAATTCTTTAATTTTATAATTTTATTTCGTAAAGGATCTTATGTCTGCCATTTTGATATACCTAGTGTACTTAATTTCCAAAAGCCAACACTAGATTTTGTTGCCTTAAACATAAGAAATGAATAACTAACGAATTAGTTAAAAATCGTGTAATGCAAGATTTTTTTTTTTCAAAAATGTTAACATGTCCATTAGTTCAAAGCTAGGTTGTTCAAAATCTGTTATTTATACGCAGGGTCTCATGTAATTCAAAAAATATCTGAATCATGACATCACTGATTTGCTGTTTAAATTTAATATAGATGTTAACAACCTCACTGTAACAAATATGATTAAAACCGAAAGCCCTCAGCTTCAGAAAAATACAAGACACGCATCTTTGGCTTTGTACCAACGATATTTGTAATTAAAAAGTTTAATTTAATTGTAAATACAGTATAATTATAAGTTATATGATATAAGTAGATAACATTCAAGGCGTTGGTCAGAAACTCCCGCATTGCTGAAATGCCGTGGGGTATTGTATCTACCAGCGCCGCGCTATAAACCGCAACAGGATTAGAGTAACTGAAATTATATTTTAAAAATAAGTAAAATATTTAAATTTCACAATTTAAAGGCAATATTTTTGCAAACTCTAATACTGCTTAACAGTTATCTTTTTAATTCGTGTAATTACAAATAAAATCAATGATCTATCATGAAGATTCCTGGATTAATTATGTAATTCATACAATTATTATAATATATAATTCATAATTTAATTTCCTATAGTCATAGCATTAAAAATTTTAGAAGTATACAATTTTTGGAATAAAATGAAAAAATTTTGATGAATCAGATTAAAGTGTTATGTGATGAAGAAAAACAGAAATTTAAAAAAAATGTCTGGCGTAAGAGGTCATTTGCTTGCGATCGAGATATATACTAACAATTTTATAGTTGATGGACAATAAATATATATTATATTTTATTTTAACTAAATACATAAAGATTAAAATATTAATGTTATCCCTTCACATTTTTATTAAAGAGTATGATATTTTCTTTATCTAGGGATCTTGTAGTGTTCGAAGTATATTTTCAGGGTTTTACTAAGCAATCCTCACAACCCAAAATCATTCGTAGCATCCTCAATGCTCCTTACTTTCTTACGAGTAAAGTTATCCTTTATGACATTAAAGCCCCATTGGTTGCTAAATTGACCCGAACGCGATATAATACATATTCTCCACTAGTTTCAAACCTAGCTCTTCGATTCCCGATAAACATCAGGGGCTTCTGAACAGAAGATGGCCCCGAGACCTTCTTTGGGGCAGGTTCACTACTTGTCTTTATCCGGTGCCATTGTGCTTCATTCATTCTATTTACTTGGGGTAATATTGTAATGCAGTTGTAAATTTCAGTAAATACGTTTTTAAAAAATCCTGTAGAAATAATCTAATGAAAAAGTATAGAACATTTATTCCTTCTTTCTTATTTTAATTAGTTACGGTTATGTCATTTCAAGGTAGTATTTACTTTCCTTATTTTTTAATTAATCTCGGTGACGCAATATATTTATATATGATTTGTATTTATTTTAATTACATTGACTGACCAAATCTATTGCATGCAGTCCTAAATATACAGATAAATTGGTGTGGATTAGTTGGGAGTTAACTCGGTTGTGGTGGAAGGGATTATTCGAATCGGTTAAGGGCTGGAGGAGGTCCCCGAAGAATTTCATTATACCGGCGTTAGTTCCTCTTTTCTCCTTCTCCACATTCTTATCTGCTCCTTGTTCATATAAAATCCTTGAGCTACAGGGATCATTAAATAAATATCGAATATGTTTTAAATCGTAAAATTAATAATAAAATAATGCCTCACTGATATTCACTTTTGATGAAAGTGTCTGTTACAGTCTCTTTGATTAGCATTAGTATAGTATATATTATAAAAAAACAATTTGGGTTTGATATCGGAGAGCTTTTTGCAAGAAATAAAGAATTTTTACAAATGTTACAAGGTACAGTACAACCAAGCCTTGGTTCTTGGACAACGATTGTGCAGGGAGTTGATTTGTCCTAGATCCACGCCCTTCCGCCTTATTTTTCACACTATTTATAGAGGCGAGTGAGGGCTGTGTGAGCCCTACGAGGGTTCTAGATCCCGTAGGATCTATCTCCACCTGCTGACAAATAAAAGTCTTCCCCAAAGCGGTATTTGAACCCAGGAACTTCAGCACATCATTTCAGAGCTCTACACCTGTGAGCCACACCACTCCCCTATTTAGTTTACCTAAAGTGGACTTGACTAGTAATGAATAATTTTAATTATTCTGAATTGGAACGAGATAGCATATTGTAAAAAAAGTGTACCACTACAACCCAGCCAACACGGTCATCGGGCATATTTTTCATGCTATTTAAAGAGGCTGGGTCAGTCCCATGATGATTCTAGATGCATAGAAACCACCTCACGCTGCCAACAAACTAAATAAAAGCCTGATTTTTTTATTTGAGTTGTCTTCCACTGAGCAACCCCGCTCTCCTAGTATAATTAACCAAAAGAGGACTTTGAAAAAAGAATTATATTAATTGGTGGAATGGAACGATATAACTTAGATATATAAAGAGGATTTCTTTTACGAACTAGATTGACTAATAAATATAGACTAACTGTTCAAAGTAGAAACTTATCATTCCCTTTTATGAAATCTGATACATTCCCGTTTTGGTATTGTGGACTACATAGTAGATGATATAGATTGGTAAAGAAAATAAAAACCATTGTATAAATTATACCTTATTGTGATTATAACATAAAATATTAATTACTGATTCTGACTTGGTGGTAACACATCGGTGTATGGTGTCTTGCATCTTCCTTGGTGGTTGTTTGCTGGTTTGCTCCCTAATCCACTGGAGTCTACATGAATTTTCTGCGCCATGTTAAAGTACTTATATTTTGGGCAGTATATAGAGATATATCGAGTACATGGACTACTATAGATCTATCTGTTCTCTTTTGGGAGGGTATCTTGTCCAAAATGTCGGCTTAGGAGTTTAAAGATGACTCCGCCTCAATGACAAAGAGACAGAAAAGGCAGAAGTAATGAACTTGTTACTGTAGATAGAATCGACCATTATAACTTAGCATTTAACTTAGCAACTACTCTTAACTATACATACACTTAATGTAGTATACTTTGGTCATGGTCACTTTGTCTTCTCTATCATCTAATCAGTGTCTCTTAATCTTTTAGAAATAAAATGTATACATATAAACATATCACTGGGAGCGGAGTGGCCAGTGGGGGAGCGCTGAGATCCTTGGTTCAAATCCCGCTTGATGGCAGATATTATTCCAATCTTTTCAATCCAATCCAATCGGAGATGGACCCTACAGGATCTAAAGCCCTCCTGGGGCTCACGCAGTCTCTATAAAGATGTTACCCAAAATAAGGATAAAATCTGCTGTTTGAGCGTGATCTTTGACACATCCCCACCCTACAGAACCGAAACAGTACAGCCTCTACCATGTACTGAAACCCGGAACTTTGATGAAACTTCCTGGGTTACAAGTATAACTTATAAGCACATTATTTTAGTCCATCCACGGTTTTGTTAACTTATTTATTGTATTAGAGGCAAACATTTTAAAACTACCCTTCACAAATTTCAATTGACTCTAGTAATTTTCTGATACAGTATAATCTATGTGTATTTTTCTAAAATGTAAGATATATGTTAAAGTCAATAAATACTTAAAGAGTATTTAATACAATAAGCTGATTATTCCTCCATCCCTGTGGTTCTAAGTAAAATTATGTGAAATTAAGCTTCGATGAAGTCACTATTTTTCGATCATAAGACGCCAAAGAGCATTCATTCTGCGATACGACTTTAGCAACAGCGGAGTAATAAGAGTCCTATTAAATTAAGCAGCTTATGTTCTGGGCCAGTGACGATAAGGAAGTTTACAGTGGCTTCCTCGGGAGCAGAGTTGAAATTAGCAATCTTCTCGAGGGGATAAACAATAAAGTTTGGACACCAAGGTTCACTCCTCAAATACTGAGCTAAAAGTAGCTTGGAGCCGTTCTGGAAAATATTTATAACAATGGTATTGTTAAAGAATTTAAAGGAAACTTTAGATGTAAAGGAAAAAACCCACAAAACTCATAGCATTAAGTCTCTTAAATACTCGAAAAAAACTAGCCAGCTAACTTTCAGTTCAGGCGTCATTAGGGCATGAACCAATAAAAGTCACACCAAACCGTGAATTGTTAGTTTCTTGACAGTTACTCTATTTGAGTTTTTTATCATTTTTAATAATTTTTAATTCATTATTAATTAACTAGCGACGCGCCCCGGCTTTGCACGGGTAGGAAGACATATTATGCCCAAATGTTTTGTCTGTCTAATTTATTTTATTATGTAGATATTATGAACATAATGAACAAAACAAAATATTTCTTTATATACGAATTTATTTTCCGCGTTAAGTTTTCGTGATAACTCATAAGATACTCATTAAATTATATGGTATAAAACATTCTAATAATCTTATAATGAAATGCTTAAGGTAACTAAAATATATAAGGTGATAAGGATTAATACTGTACTCATATAAATAGCTTTCCAAATACCGCTTTGCACGTGATCAATTTTTTTAGAAGATAAAATGAGTTTAGTAAGCTTTCCTTAAAATATAGGTACATGCTATCACTGACTTTTTTGTAGATCAATAAAAGAGGAATATTCCATCACGCATTGTTTCGTTAGGCTACACCTCCATTGGATCCGATTCGGTGCGACGTGATTCTATCACATACGATGCTGGGGTGTATACATTATACATATTTTACTATACATTATAGTAAAATATAAATGTATTAAAAAAAATTAATAAATAATCTTAATTTTATAAATTTAAAGAACATAATTTTAGAACTCTCGATATATTTCAGTCATTTGGTTTGCTAGCGACGTCTCATCGTATCACACCGGATCCAATGTAGGTGTAGCCTTATATGACAAAGGTATTAGGCAGCGCCTTCGATGAAACCTCCCAGGAAGCTATACTTTTTCCTACATTTCCAACAATTATCGTTATTATCCCAACCCTTTACCCTTAACCGTTTACACAAAACTTTGATAAATTATATACCTAAACCTTCCTGGCGAATCACTCAATCTATTGGTGAAAACCGCGAACAATCGTGCCTAAGGACTTTGTTTTATAATATGTATGGATAGTAACATCCAGATCGTAATTTAATTGATCGATCAAGATCCAATTTTTAATTTCTACGAGTATTAGAATAAATCTCATGGAAATATGTGCATGAGAAGTGTTCACGTTCGGTATTTATGCTAACTGATAGAAGAAAACGTGAATAAATGTAAATACAATCGATTTTTAACGTTTTAAAATCCTAAGGTGTTAAATTATAATTAATCTTTTATAATCATATCTGAGAAGCTTCAGTATGGTCAGCGAAACATCGGCTAAGAATTTGACTACACGGTCGAAATCATAAGAACCACCTGCAGAACGGATTAAAAAAATTGACCGTGGCAATTTAAGAAAGTATAATTTCTCACATACGGAAACAATTATGACATAAAAAATATTTATAGAAGAAACAAATGTGAATCTGTTACAAAATGAAAACTGAATGCTCAGATTGAAAGAAGGAAAAATTGAGCGACACACAAATAATAAATTAATGAAAAAATCAAGAATGTTATTGTTACTAGGCAATTTGCATACTTTCAGCTGTTTTGAATATAAGCAAAAACAATGTATTCACATTAAATATTGGTATAAATAGTTTAAATCGTATCGATCTACTAAAGACTAAGTTATTTCATCCGCATTTTTTGTATCTAGCCTTGATATTTGCACAGAAATTTCTTATTTGTCACTGATGCTGCTCTTTTCTTTCCTTCGTTCATTTCTTTCCCATCTTCAGCTTTTGTGTTCCCTGAAAATCCTGATGTGCATTTAGTTTCATTGTGAAACTATTGCTTTCCAGAATATCTTAGCAAGTAATCTATATATCTTTTTCCTTATTACAGTTGAAATGACGTGGTCCTTAATGGGCCAATACAAGTAAAAAAAATAAAATATATATATATATATATATACATATATATATATATATATATATATATATATATATATATATATATATATATATGGTAATTCCAATATTTAAAAGAGCAATGATGACTTGAATAACTTTGCATAATTGTACGCTTAAAGTTGAACATCTTTTTTAAATTAAAGATGTTCCCCATAATCCTCACAATAGCTACTTCGTGAATGTTATCGGCAGGGCACACTCAAAGTGACAGAGCGTGTTGACTGGCTCAAATCAAATGGGCAATTGTCTAGTTTTAATCTATCGCTTAACTCATCCAGTCAGTCACGATACACGAGGGTAGAATATTGCCGACCCTTATCTATGTAACGTAATTATCTATGTAACGTTTTTTTTTACAATCAAACATGATATTATAATACCAATTAATGTAAAAATGAGTATTTCAGATTTGAATTGTGAAAGTAATATATTTTAAAATTAGGCAGTATCGGTTGTATCATAAAAATACTTTAAAATCTCATGGTTGGTACTATTCCTGAATGATACTTAATGTCAGAAAAAACTCGTTAAATGTTAGACAGTTTCATAACCGTATTTAATAACTCTTGTGAGTTTACATTTCTCTAGTCAATCACAGTTCTTAGAACTGGAATGGAAGTAAAAGATAAAAGAATAATAATTCATGGAAGAAAGAAGAAGAGATAAAAAAAGTCGTAGAAGGCAGAAAAAAGGCTAATTAAATATTTAAATTTACCTGACATTTACAGTATAAGAACCAGTGCTGACTAGTTATTTTATTTTTTAGAATAATATTTATTTGGTTATTATACTATTTTAAAATATTTTAATAAGTATATATTAATCACTACAAATGATATTTATAATACATCTAGCATTAAGGGTATGGTATAATAAAAAATGTATTATTAGTTATACGGAATGGGTCTTTAGTGGCTTTTAAAAAACTTGTCAGTTAAATATATTTTTCTACAAATTATTTTAATTACTAATGAATGGAGATTAAAAGAAGAGCCTTGAAGTATACAAACTCCTCTTTACTCAAAAATATGAGATCCTTGAGAGATGACATGCATTTCGAAAAAGCTTTGAACTGATTAAATTCCTTATCAGAGCTGGTTTCCTATTCCATCCAAAATTTTACATTCAGAGAAAACTTAATATGGCATGTTTAGAAAGGAAATGATCCGAACCTTCGGGTCAGCTCACTATTTTCAGTAAAGCTAAAAGGTGGATATATTATAATAGTTTAATGTAGCAATAATTCACGTATTTACATATTTTAAAATCTAGCCATAGCAGAGATAGTAAATCATATATGAATATAAAATATCTTGAAATTATACTTATTCGTATATATATAATTTACTATTAAAAACTGTTTTTTGTTAATTACCGGCGGATTTTTTACCAAATGGAATATTTTGATTACTGACTTTAAATTATTTATACCATTTTTCCTCCAAAAAATTACAGTAAGAATGCATGTTTAATGCCAACCCATATATATGCATTCCCATTTCATCGAGCCTTTGCAATTTATAACAATATACTGAAATATATAGGCTAAGGCTAACGAAGACAGGGCAATATTGTGTTTAAAGCTAACAGGGGAAGAGATTATGGGGATATTGCCAACGAGATTTCTCCCGAGTTGTACGAGATTCCCCGCGGTCTTAATCTCTACACCTAGGCTCCCAGCTCGGTCGTGAATCAAATTAAATTCAAAGGCAGTTTTCACTCATTCCAACAGGTCTAATAACTATTCTGCCTTTAACTTAACCCCTCCTATTTAACAACGAGTGATTAAGTAGATACCCAGAAATTCGGTGAAGCATTTTCAACCATTTTTTGCAATTGCTGAGCAAATTTGAGTTCAATAATTTTTCTCCTCAGTAAGATATTTTCGAATTAATTTTTGTTTCCTGAAAGGAGGTGTCAAAAATCCAGGTAAAAGAAATTAAGAAAAGGAAAAAATAAGAGGTTTTGATAATCTGTAGAGGAATGGAATGATGTGTATTTAATGTGAGTATCTCGGTTGAGCGTTTGCGTTGAGTAAGGCGTTTAACTACAAGGTATTTTACGGCATTTTGTTATTTAATGTGAATACATGATTTTACTGTGGGAATGTTCATGTCACTGAGTACAGTGCGATTCGAAATAAAGCAAAATGTATTACCAATTTGTTGTAGAATTTGAATAGGGTTTTTTGTATCTGGTGTATATGGAAGTGTTACCGTGAGCACTAATATACTGCTCTATTTGTCCAATTAGTTCTTAGCATAATGTTGTAATGTAATTTTTACTCACATATAGGGTGAAGTTATAAACAAATTTTTTTTATAAAATCCAAATTAATTTAGTCAATCAAACCAGTTATAAATAAATGTATTAAATTATATTAAAAAATCGTTTATTTTTGTTTCAGGTAAGAAAAATACTCAGAAATTCTTCATCTTTGATGTAATATAGTAAGTATAAATAAAAAATTTTCTTATTTATCTTCAAAAATAACTCCTTTCAGTGATGTAATTGATTAAAGATTATTTCTACGGAACAAAATAGATTTTAACATTTAATGCATTTATTTATCCCGATAAATGACCAACAAATATAAATTTTTCTTCACCGTTCTACGAAATCAGATTGAAAAAATGAGACACAGGAAAGAGTCGTCCTCACCGGGTCTATTTGATTTTTTTAGTGATAAAAAAAACAAAACGAAATAGCCTAAAACACGTTAATATTTCAATGGTGAATTAAGTATCCCATGATTATAATATATTTTATGTGCCGAATTATAAGATTTTTGGAAGAATGAGACATTTTTCAGGTAATGCTTGTCTAAAACCTAACCAAATTCTTAATCTGAGAAATAGATTTGATGTCAAAGTTCTAAATCAGTTCACTGTTACTAACCCTATATATGAATATGCAAAGGTAACGTTCGGTCATCTGTTAGACAAACATGCAACTTCTGGGTTGTCATTCTAGTTGTGCATAAGTGGCTAAGCCAGACCTTGGCTTGAAGTGAGCAAATGCTACGAGAATGACTCGATTCCGTTTCACTCAGTACAATTAACTGGACAAAATTCGGGTACTTATGCAACCGGTGATACAGATATATATTCTATCTCCACTTACTTACAAACAAGGATCGCAGCTTAGAAATAAAGAAGCTGGAGAGGATAATATTGCAAGATAAATCCCCACCTGAAGAGGACTGATAAACAAAAACAGATTGGCAGAGAATATTGAAGGACCTAAGCTCGCTCAGGAACTGCGTTGTTTTGCTTAGGGCTTAGCATCTTTAGCTCTTACTTCCGTAGCCAGTTTATATATCGTCCCATAAGATCTTCAGGAAGCCCCTTCCTTAATAAATCAAACAAATTATCCTCTTCTTTCAGCGAACCATAGATCCTCCTTTGTCCTGCCCATTAACGGGGGAAAGCCATTTTATTCAACAATAATGTAAAGCTCTCTTGAATAAATAATTGCTATCATTATTTATTATTATTCCTTTCACAAAACCAAGAAGCGGAATGAGTAAAAGCATTGTCTGAAAGGCAAGACCTAGCAGGCTGAAGATTTATTATATTATCAGCCATGGATTGAACGCATTAAGATCTTTGAGACCCTCTAAGTGATCACCCTCTGTAAACATGTAAATTTAAACCCTTAATTAGTTAAATTGGGTGTGACTTCTGCCAAATCATCTCCGCGCATAACAGTTGATTAACACAACACCTTTCAAAAACTGTAGTACCACATGTATTTTCTCTATCATAAAATATACTTGATCGAACTATCATTTTAACAAAAAATAATTTTTATTTTTAGTTACGCGCCTATAGAGTTTGACACTTCATATTAAAATCTTGCTATATTGGCTTCACTACCCAAGCAATGATCTCAAGGAAAATTTAAATCATTTGATCTGAATAATATTTAAATAATAAAACGGGATGCCACCCTGAGATCGCCCTATTTGAGGTATAGTAATTCTGTATCATTAGAGCATAAGAGACCTATCCATCTCTCCTCTGAAGGATGACGTGGTTGACTGACTAGGAGTTTTTTATTAAATAATAATAAATATTGATTATCTAATGCAACCCAATGCAAAAATAAAGCACTACTGTACAATTAGACCCGTAATATTGTATGGTATGAAAACAGTCAGGCTTCCGAGTCTGGAGGAGGTCATGAAGATTGAGAGAAAATTTAGATAAGGATTCATGGGCCCAAAGTAACAAAAGAGGAGTATTGGCGAAAATCCATCTAAGAAATATACAAAATTTTGGAAGATTTTGAAACAGTCATCAGGACCAGGAGACTGATGTTCTACGGCCACATGGTCAGAATGAGCAATAAGAGGCTTAACAAAAAATCTTCGATAAATTATTAAGCTATAAGGTTGGATATGTGAAGCAAATAAAAGAGGAGCTGGATAGGCTGATATCAAGGATAAGGACTGCTTGGATAGTGAGCTTTTTGGGGAAAAAAAGTTATGGTTCTTTCGGGAAGGAAGAAGAGACGACAGAGAAAATGGACTAAGGGAGAGCGAGAGGAACAGTCAAGGAAGATGAGAGAGTATTGGAGTAGATGGAAGGCGGAGAGTGTGAAAACAATTTGAGTGATATTCGCGTGGTCCTTGCTGGCCGATTATTGGGGGGAAAAATATTGAATAACATTATATTTATTATGTCTTAATCATAGTCACCAGATAACTTATATACGTACTTACAAGGAAAGAAAAGGGGGCCCTTTTGCTTGATGTGACAGTCAACATGTTGAGTTGCCCGCTTCTTGCCAACGACTGTCGTCATGCATCTGAAGAGTAAAGGTACCGATCCTAAGGGACATTTAAACTACCTGCCCAATAAAGAAATAGGGAAAGATTTATTTAGATACTTCTAATGTTCCAAATATTGTCATATATAGCGATCCTTTATTTCATTTTTATTATATATTTCACTTCATTTACGTTAATTCCAACCATCCATAGAATACAACAAATAAATAAATAACCTTACATAAAAGTAATATAAAATAACAGAAACCAAACTTAGGCTGTAGTTTTGATTATAGCTTTATTATTAGGTTAAATTTCTAATTTGAGTAATAATCGAATATATATATAATCAAAAATTACAAATCAATTGTTCACTAATTTAACAATTTGATAAGGCATGATTTTTTGAAAATTAATATAATGTGATAAAATTAATATATATAAAAATTAGACTAAATAAACAGATATATTACTTAGGTCGATAGTTGCAAAGGATAGCTTAGTCAATACACATAGCCTCCCTGGACTGAAGAACGCTTTGCGTAATCGCCTGCCCAACGGATATCGGAAAAGTGTGAGAAAATTACTTTCTAACGATCCTATTCCAAACATTATCGTGTTTCTCCTCCATTGTCCAATCAGAATAATTACAATTTTTTCCTTCATATTTTACCGGGTTTATAGTCAAATCCACTTCAATATCTGTGCAAATATAACAAAGACAGTAACTATTAGGCGTTAGCAAGAAAATAGCATGTGGAAATAGCGGAAATGCTCGATTAAGTTGAGAGTCTTTTTGTAGGAGATGCTTGGGAGGTTGTTATTGGTTCTTAGTTGTTTTTGGACGAGATGGTGTTAATCGTGGATGCAAAGTTCTAGAAAAAAGATGGGGATGTAAAAGAAACTAAAAGATAGATCAACATTGAAAGTTGGAAAGTACAAATAAGAGAAAAACTGCTACAAAACTTATACTATCCTCAAGATATAGCGTGCCACATCATTGCATATATAATTACGAGTAATGAAAGGTTCAAGTCAGGTGGTAATCCACCTAGGTAATATTTTTTTTAAAGGAGTAATGACTCAGCCCTCTGGGTAATGCCGTCCTTCGTATGGGACGTAAAACACGGTTTCCGAGACTAAGTGGTGCCAGATACTCGTTAAAGATCTTTATTCTAATTGTCCCTGGGTAGGGAAAATTCAGGATTCCCACGGTTGTATCCACAGATTAGTCATAATAGCATAAATTGGCGGTAAATTAATCTCATTTAACTCTTATTTTATCTATAAAATCTTACTTAACCCTCAAGTACTGACATAGTTTTTTTCCGACGATAGTGCTGACACATGACCATTGACCTTTGACTTAAGAATTTATATATAAAATCCAAAAAAGTATATAAACATTTTATTGTTTTATTTTACTTACATGAACTTTCTTTCATTTCCCACAATCAATGAATATAAGGACACCATGTAAATTCAGTAAACTCACAACGAAGAAGATCAAAATAGGAAATAGTAAAAAATAAAAAATAAACTTTTTAAAAACTGTAAAACTAAAATTTGCAACAAATTAATTACAATATATTTAATTTCGATTATATACAACTACAAAACTATTAATGAAACTAAAAATACTTTAAAAAAAATTAAAATTGTCACTATATCAAACAATTGACTCTTAATTTCTAGGACCATTTTAACCATACTGGGTCTCTTTCTGACAGTAACGTTGACTGTTTTGAATATAGTAGTACCGATATTAATGAGGTACGTTTCGATGGTGAATTGAGAAGATTCCAACGTGTTAGTAGATACAATCTGCGATAATCTAATGATCGTTTCTGCTGTGAGTATTAGAAATGTTGGTTGTAATGCAGAGAAAATCTTACTGATGGCGATGGGCTTCAAAAATAAGGCTCACAAGAGCTTATAGTAGTATAAAGAGATAAGAAATATGAAAAATAAAAACAATTAACTAAAACGGGTCAATTCAAGGGCACTGTATGATTAATAAAGATTTCACTGAAAAGTACTGTGATTAATGAGGAGAAACAATTTTTTTAACCATTGGTATTCAAACTTATATAAGTATTTGAACTAGCGAGTACCTATTATGTCACGATAACGAAACTAGCCCATAACCTAGGTGTAATCTAATCTCTTCGATTAATACTAGTAGAGCCAAATGCGTATGAAGTTTACGCATTATTTCCGTGTTACTGGTTCAAGTTAAGGCACCGGTAATAAATGGGATAGTACTTAAAACTCAAATACGACACTTTATATAGTTGTAATGACTACTTGAATAGGTTTATGCAATTCTCGAAGGATTGTTCGAGGAAGAACCACTTTGCAGATCAATAATGTTGGTTGCTCAATTAAACTGACTACATTTAGACTTTAGTGGATGCAATGGCTTTAGTGGACCTATTTTTAACTATTTAATAAGATGCCCGTTGTTTAATCTTTATTTCCATTGTATTTTATTGCATAGTGCAGAAGTTGGTATTGACAATTTTCACTGTGATTGGTTGAATTCGAGATTTATCCTACTCCAGATAATTTAATATTACGAAAAATTAACTAAAGATAAATTATTTTTCATTTCTTTTATTTCGAATCTACATAAAAAATTTCTTTAAAAAAATAGTCGTCGATTTTTTTAAGGGTAATTTATAATTTAATTATTTCACCAAGTTGTCCCATAATTCTTTTAATAACATATTTTATTCAAAATTATTTTTTAAATTGTTCCTTACAATAAGGTCTCAAGTCATTTGTAATAATGTAAATTCATATATATTTGGGTGAAATTTAAGATATATAATATATAAAAACATGGAATGTATAGACAATAATTTTAAAAAAATGGGTACCATCTATTCTCCATACATTCTAAATTTTTAAAGTCTCAGTTTACTTATAACAATGATTAATACTTCAATATTCTTAATAGTTATTCGCTTAATGTTATGCAGTAACTACAAAGTGAAGAACAAAGTCATTACAAAGGGATTTGTATATATATATATATATATATATATATATATATATATATATATATATATATATATATATATATATATATGTATATATAGGGAGCGGAGTAACTCAAGGACCCTCCTGGGGCCCACCCATCCTCTATAAAATATTATAAAATAGGGTACCCAAAATAAGGGGGGGGGGGTCTGGTGGTTGAGCGTGACGTTGCGCAAGTCACCTCCTTGCAGAACCGTTGTCCATAAAACAGGGTAGTTTCTACGTCCTACTTAACCCCAGACCCTTCATGGGTAGTAGTGGTACATGTGTACAGGTATATATATATATATGTATATTTTTTCTTTGGTAGGCTCTACACACCTTGTAGATCTTTGGCCCCCTTTACCAGCCTTCTCCACCTCTGTCTATCCTTGGCCGCGTATTTCCAGTCTGCTACATACAGCTCCTCATCATCTTTGTTGACCCTGTCTATCCATCTGGTCTTTGGCCTCCCACGTTGTCTCTTGCCAACTTTTGTGGCATTCATAGTTGTGTGGATGCGTCCTGACGGATTACTTCGAGCTACATGCACCGCCCATCTTAACCTTCTTGCTTTCATATCCTGAGATATCGCCTGACCAGTTTCTGTGAGCAATTCCTTGTTGGTCCTTCTCCTCCAAGAGTGCAGACTCCTATCCCATACCGCTCAGGTTGTCGTGCAAAGGATTTTCCATTCACATCTCTCTATTCTGCTTTCCAGGGTGCCGGTGAGAGCCCACGTCTCACAGCCGTATATCAGAATCGGCTTTATTACAGAATTACAAACCCTTAGTTTTAAGTTTCTAGAGATGCTTCGGGATTTCAACACTCTTGAAAGAGCGAAGAATGCTCTGTTTGCGCTTATTATACGCTGGTCTATCTCAGTTGATAGGTCATTCAATGAGGTTATTGTGGCACCAAGGTATTTGAAGTTATCTTTCTTTCGGGAACGATTTGCGATCCTCACAGATGCTTTTTCTGGGGTGGACTTTACGGCTTACTATCATGTATTTGTTTTTTTCCTCTTTTACCTGTAAGCCGATTTGGTCTGCTTCTATCATCACCGTCGTAGCGAGTCTCTCGATATCCTTTTCATTGCTTCCGAGGATTGCTATATCATCGGCGTAAGCAAGAATTTTATTGTCCACCCCGACGTGCACCCCGCCGTTCTCTCTTGATGTAATTCTTATTACCTTTTCAAGGGCTATGTTGAACAGTAAAGGCAAGAGTCCATCTCCCTGCCTTAGGCCGGTTCCAACTTCAAGAGCCTCAGACACATCTCCCTGTATCAGGACTCTGCATCGGGGATCGTCTGCACACGCCTTAGTCAATCTCACCAATTTTCCGGGAATACCCACCTCAGTCATGATCTTCCATAGACAGTTTCTCTCGATGGAATCATATGCAGCTTTGAAATCGACAAATAAGGCGTGTACATCCTGGCTCACTTGCCATCGTTTTTCGAGTACCTGTTTCAGTATGAATACTGGTCTAGCGTACTCGTCCCCCTTCTGAATCCTGCTTGCTGGTCACCTGCTGTGTTTTCATAATACTGATATATTCGATTATGGAATATATTAGTCATTAACTTATAGGTGACGGGAAGGAGCGCTATGCCTCTGTAATTCCCACACTCGTACATGCACCCCTTCTTAAGTATAGGGCATATTAGACCAGTTTTCCAAGCCTCCGGTATCTTCTCTTTCTCCCATATCTTCTGGATTAGTTCTAATAGTTTGCCTCTTACCGGTTCTCCCCCGTATTTGAACAACTCTGATGGTAGGTTGTCTAAACCAGGAGCCTTTCTTCTATTAAGCCTGTCTATAGCCATCTCTACATCCAGAATATCAGGTTTTTCAACCTCTTGTGGGTCAAGGTCCTCCTCAAAGTCCATGTCCTCTTCGTTCTTGAGGTTCCCTTGGTTAAGGAGATTTTGAAAATGTTCTTTCTAGACTCTCTAAATCCAGTCCTTTCCTTCCTAATATCTGTGTATAGTTCGCTTATATTTCTAGCCTGCCAGTTATCCTCAATGTTTTATATATATATATATATATATAGGTTGTCCTCTTATAGGACATAGAAAATATACTTTATATTAATATAATATATAAATATAGATATATTTGTATATACGAGTATATGTGACTAATAGTATAAGTTACATAATTACTTAAATTATTGGGTTTTTTTCCTTACTTCCCTTACGTCACTGGCTGTTTGTCACTGGGCCTCTCATTTATTATTTTAACATTTATTTGTAGAAATTTACAACTGCATTGAATAATACCACCAGTTAAAATAATGAATAATACTCAATGACATGAGATGGAGTAGAGAAACTACCCAATGGTAGTACTCAAATAACAAATTCAACTTCGAAGGTCAAGAGATAATCTTCTTTTCCGAAGCCTCGGAGGATTATCGGGAATAGTTGAGGTGGCTAGGTTTGAAACTAGAGGATTTAAGTGGGAATAAAGTTTGTCCTGAAAAGATTCATTTCGGGTTCGGGTCAAATAAGGAACAAATGGGACATTGACATCATTATGGATGACTTTAGTAGTAACATAGTGAGGTTCATTGAAGATTTTACGAAGGATTGTGAATTTTAGGAATTTTAATTAATTTAATAATATATAACTAAATCATAATATCAGTTGAGATGATTAATAATTATATAACTGTTCTTGTAATTTTAAGATATAATATTAAAAATGATAAGCAAGGGATCTTAAAATTATTATGTGATGATCGCAACTCAAGACAAACGTAAGGACTGAAGATAAAAGTTATTGCTACTCCTCCAAACTGCCCTTTCTGGCAAAGAAGGATCTTTTTTATCTGTTCTACCTTTATCTCTTAGCCTACATTATGTTCCTCAGTTAACCTGTAGCTCGTGATATAAATGTTCTTACTCGGATAAACAATTGATATCGTGGGTTAGTTTACTAAGTTAAACATCACTAAGAAAAAACCATCGATTGACGTATTTTTTAGACTTACCTTACAACAAAATTAAATGTTTCTACCTAAAAACCTGCACCATTACTACCCTTGGAGGGTGTGGGGTTGAGTACATGTTAGAGACTGTACTGCGTCTTGTACAACGGTTGTGAAAGGAGGTGATTTGTGCTAGATGACGTTTAACCGTTAGATTTCCCCCCTTATTTTCGGTACCCATTTTCTAGAGGCTGAGTGAGCACCAGGAATTTCTCAGATCCTACAGTATCCATCGCTAACAAATTAAATAAAAGTCTTCTCAGGAGTGGAATTTGAACCCAGGACCTTTGTTCCGACAAGGGTTGGCTCAACTGCTCAGAGCAGTGTTCCATGTCTCCTAATCCACCCAATCATCCTCCTGGAGTCCTCGAACAGCCATCTCCTCCTGGACTCCCTCCATCTGCTTCTGGGTCGTCCCCGTCGTCTCCTCCCAGGTGGAACCCAATCCAGAACGCCATTCTCTGGATTCTTTTATCACCGATCCTTTCATTTGTAGAAATAACCACATCCATCCTCCGTCAAATTTCTTGGTTTCTTACTTTATCCAGCCTAGTGATACGGACACTCCTCCACCAGAAATCCATCTCAACCGCCTGCACCTTTGAGTACAGATGGGGGTTCATTGCTCATTTTGAAAGAAAGGCGATGAACTAATTAACGTACTATTACTCATTTTCCAAAACCTTTGATACATTGGCAACTACCTATTTATTCATTGCTCTTTTGTAAAAGGAGCCTTCGAAGATATGGACTATTTTTAAGCTGTCGTTGCACTTCTCGCATGTTGTCGAATGTTCTTTAGATATTAGGTGAGCGTGGGTAAGCCTTGTATGTCCTACCCTAAGTTTGATTTTTTTGTTTGACATTTGATTTGTATTTATCACTAACATTGTATTTTATTGGTGTCCTAACATCGGGCAACTAATAATTTGAATGTTTGAAATAACGCATAAAGAACATGAAATCCATACAAATGAAGAAAAGAAGCAAAAATATAACTTTACACAATTGTCTAAAAGATCTATCTAAAAATTCTGGACGTGTTATTATGTTATTTAGTTTAGTGTATACTGGTTATCTACAGTTTTGAAAGTGGTAAATAAAGATAAACAAATTATTAATATAAAAATAAAAATATGATGCCTAGAACAGAATAGAACCTTTAAGACTAACCTATGAGAGTAATAGTGAACAAGCGAACTTTAGATAGTATGTATTTCATCAATATGTATAAAAGAAACATAAATGATGTTAGTTCTGGTTGTAAACAGAACTTTCTAACATTTTCCTTTCTTTTTTTTAACTTTCTGTTTACATATACGGATCTTATCTAACAAACAATCTATTTTCTGATAACGATTTTGTATTTGTTTTCTCTCATTATTTGGTAAATTTTATTACATTATTAAAACTAAAATTAAACAATAAGAAGTGACATAAGTTTGGTAATATTATTTACATACACATTACTACTGTAATTTTTTTTTTTTAAATGTACCGCTACGACCCATGAAGAGTATTGGGTACAGTCATGGCAGAGACTGCACTGTTTCTGAGACAACAGTTGTAAAGCGAGATGATTTGTCCTAGATCACGCTCAACCACCAGCTATTTCAGGGTATACACCAGCACTTCAAGGTAGATCTTCCGCCTCGCAAACACGACCTGGTCGTCAGCGGAGAACAGGGATAGTGGCCCAACATCCCCACACTGCCTGTAACATGGTTTCACAGCCTCGTGAAGATAAATCTTAAAAAGTGTGGGTGACATGCTACAACCTTGCTTCAATCCCTTAGTACCATGAAAAGGACCGAAACGTGGTTCCCGCATCTTATCTGATACACGTCGCCGCTGTATTGGTGCCTCACAGCCTTTATCAGAGCCCCATTAATGCCTGTTTTTTTAAGTGCCTCTCACAGCCTCTCTCTAGGCACAATATCATATACTTGTTCCAGGTCTATAAAGGCCATATGTAGTTCCTGCTTCCTTTCCTGAGACTTCTCAATGAGTTGACGAACAACAAATAAGTTATCCGTGTATGACCGTCCCGCCGTAAAACCTGCTTGTTCCTGAGGGGTAGAGTACGCTTCCTCTAATTTGCCCCGAAGCAGCCTACCAGTAATTCTGGCAACAGAACTTTGTACACATATTCCTCGGTGGTTTCGGCACACTTTCTTGTCACCCTAAAGAAATTAAAAGAAAACAAATCACAAATTACCCTAAAAGATCATTTTTTGACTTATATTAATGTATATAAAACTGAAATATATATTAATGTATTTCACTTATTATTTCACGATATGGTTTTTAGAATCCTCAAACTAAATTTATTAATATTAAGATTCAATTTGTATTTTATTAGTAGTCTGCAACACTTTTTGTCTTTTGTTATGTGGATTATGGTATTGCACTAGTTAGATGACTGTTAAAGGCATATTTTAGGGGACAGGGTGCTGCTCAGTGCGTAGAATGCTGAATTGCTATCCCGAAATTTGTGAACCTCCCTGTACAACCGTTGCCCTGTAAACAGTGTAGTATCTACCATATACTTGAATTATGATCCTTCCTGGGTTGTAGAGGTATAGTTTTTTTTTTTTTTTTACAAATTGATAATTTATTCTCTTTCATCCTCCAAAGTAAATAAAAAATACTCTCTTTACTTTTCATTAAAAAGGAACTAGCCGAAATTAAATATCAATAAGGTATCCATTTGCATATCAGAAGAAACTAGACCAAAAAAGACTGTGAACGCCTTTCTTTTGCTCAGGTTTTTATATGATAATGATGCTGTTCTTGGCATCTAAACTTCGATTATCTTTTCGGTATTACTGGCTTCAAATTAATGCATACTTATGAATGATTAATGAATACTGCTCATTTTCAATGCAATGTTAAATAGAAATGGCAAGAACAGTCTGAAATAAATGAATTTAAAATTACTAAAAAAGGCTCTTGGAGCACAGAAATAAGTTGGTTAAAAAGTAAGAAGGAAGGAAGTGTATTGATATTAAAAAAACATGCACTCGTCAGACTAAGATGCTTTAGCTTACATTCTAATTTCTAGCCACCATGTATTATATTTTTAAATTAAATAGCTTTATTTTACTTAAATGACTATTTTTCTTAGTTTGTTTGTTAGCAATGAATATTAAGGAATTTTCATTTACTTGTCAAATGGAAATAGAAAAATGCTTCATGGAACACGGGACGGAACACTTTTCGAAGACAAAAAAAATAATCACAACAAATATTTGTATGGGTTGGACAAACTTCGAATTGAGTTGCAAGTTTTTGAACTGTTCATTCGTTTAATATTTAATATTCTCCAAAAAATAAATTATCGTGAACTTTAGAATGGAAAAAAGTATGTAATTATTGGAAATGTGTTGTTATGTTGGTAGATGTGTTGGTAATCATTTCATCAAGAAATATACGTTCCAACTAACAATTCGAAGTATATGTATGATCTATACGTTTAGTGAAACATTTATTTCTTGAAGGAAAGATTAGCGAAATCTACACATTTCATATAATTAAATAATTTAAATAATTAAAATTAAATAATTCATATAATTAATATAATTTACATTATATTTTTAATACTAAAGCTTAAATAATTAGTTTTTTGGATAATATTAAAGTTGTTAAAACATGTTTTGACTCAACTCGAAGCGACAACCTGCGGAATTGATACCACCATATCTATTAATGTAAAAATACTACTGTTTCAAATTTTTTCCACAATTTGAAAAGTAGACTAAGATAAAATTATAGCAGGTATCCTTCAGTTATAATATTAATAGGGTTTAGCAGAGGTAACCTAAGTTGTATAGCGATCAAATCTCTTATCCTTACTTTATTCTTTATGGATGAAGAATAGCCAAGAGATTTAAAAAGAAGATAAAGAAGAGGAGAGAACGGAGTTAAACTAATTAAATGTTCTTCAGAATAAAACAAGAGCTGACAGAGCTATGAATAAAAACTTTCGTCTCAAACTTGTAATCACCGGTATTGTGATGTTTTGTTTTATTTATCAATAATTTATTATATAATTTAAATTTAAGATTGCTAATTTAAAATAGAGTGTGTTTAAATAAAATAAAATTGATTTATTAATTCTTCTTATTGGTATATTTTTTCTAAATTAATATTTATAATTTTATAAATTTTTTTCTGTCCTTTAAGAGGCTATTAATGTTATTAATTTGCGTTTGTATACCATGAATAATTATTGAAGAAGAAAATTATTATTTACTTTAATATCCCAACCTTGTTTTAAGTTGGATTTTTTTCCCAGTGGTTGTTTTTGTTTGTTATTTAGATACTATTACCTATTAGTTATTTTAAAACCTGAATTAAACCATCAGTATCGTATTAATAAATATATAGTGTATCTGGGTTAAATAAGCGTCTAAATAACTGTAATGAACATACTTCGATAATACAATTACTTATCTTGAACATCACTTAATATAAACATTAAAGGGGCCCATACACGATCAGTATTACTTTTATGGTATTGATGAGTTCACTAGTTCATTCGTTAGCCCAACCCGGCGAAGGAGAGGGGATACTGACAGTATTACTGATCGTGTATGCCCGTTTCTTTCATTCCTCAGTATTTTTTAGCTGTTAAGTGCGACACATCGACTCATTTCTGATGCAATAATGAAAACATAGCCACATTTTCAAAAGTTATAAATGATTTATGTAATTTTTTTCTTAAAAGTTCATTTTTTTTCTTATAACAACTTAATTTTATACGTAAAATTCTGTATTGTAAATGGGAAAAAAAGTTCCTAGTGTCTAAATGAGAGCTTCACAGGCTTCTATCACAATCCGGCTGATGGAGAAATTAGCGTTGAAAACTTTAAGTCCACAAAATTTTGGCCTGTTGCTAAATGGGGTAGGGTAACTGCCAACCGCTGTTTTGGGCATATACGTTCCCTCATATTTGTATCTTGTTTTTTAATATGCGGAGAAACCATATTTAATAATTAATGGAATACGTTTTCATTCATCCGAAAATAATTATAGTAATCTGATATGGTGTAAAAATACTGAAGGGTGATTCCTCAGTATTTTCGTCATTCCAATACTGTCAGTAATATTGACCGTGTGTGAGCCCCTTAAAAGACATGAGCAATAATGATTCCGATTGAGTCTTACCACAAAACACATACAAAATTAAATTAAAAGTTATCTTTAAGTAAAAGGGACCTTGTAGGGTGTTTTGTCAAGAAAGTCTGTTAGAGCATTTCTGACCCTCCTGCGCCCTCCGGTGCCTCTACCTCGTTTCCCCATTCCGCAGATATATACCCCCCCCCCCCCTATATTCTACTGCTTCCTGCCTACGTGAACTTTTGTTACCGGGCTTGTTACCTTAAAATTTAAACAACTAAACTTAACGCAATGCAATAGTTTGATGGCAGCTTGTTAAGAAATAGGGCTCAATCTGAATCCGTGTAAGTTAAATATTGATCCACAGGTTCGTGCAGTTTTTCAAGGGTGAAGTAAAACAATTTCATGTTCGTATAAAGAATTTTATTCAATAATATATATTCCGTTCTTTTAATAATGAACCCTTTAATTAATAAAAGGCCAGTTTTTTACTGTCTTCTACTCTCGTAAAACATCTGAGGCTTAGAAGCGAAAAACAGATCGAGGTACATTTTCACACCTCTCTCATCAGCGAATGATTTCCCGTGGATAAAGTTTTGGAGGTACCAGAACTAATGGTTAGCAGAATAAGGATGATGTAATAAACATTTGCGGTTAACTAAAAATATGACAATTAAATCATCACATAAACATGTTTTCGTTCTGGCAAAATATCATCTGAATATTTATATTAAATTTTCGTTTATTTAAGTTTAACTTTTATTAACATTTCTTTATAATGTTATCAGTTTACATACATTTATTCAATCAATTTCGTTTATTTATTTACTAATCCACTATATTCATATTAGCCCTTTATACTTATTATTCTTATGATAAACAATTATCGCATCATTTGAATTAGTTTAGAAGCTCTGATTACTCATATCTAATTCCATGAAAATATTAACTGATATATAGAGATAAGTTGTTGAGAAGAGATATCCTGATAATATGAACTAAGGTCCTCTAGCGAAGGATCATAGAACTTTAACGTGGTCTAATATCAAGGCGGGACTTCAGGGCTTAATAATGCCCGGAACCCATCCAAGTAACTGTATCATATCCCATTCATGGCCTGTGGGTCTCGTGGTATCGCGGTTAAGCCTAATCTTGGAAGGTAAAATCGTTATCGAAGGCAGTATTACAATCGCTGATATCTCAACTGTAAACCTGTTGTAGAGATTAGGTTTATGCTTCCGAGTTGTATACAAACTGGTTTCATTCAATAAAAAGCTAATTTGAGAATCCAAAGAGATGGGGGAAAAGTTGGGAATTTTTATAACGGGATTTGTTAAAATCACAACTTTCTTTTGCGTGTGACTCTGAACAAATTAATGGTAACCCATCCTGTCTTACGCCTGCGTTCTTCCCAAATTCTAGTCATTCGTTCACTAAGTAATTTCTTCCTTTCGTCTATTTTTTCTGCCATCTTTGGTACCATAAATCATTATCAGATTTATATGACGAGTTCTTTATTACGTCACACGCAATCTACATACCATTTATTCCAGTTCCTCCAATACTTTATGTAAAAGAAAATTTATCTAAGTCAGGTTTACGGTTCTAAGCCGAATATGTTTTACGATAGTAGAAGACGGTAACTTATAACGGTTTTAGTAAAAAGCAAGAAAGAATTAACTCAAGCCGTAGCATTTTTCTGCAATAAATACGCAACGAATTAATTTGGGTAATTCTTGAAACATAAACATAAGATGAGTGTAGACGAAATTTCACCAATATAACTAAATGTATAGTTTCGTGACTATGGCTAATTAAAAAAAAAATACCCCTAGCGCCACACTGACGGCTGAATTCAATGTAAATCAAATAGATTGAGGTTACAACAACAACAAGCAATAAAAAACCTAAATCATCCTCAAACCTGCTTGAATATTCACAAGAGAGATAGAGAGAGCGAGAGAGAGGAGTTCTCATCATAGTAGGACGATAGCATGGATAAAAATATTTTTAAAATTTTGTTTGTTGTCTTTTATACTAAAACAACAGGTTTTGCTCCTAGTTATAAAGTGGAAGCACCTGTCCGTGACACGAAAACGATAAACCTTTATCCCTGAAACCGAGAGCTTATCGCGCACTAATCGCCGACACGGGGCTCTCTAATCCTCCTCAGCTGCTCAGCGCTCTGCTAATTAAATGTGATACCCGAACAAGTACGCTGATCAATATGAAGCACCACTTAGAGATTTACATATCATTAGGGCCGTTTGGCTGCCTTATTGATATGTTAACTAGGCCGTCAACAGGTTCACAAATGTTCCAACAGATTGATCACATTAAATATTTGTTTTCCTTATTAAGCTTAGATATAAGTTTGATAAAGTAGTTTTATTGATTTTACCTAATAGTTACATGTACGAGAGCGGAAAAAAAAGAAACTGTTTCAGGTTTCGATAAAAATTACTGCAGATCGTCAAACGTATTTTACCTATGCCATTATATGTTTCTTTTGTGCCAAATTCATGACTGTATATTAGTTTTATATACTTATTAATATTTAAGCAAATATAAATCAAAAATATAAAATGTGTTTTTTTGAAGTTTACCTCTTAAGAAACGATTTTCAAATTTACCCCGCGGTATGAAAACTTTATGTGGAGTAAAATCGACTTTTAACTATAAGTGGCGAGTTACGTTCCCTTTTCGATAATATTGTACTATTTGTTTTACATAGTGCATAGAAGTTAAAAGTTAAATTCCAGGACTAATCGGGAAGAGATATGTGTGGTAACAGTGTATTCTATTGCATTATTCTGGAAGTGTTGAATGGCGATAATTTTTTGTATAGAAGCCTTTTTGAAGACACCTATCCAAACAAACACTATTACTACTCTTGATATTTTGATTGCGTCTTAAGCTGTTAGGGACCATTCATATCACTTGGATACAACCTCAACAGACGACAGGGCAGTGTTGCTCTGATATGAGTAGGAAATTGAGTTGCTATCTAGCAAGGCTGTGCAGTGACCATTCAATTGTGTAAAGTGTACAGTGTGTAGTGTGTAGTGCTACTAGGACAGGGATTGGTGTATTAGAAAGTTGACAGGGAGTGATCATGCTGGGCTTAAATACACCTCTACCGAACTCTGAAGCTGAGGCCCCCTTCAAAAAAGTAAAGATAGGGAAGAAATCGGTTGTGGTTCGGTTGTCATTTTGGTACCTTGTAGAAATGATGCGTATTCTACACCTGGGTGAACGGTCATGCTTTTAGTCATTAGTTTGGGTATGTTTTGGTAAGTACTGATCTGCTTAGATCTCTTTTTTTCCATCCTTTTAGACACTATTTCTTCTAATTTTTTTCTATCGAGCCATTTTCTATAAGAATCGACATGCGCTCCCTCGCAATTAGAGCATTTTGTTTGAGTTCGCCTAGTCGCGGACATTTAGAAATGTTATGTGACCCGCTGCATCTTACACACTTTACGGTGTGGTTGCAGTAGTTTTTTGTGTGCCCAAATTGCTGACATTTATAGCGCTGGAGCGGTAGGATATTCTTTCTTGGGATATATTTCACAACCGTGAATATACATCTAAATGAGTCCCGTTGACAGTTTTAGTGTCGTAACAAGTCACCGCACCCAATATATGCCCTGAAGATGGCCTACAACGAAGGGCGAAACGTTGGCACGATTAATAGAAAATATACATTTATAATTTTAATTAAAATAGTTCACATTAATTTAAAACAATTTTTTTTAAATTATTTACTAATTAAACAAGTCACCTCCTTGCAGAACCGTTGTCCATGAAACAGTACAATCTCTACCATGTACTGAACCCCATACCCTTCATGGGTTGTAGTGATACAGGTAGGTAATTAAAAAAAAACAATACGCGATGATAAGTATCAGTAGAGAGCGATTAATTGGTAAGAACACATTTAAAATTCATTAGAAACGGAAAGGGGTAAACTCCAGTCGCGTATCGGAGCTGGCACACACACACTTTTTTTTAAACTTACGATTGGCATTTGCATCAACGAAATATTTGTAATAGACATTTTTACGATATTAGAACTTCATGTTAGTCATTATAAATTATTGTGTGATTTATATTTTAATGTCTTAGTTAATTGGTTAAAATTAGTTGATTCTGACCTACTGGACGCCGGCGATGAATTTCTTTCCAACAATCTAGATATGAAAAAGAGAAATAATTTCTTACTTTTTATTGAAAATCTAAAGTAACTGTTCTTGGCTAGTAACATATACAATGTCAGGTTAAAAAATAATCATCATAAATAAATCTGCAATCTATCCATGATGTTCTGCAGACCCCACAAGGATAAACAATTTATCTGTAACCACCGAATATAAATGTGTAATCTTCAGAATTACTCAGACACTGTGCTGCCTTGATTCGCTATAATTTACAGATAAGAATAAATAGAAAACTACATAGTTTTATAACATTTTTTCCGTAATGTAAAATGTAAAATTTAATGGTACGATTTTAAGTTCATACCATTCTCGTCTATATGACAATTTTTTATTTTTATTTTTTTTTACATTTTTCTACATAGCATAGTCTAAGAGTATTTTTATATTATTATGTATTATGTAAAATGACTTATATTAAGAAGCTATGCAAGGGATCAACCTTCAACAAGTTTTGTTATTTTCAAATCCTAAGAAGAAAGGAATTTTATTATTAATGGGAAAAACTCATAACATAAAAGTTGAAGAACATCAGAGACGATTGGGTATCGACATATCAAGTATACTCCTCGAATTTTTAAATCCAGGAAATATATGAAATATAATCAGACAGACACTGGATCTATACACCAAGGGTGAGTTTACCTGTCATCAAAATGCACTTGTTCTAGTTATTTTCAATCATACATTTGCACACAGGTTTATTCTAAAACAAATAATATACATACATACTGCAGGAATATGGTCGATAGAAGTTTATTTTTGATAGAGAGTTCATTCTTTATCAATTGAAAATTGTAGAATGATTGGTATACTGTACACCTACCATGATCAATGCCTCAAGGCCATATTTATTTAGTTTTATAATTATTTCCGAATTTGTTCAATGGATGAACTGAATGAGTGCAGTGTTGCCTGAACGAGCTGTTGACACAGGAACTCTAACTCCCTCACCTTTAATTGAGGAAAATCCTTGAGTTCCATCATCGTCTCGATCAGATTACTTCTCTGCATGGTAGTCATACATGTTATTAATTAATTAATACTAATTTGAATAAATAAAATTCAGACAAACCGTAAGAATATTGGTTAAAGATGGGGATGGAGAAATCAAAGTAAAATAAGGTTTTGATTTACCACCTCTCTCGAGAAAGGGAAACCAACTTAGTAAAGAATCCTTAGTGGACGAACGGTCCTTGAGTACAAGGGACCAGAGATAGTTACTAAGTGTCAAACTAAAGGTGGACCCTCTAACAGTTACAGAAAGGGCTGAGAGCATTCATTCGAAACCTTGCTTAGAAGTAATCAATCCTGGACTGAGACCTAGCCCTTTTCACGGCCTCTGAGGACGGGGTCAAACCTTCACTCTCGGCTTCTATATAAACCTTAGGCCCAAGAGTCCTTCAAGTATTTCCAAGCCTCCTCAGATCGGATACAATTGGGAACTCAGGATTTTTTTTAATAATGCTAATTACCCAGGATACTGTTTTTTTTAATTCATTAGGCCGGGTAATCTCATGAACATACTTGAATGGGTGTATTTATATATATTATTCATTTTTAGTAATAATTTTTATAAAACCGGAATAAAAAAGTAATAAAACTAAATAATAAATAATGAATTATATCCTTAGCCTAAGGAAAAGAAGGTCTAATGGTATGGGGATACATAATGAATGCCTGTACAATTTACAATTTGTCAATGACCAGGTCATTATTGCAAATTAAGAAGCAGATGCTTCCTTTATTATGAGGAAACTGTTGGAAGCCTATCAGGCAGGAGGCCTAGAAATCAGTATAACAAAAAGCGAGTACATGGCATTAAATAATAGTGGAAATTCCTCACTAAATGTTGGGGAATGGAATTTGACCCCAACTGAACAATTTAAATATTTAGGCAGGTGGATTTCGAAGGGGAGCAGCAGCGAAAAAGATATCGACGGAAAGGTAATAACAGGCAGAAAAGTAATCAGGACGCTAAATTCTGTTCTGTGGAGTAAGGACGTCATGATTACAACAAAAAAGAGACTCTACAATTCTTTTCTTATAAGTACTGCCCTATATGCCTCATAAACCTGGCCCGTTTCAGCTGGCTCGGCAAGAAAACTGCTTTCAATGGAGATGGATTTTTGGAGGCGTAGTTGTAGGATATCAAGACTACAATACGTTCCGAATAACAGAATTGGGGAAGCAGAAAACAGACCACTTAACATCCTGTACTCAGTTGAAACAAAAAAACTTAGTTGGTTTGGTCATGTTATGAGGAGGGCGGCCGATGACCTAAAAGAATGTACCATCGGAAAGGGGGAAGAGAGGTCGCCCAGAAAAGAGGTGGATGGAAGGGATCCCGGAAGCAATTGCGGCAAGAGGACTGAGAGGGAGATTGCTATGATAAAAAGAAATAGCGACAGGGCTTATTTGAATTAGGCTACGATATATGACACATTGTTGTATTAAAGTCGTTCATATAAGAAATAAATTGAAAGAATTATGTATAACGAAAAATAAGAGAAAATAAATGTGGAAGATAACTGTGTTAGACATTTCAATTAATCCTTCTTTTGTTAGAAAGACGATGAACTTATTAACGTACTCATCTCCCAAAACCATTCATACATTGGCGACTACCTATTTTATTCATTGCTCTTTTGTAAAAGCTACATCCTTTGAAGATATGGACTATTGTTAACTTCTCGTTGCACTTCTCGCATGTTGTCGGATGTTCTTTAGTTATTAGGTGAGCGTGGGTAACCCTTGTATGTGATATCCTAAGTTTGATTGTTTTGTTTGACATTTGATTTGTATTTATCACTAGCATTGTATTTGATTTGTAACCTAACATCGAGCAACTAATAATTTGAATGATTGAACCTAGTTTAAACATGAAAATAATAAAATACAGGACATGAAATTTATAAAAATTAAGAAAAGAAGCATAAATATAATTTTACACAATTGTTGATTTATCTAAAAATTCTGGAGGTGTTATTATGGTTATTTAGTTTAATGCTTATTGGTTGTCTACAGATTTGACAGTCATAAATAAAGACAAAGAAATTATTAATATAAAAATAAAAATATGATGCTTAGAACAGAATAGAACCTTTAAGACCAACCTATGAGAGTATTACTGAACAACCGAACTTTAGATAGTATAGATAGTTATTAGTACAGATCCTTTCTATCCTTTTTCTTTCTTTATTTTTTACTTTCATTTACATATACTACTCTTGTCTAACAAATACCTGTGTTTGAGCAACCTCGAAATAGTTATTGGACCTTTCGATGAGAGCTCCGAAATGGATAAGGAAAATAAATTTCTGATTCAATTATACCAGATCGCATGTCATTTTGAATGTAACCTTTTATTAAACTAATAATATAAATCAATTTTCATAAATTAAGTAACTAATAATTTTGAGAATGAAAAACAATTAATTAAATTAAAGAACAATTTAAACGCTTTTATAATGAGAAATGAAGTTACTAATATTAACTAAATTATCAACAACTAATTAATAACAAAAAGAAAACAAATATTATTTAATCTTATGATAGTAAATTTAACTCTATTAAATTACAAATAAAATCTATTACAAAATAATGAATGTTTATGCGGTTTTCTGATTGCAATGATATAATAATGAAAACTCTTATCTGTCTGTCGAAGTAGTTTCAGTAGATGGTAGATTCTCGGCAGGGCGAGCGAAGATGGTGAAACAATAGAGGTTGAGATGATCGACTGGGTCAATTCGAATTGGTCGAATCTATGAAGAAGTTTAAACTAATTACACCTGCAGGTGGGCAGCAAATTAGTATCTTCTTCAAATTCACACAAAACAATTTTGGGCTCCTAAAGAGCATACGATGTGCACGTCAAGAGGCTCGTGGCAACACTGTCTTCAAATTCACAAAAACAACTTTGGGCTCCTCTAGAGCATACGATGTGCACGGCTAAGGGCTCGCGTCAACACTCACTGGCTCGGTCTAGCCGGAGCGAACAAAAGCCGATCGACTCGCTTTTGTTTTTCTCTCTTCACTTTTATAACATATGTTTTCACACTTACTACAAATATTACACTTATATCTAAACCAAATAAAATTACCTTTTAAATTAAATTATTCTAAACAATTATGAAATTAAACGTTTAAATTATTATATTAAATAAAAATGTGAAAAATAAGAAAATATAATGTTCTTTCTTTTAAGAAAAAATGATTTAATTTTTATGATTAAAACTAATAATACTTTATAAGGTTACTACTTCATCTGGCCTTAACACACCGCCCACCAATTTTTGTCTGTGCACAAAAATTCAAAAGAAAGATATTTAGAGATCTTCCAGGTAAATGTTAGTTCCCACGAAACCATCGATGCATAGAAGTTTAATTGACAACCCTAGCGGGGAAACAAGATATTAGATTGATTGGGAGGCAATATATTAATGCGTTGGTGAGTGAAGTGCCAAATTTTTGTACTACTCCGCTGCTCAACATTTGTGAACTTACAAATGTCAGAATTTTGCCTATTGCCATTGGGTTGCTAACAGATTTTAAAAGAAAACGACCACAATATTCTACGCTATTAATGGCATACGGACATCCTTGATCAAATCTCGACGGTTGGAGATTGGCAATTGGAGGAACGAAATTCTCCGAACGATATCGGTACGTCCCATCTTTACATTTGTGGACAAATTTATGTCGAATAGTTCTACAAGCTGAAACATCCCAAACAACCCAGTCATGTAGTTTCTGATGTGAATGCAAAAGTTGGGGAGTGGGGTGGAGATACATTCTGCAGTAATGGCGAATTAACTGATCAGATAAATGTTCAATGTTGTATCGGAACTGAGGAAGTAATATTGGTTTTATTACAGTCAGAAAGATTACAATTCTTGCATTGCTGGGCAAAAGACTGTTGCTAAAGTGACCGCCCACCCTGAGTATCCCTTGGAGATCTATGGATGGCGATGAGGAACGGACATGTATTGTAACGGGTGGGGAATCCGTTTCGTAATGATGCTGCTTGGCGCATTGGGCGCAATTTATTCCGGAAGGCCGGAGTCTATTCAAATGATACTTCTCAATGGGTTGAGAAGTACCGTTGCAAAATACAAATTGGTGGTAAGGCAGGGCATTGTGATGCACTACTACGTGAAAAACCTTTGACATAAGTCCGAGGGCGGAACAAATCGAATTTATGCCTGAAATTAAGGGATGTGTGCCTAATATCCAATTGAAACATAGGCCCAATCAGGGAATGGTCATTTAGAAATCCAAGCTCCATAGGCGACGATGCGTCTAATACCAATCGAAGTTTTGCGGGGAAGTTGTCTTCAAATACACAAATATGTGGTCAAATATATCGACCCTTACCAGCGGTTGACAAAACATGGTAGTCGTCGATCGATTTGGAACAGTTTCCTGTCAATAAAGAAATTTTGTTAATCCGGTGCGCTAATTTTGGGAACCGAGGTAATGCAGTGTAATGAGAGCAATTCAGATCTGGTGGAGAAAACTCTTTAAATGGTGATTGGACCTTGTAAGGCCCGCTGTACTCCCCAGCGTGAGTTGAACTAAAAGGTCTCTCTGCCTTAACATTTGGAGGATTTGGTTCGACAACTGGAGCAATCGTTTCGATTTCATGAAATGTTTTAATTGGTTTGTCCAATGCTCTCTCTTGCGATTGGTCGCAAGATGAAAAGAGCGAAATGGATGTATTTTGTACGGTGGAATGAGAGCGTATAGGTCCCATGATGACCCACCCGAAAATAGTTTTGAAAGCGCTAGGATATCCGTCCCTTCTCACGCATTTACCCAATAAGATATGTCCGAACAAATCGGCTCCTAATAGGAAATCGATTGGACCCGGTTTCGCAAATGAGTTATCCGCCAATGGGTATTGTTTGAAGTGGTCATTTATATAGGCCGGTACTGGACAGACGGGTACCTTTTCTGTAATTTTGGAAATTATTACAGCGTTACTTTTAAGCCGAGGCTGTTTACGATCTCTAGGCACTAGAACACACGAGGTTTCGTACTTCCCTCCTTGTATCAGACTATCCCCAAAACCCCTCATTGACTGAGAATTAAGTCTTGTCCCAAGTCCTAATCTTCGTACGCAAGCCGAAGAAATGAATGATCGTTGTGATCCACTATCGATCAAGATACGAATTGGGACCAACTGCCCATTACTGTCTTCTATTCTAGCCATTGCTGTCCCCAAAAGGATGGAGACATCAGTCTCGGATGACGAGGATAAAACCGAACCGTTCAGAGGTTCGTTATTGTCGGTTTTGATGCCTAATTTTTCGTCGGTTAACGCACTCGTTTTCAGCTTACCGTTGTTCACTGAATTGGGAATGCGGTCTGAAGAATGACAATCGGACCCACCTGTCGACCTACTTGTTGATGTAGGAAAATGCAAGAGTGAGTGATGCCGTTTTTTACAGTAGTAGCATGACCTAGGAGAGGTGCATTTACCAACATAATGGTTTGGCGACAAGCAATTAGAACAAATCTTAAGCTGCTTTATTTTATTAAAACGTTCTTTGGGCTCTAGGGAGCGAAAACGAGGACATCTATATAAACGGTGTTTTTCCTGACACAGAGGACAAATATTTTCTGGGGTAGAACTACCCGTCGACATAAAAACATGCTTGGAAGTATTTTGGGGCCTACTAACTGATAAACTTTGAGAATTATGACCGAAATTCGAGGTTAATGAATCTGCTTGAAGCTGAAAGCATTGTCGGTGAATAAATGAAGAGAAATCATCGAAAGTTGGGACTTCAGATTTGGATCCGAAGTCGGTTTCAAATCGCTCGCGAGTTTTCGCATCGAGGAGCCTCAAGCAATATGTGAATAACATGAATCCGGAAGGGTCCGGAAGATTCAATTTTCGGAAAGCGACTGCACTTTCCAAAACAACTTCGGAGAAATTTTCTAAGGATCGTAGATCGAATTGGGTACCAGGTTTGTAATTAAACATATTGACTAGGTAGTGTGTGGCTTGGATCCGCTTATTATCGTATTTCTTTTGTAAAGCATCCCATGCTTGTTCGTAACCTTCGGAGGTCAATTCTATTGTCGAGATGGTTTGAAGTGCCTGACCCTTTAAGGCTGACTTCAGATAATGAAACTTTTGAATATTGCTCAAATTCGCATTATTGTGAATTAATGATAAATACGTGTCCTTGAAGGACACCCAATTCGAAATAATACCACTAAAAGACGGTAGGTTAATGGTTGGCAATTTAATATGAGATTCGACACTGTGCTGACTGTGGTCAGCACTTCCGGATTGGTTGGAGGCAACTTCACCCTCCCCAGCGATCCCAAAAGACAACGCTTCGTAATAATGGTTTGTAGTATCAGAGCGAAGTGTGTCGAAACGATCTATTGATCCATCTTCAAGAATTTTAGCAAGCGATTTTGCCTCTTTAATTTTTCCTAAAAAATTATCAAAGGTGCTATCTAATCGTGATATTCGCGCTGTAAATAAATTTTTATCTTGAGGCCGGGTAGAGATATTGAACCCAATATTTCGCGTTTCTATTATGTTTTGATATAAATAATCGATTTCGTCTTCAAGATCGAATAATTTAGTTTCGTTTTTGCTTAGGTCTGCTTTAGGGGCCATTATTCAATCAAATTAAAAATGGACAAAACCTATAAAGAGTGCACACAAAATTAGAACAAAAAAATAAAATGTAAAAGAAGATAGAGAAATTATATTATCAATTTAGAGATGGTGTCAGTTATGACATGCGATCCGGCCGCCGGAGGACCAATTTTATGTTTGAGCAACCTCGAAATAGTTATTGGACCTTTCGATGAGAGCTCCGAAATGGATAAGGAAAATAAATTTCTGATTCAATTATACCAGATCGCATGTCATTTTGAATGTAACCTTTTATTAAACTAATAATATAATTCAATTTTCATAAATTAAGTAACTAATAATTTTGAGAATGAAAAACAATTAATTAAATTAAAGAACAATTTAAACGCTTTTATAATGAGAAATGAAGTTACTAATATTAACTAAATTATCAACAACTAATTAATAACAAAAAGAAAACAAATATTATTTAATCTTATGATAGTAAATTTAACTCTATTAAATTACAAATAAAATCTATTACAAAATAATGAATGTTTATGCGGTTTTCTGATTGCAATGATATAATAATGAAAACTCTTATCTGTCTGTCGAAGTAGTTTCAGTAGATGGTAGATTCTCGGCAGGGCGAGCGAAGATGGTGAAACAATAGAGGTTGAGATGATCGACTGGGTCAATTCGAATTGGTCGAATCTATGAAGAAGTTTAAACTAATTACACCTGCAGGTGGGCAGCAAATTAGTATCTTCTTCAAATTCACACAAAACAATTTTGGGCTCCTAAAGAGCATACGATGTGCACGTCAAGAGGCTCGTGGCAACACTGTCTTCAAATTCACAAAAACAACTTTGGGCTCCTCTAGAGCATACGATGTGCACGGCTAAGGGCTCGCGTCAACACTCACTGGCTCGGTCTAGCCGGAGCGAACAAAAGCCGATCGACTCGCTTTTGTTTTTCTCTCTTCACTTTTATAACATATGTTTTCACACTTACTACAAATATTACACTTATATCTAAACCAAATAAAATTACCTTTTAAATTAAATTATTCTAAACAATTATGAAATTAAACGTTTAAATTATTATATTAAATAAAAATGTGAAAAATAAGAAAATATAATGTTCTTTCTTTTAAGAAAAAATGATTTAATTTTTATGATTAAAACTAATAATACTTTATAAGGTTACTACTTCATCTGGCCTTAACAACCTGTTTTCTGATAATGATTCTGTATATGTTTTCTCTCATTATTTGGTAACATTTATTACATTATTAAAAACTAAACTTAAACAATAACAAGTGACATAAGTTTGGTAATATTATTTACGTACACATTACTACTGTAATTTTTTTTTTTTAAATGTACCGCTGTATACTGAAGAGTATTGGGTACAGTCAGGGCAGAGACTGCACTGTTTCTGAGACAACAGTCGTAAAGCGAGATGATTTGTCCTAGATCACGCTCAACCACCGGCTACTTCCCGTAATTAAGCTACCTACTTTATAAAGGCTGTATGTGCCCGAGAGGAGTTACACATTCTACAGTTTCCATCCGCGGCTGTTAGCAGATTAACTTATGTATCTTCCTCAGCCGGATTTGAACCCGGAACCCATACCATAGTAACTTTTCACTCTGAGATAAAGCGTTTTCATTAATATCTTCGATCCTATGAAATATCTTATACTTCATTCATTGCTCGCATATCTTTTTAACTACTCTTTTCTAATTAAAAAAAAAGTTATAAATATTTTTGACCTTGACTGAATGAAATCTGATTATCAAATATTATCCACGCTTTCTCCGTCAACAACAATAGAATTATGTTATAGAGGGCAGGGCAATGAAATATCTGGGCCCTATGATCGATTAGTTTGTCTAGCTACATTAATTTAATACCGCCATATTGTTCAAACATAGGGAATGCGGCACTCGTGTTATGTCAAGAGCCGGTATTCTCTTATCTTGAAACATGGAATAGCGAATGAACTGTACAATCAGTCTTGTTATTTTGGGATTTTAGTAATTACATTTGCTCTAATTACATTATAAATTTGTGAAAATAAAAAAATACAAATATTGCTTCTCGGCCCTGTACTAGGTCGTATTGGTCTACAAATCAGAGATAATTAGAAAATAATTCAACAAAATACCTATCAATAATGCAAACCAGTATGCTACATGATGACAAATGAAATGAAATTTTTAAAATATAAAATTTATACTGGATTGAACATGATTCTATAAAAAAATTTCATTTTTAATGACTACCTGGATGTTATAAATTCCATTAAATGAATATCTAGAATTATTGATTTAACCTAAACCTGGAAAGAAGGATGACATATAAAAAGTAATATCCGATTTATTTAACTTTAATTTTTTTATTAATAAAATTAGCGGCGAGAAGTTATCAATAATAATAGGCCGAATCCATAAGTTCAAAGTTTAAACAAACATTTCAAATTTAAACAGGTTTTGCATATGCCCGCGTATTTGTATTAGAATCAAATAAATGTAAAGGGGATAAGTGGAGAGCGGGGTAGTTCTGTATGTAGTGTGCTGAGCTGCTGTGGCGAAGGTCTCAGGTTTAAATCCGGGTGTAGTTGATAAATTATTTAATTGTTTAACACCCACGGATTGTCCCAGTTGGAATTGGAGACCCTCGTATGGCTCATCCAGACTATATTAATTAGGTGAAGTTATTAAGGGAAAACCTGACGATTGGTAAGCAATTAAATATCTGACTCCCTCTTAGCAAACATTAGGGTACTCTGAAAACCATTGTGGGTTTGGGTGTATATCCTTCTCAGACTAAGATCATAATAACATGCTCCCTACCCCAAAAAGATCGAGTGAAACCCAAGAAATATATAAAATGATAATAATACTCTAATATGTATGAAAAATACTTGATATGTCACAAACAATTAAGGGTCTTGGGTTCAGCACATGGTAGGGGCTGTACTGCCTCTAGTAGCAGTTGTGCAAGGATTTGATTTGTCCGAAAAGAACCACCAAGTTTTCTTCCAATCTCGGGTACCCGCTTTATAGAGGCTGTTACACACCTGTGGCTGTTAAAAGATTAAATAAATTATCTGCTCAACCAGGCTGGAACCCGAAATCTTCAGCGTGTCAGCTCAGCCCCTCTACCCGCTGCCTTACATATAACAAATGTCAAAGTGATTTGTGTGTTTTTTATGTAATTTCATTCAATCAAATAAAATTAATTGGAACAACCATAACAACAGAATTCATCTGTCATTTTTCTTGGCATCTGGTGTAGTAAAAGTTTATATTTTATGCCATAAATATTTCAGTCAACATCTGTTAAACCATCACGGAATAACAATTTACTTTTTCTGTTATCACTTTTAAAAATGAAAAATCTCTACCATCCCCAAGAGGTCCTTACTGTATATCTTTCAAACCAAAAGTAAAGGTTAGCCAGACCTAAACTAACAAACAACTTTTAGTGTATTTTATTACAAAGTTCAAATCCCCTGGCCGAAAAAGTTGAAAACTTCCTTCCTATCACGTGATTCAGTTAAACCAGGAAAAGTAATTACCAACGCGCCATGTTAGTGGGCATTGATTAATACCGTTCTTTTAAAGGAGTTTTTTTAAGGGAGTAAGCTTGTGCAATCGAAAGTACTCGATCGAATGATTCCTACCCCACTTATACCTGGATAAACGGAATGTAGAACTCCCACTGTAGCATCGTCCGATTAAACTTAATAGCGAAAAGTGATGTGAAATTAATAAACAAACATTTTTAGTCATCACATGGATGGATTGCGTTGTAGGATGACTTTAGACATCAATGGACTAACTTGGATCAGGAGTGCTTTCTGGATCCTTAGTCTTCCGGTAACGCTGTCTATTTGCATTGGAGTAGTGCCAAGAATACCAAGTTTAGTTTCGACAGTGAATAAATGAGAGTACACAATGTTAAAAGATAACAGTTTTGATGGTCAGAAAAAAGGTTTCTGCTGTGAGTAAAAACACCCTTGAGTAATTTTGGTCGTTAAGCTGTTGAAAGTATCAGTGGAGGGGCTCTTCAGTATATCTTATGTGAGCTGTTGGTTTTAAAAAACAAGGCTTGATAGAAGTACTCTCTGAGAAGAATTCACAAAGACAGACTCAGTAATCCCCAAAATATGAAAAAATCCTAATTATAAAGTGAAAGTTTAACATATGGGGCGTTACTTCTTGATGCAGCGTTAAATAAACAAGCCAACAAACTAAATTCAATTAAAATTAAACGAACTCCTTTCACAATCGTTGGCCATAAGAAAACCAATGTCTCTAGCATGTACTGAAGATCTTAAGACTTTGTGTTGTAGAGGTATTGATATTTGATTACTTTTACACTGTACTATAAAGTCATATTATTTATTGTACATTAGATATAACAATTAAAATGTGTCATATATGAAAATATAACCTTTTTACTGTTTAATGATGTAGAAGTTAAACATTAGTGTTCAAATTTAAACTCATCATGACCTTGTGCCATTGAGCTATACCCTATCCGGATAGGAAGGAGCTCTAGTCCAATCTCCTGCAAGTAGGATTGTATTATTTAAGAAGCATCCTCTGGAAGATTTAAGTAAAGGGATCCATCCTGAGGCGATCAGCGGCCCTAAGGACATTAGCTATTCCTTTCCGCCCTTCAATGATACATTCCTCCCTTAATCTACCAATCCATTAACGCTCCTAATTTGTTCCCTAGATTCTCTTCCTAATTTTACTCGGCATTGTTCCTTTCTAATGCTCTTAAATAAAATAATGATTTTTTTTAATATAGGCATATAATTATAATTAAGGAGTGGAGTGGCTCAATGGTAGAGCACTGAGCTGCCATGCCTTAAACCCTGGTTCAAATCCCGCTGCATGCAAGACTTTTATTTAGTCTGATTGCAGCCGGAGTTGGATCATATGGGATCAAGGACCCTCCAGGGCTCACCCAGCCTCTATAAAATGTTATAATGATAGGATACCCAGCATAAAGGGGGGGGGGGTCTTGCGGTTGAGCGTGATCTAGAACAAATCACCTCCTTCCAGAACCATTGTCCATGAAACAGTACAGTCTTTCCATGTACTGAATCCCAGACCAGTTCACTGGCTGTAGTGGTACAGGTAAAATATAATTATAATTATAATAAATAATTTATAGTCAATGGGAAAAAAGTCTTAAACTTACATATTTCACTACATTCTCAGTATTCAAGTATCTACCCTAACATCGAAATATTGGAATATGATGTAGTTTTTTTTGTTTCTTAAATTGAAGCATTCCATTTTATCCATTTAAGTATTTAAAAATGATTTTGTGAATGAACTCAATATAAAATGGTTATATTATAAATTGAATTGAATTGTGAATGGATTATATACTAATTATAAAAAAACTTCGATATACTTGAATCGAATAAAATTAATTCTATATTAAATATATCATAAAGTTTCCCAACCATGATAATAAAAACTAATATATTATCATTATTGTAATTAGCGAAAGCCAATAGAGTTCTTTAATGCAGATAACTTTGGTTATTTTTAGCGACGCGACTTGTTTCATTTTTCATTATTAATCCCCACTCTACATAATTATCAATGGTAGAAAGTATTCGAGTGAAATTTTTCTTTCTAGATTTACTTACATCACATAAAACTGTTAATATTGTTGGGGTAAGGAATCTAAAAGCAGAAAATCACTCTTGAAATTTTCGCTTATCCATTTGTGTCAAACGCTGTCAACAATACATTATTTGCATATCATAATGGAATCGGGTCTATTGGGAAAGTTTGCAGGAACTTCACTACGTGCGAAAATTAGTTTCCTTGTTGGTAGATCTAGTATGGCTTCGCGGTTTGACGCTCGTACAGCTCTTAATAATAATAAGTTGCGCTCCGGCAGTCAAGTAGAGAGGACGCACGCTAACTTGGCTCCCGGGGATTATCCCCACCTTTCTAGAGATAGCCAGTGATCAGTCTGCGCTCAGCTGTCATAGAGGTAAGAGGTGTTTTTCAGAGCTCCGTGATTAGTGCGTTGATGTGTATTAGTGAGTGTGGTTGAGCCCCGAGGGACACTAGTGCGAGTCGGGACTCCCACGGACAGGAGTATTTTAGTTTTTAAGAAAAATTTGAAAAACCAAAAATTTTCCAAAAAAAGATTTTTTGGAAAAAAATTTTTTTGAAAATTTTAGGTCCAGAACTAATTATTTTTCGTGGGACGAAAAATGGACCCAAAAAATCAGGAAGAAAGTGAAATGGAGGCGACTGAAAACATCGCAAACAACAATAAGTTGAGAACGCTGGGAGAACGCTCTCAACGCTGGGGAAGAAGAGGAGATGCCCCTCGAAGGCAAACAGGAGACCTCAACGGTGGGGAAGGCTGGCAAAAAAGTGTCAGGAGTACCGGAAAACCTGCCTTCCCTCTCCGGCTTCGTGGATAAGCTGCTGCAGCCGCGCAGGGTCGGACTAAGGGTGAAACTCCCCCCCACAAGTGAAAGTGATGTCAACGAAGCAAAAGAATCCGAAGAGGCGTCAGGATTTAGCCCTGAGTCCAAGAAAAGGAGGAGAGGAAGGAGAGGGAGTACCCCCCCCCATGCCTACAGCGAGGGAAGCCCGTCGGACCAGGCGCGGGCAATTCAGAAAAGCGTGCTTGAATACATGGAGCGATTTAAGCATAACTTCTCCAAGGAGAGGAAAGAATATATAAATGGGAACGTGAACAAACTCCGGGATATTATCCTGAGAATGGAGGGGGAGAGGAAGCTGATCCCCGAAGTGGTGAAGCACGTGGTGAGGGAAATCCTTCACACGGAGGAGCTTCACCAGATGGTGGCAACAAAGGTGGCAGAGATAGTGGGCCCGATGGTGGTGACGGGGCTGCCGAAGCCACAGAGAGAGGAGAAGAGGGCCCGTAGGCAGCAGGAGGCTGGGCCGTCGGTTGCCACCAGGGATCAGCGGCCGGCCGAGGAGAGGGGGAAGATGACAAAGGCCCCGAAGGAGCAGGAGAAGGTGGCGGCCGGGCCTTCCGGGGTGCCCCCACCCAAGGGGAGAGAGGTCGCTCGAGGCAGGTACGACGGCCTCGAACTTGTCCCGGCCCCAATGCCGCAGAGGTGGACCAGTGCCACGGCAATGTGCCGTGGGAGGAATAAGGAGGCGGACTCCAGCGAGGAGGACGCTGTACCCTGGGAGGAGGTAAGGAAAAAGAAGAAGAAAAAGAAGAAGGAGAGGCCTACCTCCCAGGAACAAGGGAGGAAAAAGATGACCTTCGCTGGGGTCCTGGCCAGCGTTCCCGCGGGGCCGGGAAAACCAGAGGAGGCCTCCACCTATATTACCCTTAAGGGCAATGGAGCAGGATGGGAGGCCGGGAGGATCCTGGAGCAACTCCCGTCTCAGGAGGAGCTGAAGGAAGTAGGCGCCAGCGTCAGCGTCGTGAGAGTGACGAGGGCTGGCGCCGTCCTGGTCAAGACCGGAGGAGCTGACCAGGCGAAGCGGCTGTTGGCTTGGGACGCCCTTAAAAGCAGGGGCCTCGATGCTAAGATGGCTATGGCCAAGAGACCCCGCTTAGAAGTGAGAGGCGTTCCCAACCATTGGACGGTGGAGGCCCTGGAGAGGTACCTTTGGGGCAAGGTAACCGTCGAAAGACCGGAGGAGGAGTCGGTCAGGAGGGAGTTGTTGAGGCCCTGCTTCGCTGCTCCCGTGAGGGGCGGGCTGACCAAGAAGTGGATCGTGGAGGTCCACCACACGATGAGGCTCGCCCTGATGAACCTGACCGAGGCGGATCTGAGTGGGGGATGGTGGTGCCTAGCCATCAGGGACAACCTCGACCCCCTGCTCTGCCTAAAATGCTTGCAGTACGGCCACCCGGCGAAGGCATGCCAATCGACCGGGATGGCGTGCAGGTGGTGCGGAGAGACCGGGCATAAAATTAAGGACTGCCCGGTAAAGAAGATAGGTCAGTCACCAACCTGCGGAAACTGCAAGGCGAAAGGCAGAGAGGGGAAAGATCTCCGACACTGCGTGGGCAGCAAGGAGTGCCCGCAGCACCTGGAGATGATGGCTGGGCAGGTGAAGAGAACCCGGTATGCGTAGGCTGCGGATTCTGCAGGTCAATATGGGCCGAAGGCGAGTGGTCGCGGACGAGCTGAGAGCTCTCGCAAGGAAAACCGACATCATGGCTATACAGGAGCCATGGTGTCGGGGAAATGTGGTCGCCGGATTCGGTGTCGCGTCGAGGATAGTCGCGATGGGCAGTGGTGAGAGGAGGCCCAGGGCGGCTATTGTGATAGTTAATCCCAACCTCGACGTAATGGAATTGAAGCAATTCACCACGGCTGATCAGGCGGCGTGTTGTGTCAGATGGGGGAGGATATCCTTCGCCCTTGTCTCGTCATACATGCCGCCAACGCAAAGGATAGAGGAAAGCGTTGCCGCCGTGGAGGCCATCACACAACGTTATAGAAGTGTGGTGGTCTGTTCCGACACCAATTCGTGGAGCACGGCCTGGGGTTCGGTTCGCACAGACGCTAGAGGAAGAGTGGTGGATGAGACCGTGGCGAGGTGTCAGCTCATAGTGGTTAATGAGCCCTCTGGTCCCACTTTTGTTGGAGCCAGGGGCCAGAGTTGGATCGACGTGACACTCGCCACGGCCACCATGGCGAGGCGCATAGCGGACTGGACCCTAAGGTCTGACACGAGCTCCGACCACCGGGTCATTGCCTTCAGTGTGGTAGAGGAGGAAGGCGAAGTCCTTCCAGTCGAGAAGGGCTACGTGACCCGAACGGCGAACTGGGGAGCTTTCTCCAGTGAACTGGAGGGAATATTGGTCGATAGAGAATGGGAAGAGATGGCGCCGATGGAAGTAGGAGAGTCAGTTATAGACCGCAGAGTTGCGGAGCTGACGGGCGCCATCACAGAAGCGGCCAATATGACCCTCCAGCGCCGCAGAGCGAGAGCGCGTCCGGTCCCATGGTGGACGCCAGCCCTGACGCTACTCAAGAGGGAGTACTACAGGGCTAGGCGCAGGTACCAGGAGTGCAGGGACGAGGAGAGGAGACCTGCACTCCGAGATGAATCGAAACGGAGGTATAGGGCATACCGAAACGGAGTGCGTCACCGGAAAAAGGAATCCTGGGACGAGTTTATCGTCAAGGAGACTGAGAAGAATCCCTGGGGTATCCCGTACAGGGTGGCACTGGGCAAGGTGAAGCCGCTAACACTAATGGCGGCTCTCAGAGTGGGAGATGCCCAGGCAGTCACCCTGGAGGAGACGGTGAATATGTATGTAGACTATACATACCCCAGGGATGATCCGTCCCAGGATACAGAGGAAGATAGGATGGTGAGACGCACCACGGTGTGCCCTTCCGGTACCGAGTTTTGTCCGCCATGGGATATATGGGACCTTCGCCTCGCCGTGGAAAGGCAGAGGATCGGCAGAGCCCCAGGACTTGATGGGATTGACGCCGCGATCCTGAGGGAGAGCGCCCCCCTCATTGAGGATGGCCTACTGGCGATCTTCAATGAGTGTTTGGACCAGGGGTGGTTCCCGAGTAGGTGGAGGATCGCGGACTTGAGACTGCTCTACAAGGGAGGAGGTAAGGATAAAGAGGATCCTAAGGCGTACAGACCGATATGCCTCCTCCCGGTCCTCAGCAAGGTCCTGGAGAGCTTGATTGTCAATAGCCTGAAGCCGGTCCTCATCGAAGCAAGCCATCCACGGCAGTTCGGCTCGACCCGTGGCAGGGGAACCACAGACGCGCTGCTGAGAGTGCGCAGGGATGTTGAAGGGAAGGCGGAGAAGTATGTTATGCTTATGCTATTTGACATATCCTCAGCCTTCGATAGTGTATGGTGGCCCTGTGTACTCCAGCGGCTGCAGGAGTTTAACACCCCCAGCAACTTGTACTCCCTCATAAGTAGTTACCTCAGTGACAGGAGCGTTAGGATTAGAGGTAGCTACTACGAGGTCGAGAGAAGGATTGAGAGAGGATGCCCACAGGGGTCGGTCCTCGGACCGGCCCTGTGGAAGCTCGTTTTCGACCCGTTGCTGGGGGAGTTAGAACAGGAAGGGTTCCTTGCCACGGCCTACGTCGACGACCTGGCAGTCATCGTGGCGGAGAACAGCAGAGCCAGAGTGAAGACACAAGCGGAGAGGTGCGCCGGTCTCGTAGCGGAATGGTGCGTGGGGAAAAAGTTGAGTATGGCCGCAGCCAAGACCCAGGCCATACTCCTGAGAGGCTCCACCGACAGGGCTCACCCTGTCATACTAGATGTTCAGGGAGAAAGGGTGAGGCTGGGTGAGGAGGTGAGGTACCTGGGTGTGAAGTTCAGAAGGAACTTCGACGCCACCCCTCACCTGGTGTACCTGAAGGATAGGGTGACCCTGTCACTCAATGGCCTATCAAGAATAGGGGGTGCATTTTGGGGCCTCAGGTACCCGGCAACGATGACCATTTATAAAGGCGTGGTCCTGGGTATCCTGAGGTATGCATCCCCAATGTGGAGCCGAAACCTCACGCAGCTACAGAGGAGGAGATTGGCCACCATCCAGAGACTGGCTCTGCTGCGAGTCACGAAGGCGTACCGAACGGTTTCGCACGAGGCGGTGCAGGTGCTGGCGGGAGCGATGCCCCTGGACCTCGTCCTTAAGGAGGACGCGGTGGTCTACGAGGTGAAGAGACAGGGGCTAGCGGCGCTCCCGGAGGGACTCCGAGAAAGGATCGGCGAGACCCCCAACAGATGGAGGAGGATTGTTAGGGAGGACTCGATCGAGGGGTGGAACGGACGGTGGGTGGGAAGCCAGAAAGGCTCCACCTTGAGGAAGTTCTTCCCCACCGTCCAGTCGAGAATGACCGCGACATGGGTCCTCCCGGACTACTGGGTCTCGCAGATGTTGACAGGACATGGCGGGTTCCGGGGAAAGCTCAGCGAGCATAAGAGAGAAATCGACCCCCGGTGCCTTGCCTGTGGAGTCCCTGAGACAGCGGAGCACGTTATTGTTTCCTGCACCGCGATGGAAGGACACCGTGCCAGGTTGTCGCGGAAAACCGGGATTTTCGCCCTCGCCGAGGAGGACTTCCCCCGTTTGATGGAGGAAGGTAATTACCCCTTCTTCAAGGAGTTTGTCTACGGGTGGAAGGAAGTGGTCGGGCCTGCGCATTTCACCATTAGCAGGGTCCGGCCCCTCGGCGAGCCACCAGACGAGGAGCCACCAGATGAGGAGCCAGACGGGGAACCACCCCCGGAAGAGAGAGATGGAGCTGAGGACCGGACGGATGCGGACCAGGAGGGCTGGACGGCATCCGGACGGATGGAGACCGGCCAGGAGGCCTAAAGGTGCTGCCCCAACAGTAAGGTGCACATCCGTGCACCGGGCAGCACCACAGATTAACAAAAAAAAAAAAAAAATGTACCCAAAAAATTAAATGGTACCCCCCCACCTAATGTAGTAAAGTTTGATGAAATAAAGATTAAAAAAAGTTGATTTATTGGCAGTGGCGGGCGTGCGTAAACCCAACGCATCAACCCGTCACTGCCGAGAACCCCGTATGCCAGCAATGGCAGGAAGGGGGCCCTAAAAAAAAAAAAAAAAAAAAAAAAAAAAAAAAAAAAAAAAAAAAAAAAAAAAAAAAAAAAAGCTCTTAATAATAAATAATAACTTATCTGAAAACTTATCTTCAATCTGAATGACGCATTTATATTTTATTCATATTATAGTTAACTGACGGTAAACGGCTTGTAAGAGAAACATATAGATATATTAGGATATTTAAACTCTATAATATGGACATAAAATACATTTAAGCCTTCGATTCAGTTTATCACGGACTCCTTTGGAGAAAGCTTATTACTCTAGGAATCGGAGGAAAAATTGTCAAAATTATTAAATGCTGTACGAAAATGCATCAACCCAAATTTCAGTTAATTAACAACTTTCGGATGATGTTGACATCACATTAGAACTTTTACAAGGCGAAAGTCTGAGCCCAACCTTGTTTTTGCTATTTATCATCGACAATTCTTCCATGACAAAGGAGCACCAGGTGTAAGCATAGATACCCTAAACGTGGTGACTATGCTCCTTCTAGCTGATCATATCATCTTATTAAGCAATAGTTATCATGGAGCACAGAAGAACATAAAAATATTACAGGAGTATTGCAGTAACGATTCTCTTACATTAAATGTAAACAAATCCAAAACTCATGTCTTTCATAAATCTCTAAGGCTTAAACAGCTCAAACCGTTATACTGGCATGATAGGAAATTGGAGTATACGAAAAGGTATACTTATTTAGGATTTCCCTTCACATCATCCGGAAAATTTGAACAGGCATGTGAACACTTTACTCAGAAGTCATCTTGGGCATCTGCAAGAGTCATAGACATACTGAAAAATGGGAAAAGTGACTCTTGGAAAACAAAACAGCTTTATTTGATTCAATGGTTTTATCAACATTGCTTTACGCTTCTGAAGTATGGAGCCCCAATTATCTTGAGCCAGTCAAAACGGTTCAACTTAAATTTTTAAAGCGCCTATTTGGTTGGCCCAGGAATACCCCAAATTACACCGTCCGTCTCGAAACAGGAAGAGAACCATTAAGCATGAAAGTGATAAAAAATATGAAAAATTTATGGTCCAAGCTCGAGTTTATGCCATAAGAGCGACTCTCAAACCTTTGTTTTAATAGACTTAAATTATTAGACGAGGTTAAGCCAGGCATAGACTTCAATTGGGTGTCCCAATTTAGAGCTATATCCGAGCTTAATGCCTTTGCAGAAGAGCTTTCTGTTCACCATACAAACGAACTTCTTCGATACAAAGACGACATACTGGAAAAAGCACATAACCAATATTTCTCAGACGACATTCATATAACTCTAAATTCAACTAACTACCGTTTACATAGAATTCTATGCAGTTACAATGCTCTCGACCCCGAAACATACATCACATTCAGAGTTCATATAAAGAAATTGAAATGTGTCAGCCAATTAAGAGTTGCTAATCCAGAACATATCAGAATCTATCGGAAAAACACAAGTTTTTTGTTCGTCACAAGAAACCTGTATATCAGGCAATCAGTTTATCTACAATAGTCGACATCACATCTCCTTCACTGCCCAGCACACAATAAATATAGACAACAATTTCTTCAACACTCCATCTTAGAATCTTCTGTTAACCAAAGTATCCAAGCCATACTTAATATCGACAGTGCAGATAAGTTACATAAAGTGTATTATTACATGATGGGAGTTCAAAAAGTGGTAAATTGTTTATCATAGATTAAGTGTTTGTTTTTAGTTTATCTTTAAAGTGATATTCTGTTTATTTACTTTTATTATTTCTATCTTTATTTATTTATTTATGTTTTGAAAACCAGAAGTGTTAGTAAATTTCATTTTATTTTTATTTTTATTTTTGAAATGATATGTACATAAATTGATAAAATCATAATATTGTAATTTATAAGAAGCGAGGGATCGTTGACTGGATGATGTAAGGAAGAAAATAGTTGGGGGTGCAGTCAATTAAAACACTAAATAAGTGGATACTTATTTTAATTAAGTGCCGACGTTTCGACCCACTTTGTGGGTCATCTTCAGGGCTAAGGACGCTTGCAGAAGCACGAGGGGACGCGGTCTGACCTCAGACCGCGTCCCCTCGTGCTTCTGCAAGCGTCCTTAGCCCTGAAGATGACCCACAAAGTGGGTCGAAACGTCGGCACTTAATTAAAATAAGTATCCACTTATTTAGTGTTTTAATTGACTGCACCCCCAACTATTTTCTTCATTGTAATTTATAGCCAAGCTGGGCTCTTTTTGTATGGGGAAGCCCTCAAAGACGAATAAAGACTATTTTCTTACTGACTATAAACTGTCTATTACATCTCTACTCTCTACTCTCCTACCCCCTACCTTATCTCCCTCATCTTAGAGCCAGTATATAAACATGTAAAAGAGTAGCTGAGCTCAAGGAAGTTACATTACTGATAATGTTGAATATATTTCATAACTAAAGGGTGATGAGCCCGCAAGTATACACAATATTCCTAGGTCATCAACCCAATCCAACTATCCATTAACTTTATGACATATCTACTATATTAGTTTTTTGATAATATTAGTGGTATCGTGTAATGATCTTGCTGATTTCAACTATATCTCCTACACTTCAAAAAGTTGTTAAGGTTCTTTCTGAGGGATGTCTTCAAAATTCTAATTAAGGAATTTAGGACGATTCTCGACAAACATTAGAAAAAATGTATAGATATCCCCCAGGATTTTTTCAGGAAATTTTTCTTCCAATACCAAGCCTTATGGCGTTATTTTAATTTTAGAGTTAATCATTTTTTTATTTTTTTGTCATGCTTCAACAGAATGCTTTGTGATATTGTGTTTTTCGTTTAGAATAGAGTTACGAGATTTTCTATTACGTCGTTAATATCAGTACTTGATTGTTTCAGAATAAATACCTCTAACCCTTCTCGAGACAGAGATATATTTTTTTTAAAGTCATTACTGAACAACAAAGGTTTTAACTACGTCCATGTATTTTAAGTTGCAGAGAAACTCAATGAAATTCTTCTAAGTGATAAAAAAAAAACTTGAAGAACCTGTAATCCATAAAAGCACCAATATGAAAAACAAAACGTTTCTGAAGAAGTTTGGGGAATATGTGGTTGTAACAACAAATTCAAAAGAAATACGAGGGGAAAACCAGGCAAGGATAAGTTATAATAACCAACTTTTCTTCCAGGGGAATTCTTTCCAGAGGGGGCTTTCACCTGTCTTAAATTTTTTCGGCTTATCTCGTGGTTTGCGTCTAATGGTTCGAGGGAAAAAAAGTAAAGAAGTAAAAGTGAGAGAAAAAAAGCTTATGAAATTACTGTTTACTCAGCAGTTAAAAGAAATCTGGCAGAAAGGTTAGTTCTCATAAAACTATATTTCTTAGAATTCAAATAAATATTGAAAATTTAAATAAAAGTTGACTACAGTTAATCAAGTTTGCGCGAATATTTATATTATCAGTAATAATTATAATACTGAATTATGACTTTTAGCTTTTCGAATCTGGTTAAATATATTAGAAATAATAAGTATGATTGCTAAAGAATAGATTTTCAGATCTATTGACATTCATATTTCCAATATTTCAGGGCCATAAAAACTTTGAGTTTCGTTTACATTAGTTATTTCCAAAGTTAAATATATTATTTAGATTGATAAAAACATTTAAATACTTTAAAATAATTTAAAAAAGATATATTTGTGTTCATGTATATTTTACAACAAAAAATTGTTAAATGTTTAATGTGGCAGCTCTGTTTTAAATCTTATTGCCAATTTTTTAGTCTTCTTTTGACATAAAGATCTTGAATATCGATTTTATAAAGATTTCATACCAAAGTGTGATAAAAGTTGGTGCAGCAACTTTTGGTTTATACAGTTTAGCAAGGTTTACTATATTTTTTATAAATAAAAAAAAGAAAAATCACATATAATAGCAGTTAATATATTAGCCATGTGAGCTAAAACGGCAGCTCAGTAGCCGAAGAACTATTCACAACGGCCGAGTTTGGTTCAAATGATTTTAATGAAACTTTTCTAGTACTTTATTTATTTATTAAAAAATACACACAACAAACAACAAAGAAGGAGAAGATTTAGAGAGAAAGGATATTTTATTTGCGATTTACTCGAAAAGGGAAGGTCATCGTCGTTCACGCACTCTCACATAAAAGGCTATTAATTCCATCGGCAACAAAAAAAGGTATCAACTGTGAAACCATGGAATTCAGCTAATCACATTTGAAATTATATTACTATATACTATAGTCTATATACAGTGATAAGTTTGAAATCTTAACTACAAAATTTGAGAATATACAATAGCTCAACCTGCTTCAGTGGGGGCGACCTGTGGTCTAATGGTTAGCACAACAAACTAATAACCCCCAAGATCGCGGGTTCGTAGCCCGGCATGTCCTAGGCCATATTTTATTTAGTGCTCCCAATGTAGCATCGTAGGGCTAGTCATAGCAGCATAAGGTGGCGTTAAATTAACAACAACAACAACCTGGTTCATTGTTTATTTAAAAAAACAAATCCTTGTTGACTTTTAACCTATCAAGACAAATAAACACTGTGCACAAACAAGCGTTGGAAAAATTGTAAAACCGTTTGTTTTTACAAACAGTGCATCAGGAAAACTGAGCCTATCAACACGTAAATTATTCTCATTTTTTAGACTTTTGCACACTATGTACACCTGCTTACCCAATACTAATTTCTTACGACGACAGGATTGTTCATAAATTATTCATTTTTATTTGTAAACCTTTTGGATTTGTATTGGGCGTTTGCATATTTCACCCAGGAGATATTTTGAGGAGTCGATGTAAGAAATGTTACAAATAAATGTAGTGAAGTTAATGTCCAACTGATCAAACGGTCCCAGATAGTTTCATTTAAATTGGACAATTTTTTTTTTGTATAGACGATCGTGAATTAGGATTTTAAAAATCAGTTAATAAGTTTTAAAATTTTAAAAAAGAGTTTTAAAAATAGCTACTATGATGAATGTATACTACTAGTATGAATGTATGACATTGTAATATTTTGATGACACATATTATAAAATAACTGTTGCATTGTTTTTTATTAAATTAAGCATTATAAAATAATGTAATTTGCCGATCCACAGTATTGTAAGTTGTCGATCTCGGTTATACTATTGTGTTTAACATTTTATAGGAATACATTTTTTATATTTATACTTGTAGTAAATTTGATTCATCATAATGAACTATCTATCTTCATATAGTTGAACTGAAAATATCATCTTGAAATCTTGAAAATATCACAGAAGATGACTTACTTATTCCCTGTGTCGAATAAAGTAAGTCATCATTGTAACACATACCTGACCGTAAAAGTTGTCAGATCTCATTAGAATATTGATACTGCGGAGAATAGCAATATGGCCATTTAGAGTATGTTGCCATTAGGATACAAAAGACGGCACCTGCCCGTTGCATGCTGACAAAGGAATATGGCATTACCGACTGAAGGGTAATACTCAGTCGTTCTCTTCCAAATTTATTCTGCCAAAGTGCCTTTTATCGAATCCCTTATCCATCAGGTTCCTCCTTCTCAGTCCTGGATCGACGATTGCGATACGAATACCGATATTGTAAGGATACATTATGGATAGCAAGTTCGCTACAAGAAACGAAGTATTTATATAAATGTAAAAATTCTTTCATATCTAATGTTCATTTAACATTATGTTGATTCTATAGATTTATTATGTTGACTGAGTAAATTGGTACATAGTATTTATAAAATTTACATAGGAGTGCAACCTCTGGAAAAGGATCCTATCTATAAAAGTTATGGCTACTAATGTAGATAATAATTACCTTCAATAACACAGGCCACCGATGAAATAACTTTTGTACTGAAAATACCTTATTCCCGTAGGTTTTAGGGTGGTGAATCCAAATATGATATTAAAAATGCTGTATCACCCACAATTTCTTCACATTTCATAGTTAAATTTATTAAATTAAGCGATTTTTGAAGAATTGAACAGCTTTAATATTAAAAATAACTAACTGAAAAACTAGGCCTATTGGTGTGGATGAAGTTGGTAGCACTGCTGAAACACATTTTCTTAACGTCTTCGTTAGGGATCTTGGCTTAACGAAAGAAAATGCTGAATTGGCTCTAGACTAAAAGAAAAGAACTTGTTGGCGGTTGGAACCATCATTTATGCGTACAGGAAGAGAGAGCAACAATTTTCCAAGTTTTTTTAACAAGAGGGTGATGCTCAGACATTTCCCGTGTGAATACAAAAAGGAAAACTGGAGGTTGTTAATTGATTAATCGAAAACTAGTTTAAAGGCTGCTTTATTACACAATAGTAGCATGTAAGCATCTATTCCTGTTGGTCATTCTGTACATATGAAAGAAAACTATGAAAACCTAGAAATAGTGTTATATAGAATATGCTATTCTACCATGGTTTGGATGGTATGTGGTGATTTAAAAATAACATGCATGCTCCTTGGCCAGCAAGGTGGTTTTAACAAATTTCCATGTTTCTTGTGTGAATGGGACAGTAGGGCTAGGGATCATCATTGGTGCAGAAAGAACTGGCCTGTGAGGAAGTCTTTATAACCTGGTGAGAAGAAAATTCTACGCAAAAACCTCTTAGATCCAAAAAACGTGCTTCTATCACATCTACATATAATGTTAGGCCTCATGAAACAATTTGTAAAGGGTTTGCCTAAAGATGGACCATGGTTCAAGTATCTCTACCAAAAGTTTCCACGCCTTTCAGAAGCTAAACTAACAGAAGGCGTCTTTGTCGGACGTGACATTAGAAAAAACGATCTTTGATGTTAACTTTTAATCTACAATGACCTTAAATTACCCATCCTTTTTTCTCATTTAAGGGAATCATTTAAGCAAGTCGTTACAAAGTTCATGGAAAATAAAAAAGACCCAGTGTATGTTTCCATAGTAGCTAACATGTTATAGAAATTTAAAAAGTTAGGATGTTTGATGAGCCTGAAAGTTCACTTTTTGAACAGCAACCTTGATTACTTCCCGGACAATTTGGCAGATGTTAGTGAGTAGCAAGGTGAGCGTTTTCACCGGGACATTAAAGTGATAGAAAAACGCTACCAGGGACTGTTGGTCACTTCACTGAGAAGTTCAACAAGCGACTCATCGTAGAAAAAGCTACACAAGAAGCTTCAGAGAAAAAAGAGAAATCAAGTATAGAACAATTCCAGTTGACAAGTGAAACCTGTATTAGCACATTTTATCACTGTTTTAAGTAGCCACTGTAAATACAAACCATGCTTATGATGTAACATAGTGTTTCATTAATTCCCCCCGTATACCGTATAGGGGTTTAGATAGGGGTTTATACTATATAAAACAAACCATATTACTGGAAAACTATGGGTGATAATAGAAAACTAAAGCCAGATTTAGATTCAGAATATAAAACTCTATAAAGATCAACTATTAAAAAAGTTTTCACAAAATGTTTGTTGCCCTGTGTACTTTCTCTTGCCAGGCTCTGCTGGCGTTCAGTGCTGCTGGTCTCTTCTGCAGGTGTCTACTCCCCTTTCTGTGTTCTATTCCTACCAAATTATGTGATCCTTTAGTACCTGTTTTCGTAACTATCATTTTTGGGAATTCTTATTTTCTAAAATCATATTAATATTAATACCACATGACGAGCATACCATTCACTACGTGGTAGGTATTGTACTGTTTCTGATCCAACGGTTATGCTTGGAGGTTATTTATTCAGTGTCACCTTTATCCGTCAGGTTTTTCTTCCTTATAAGAATTTCCACTTCATCGAAGCGGTTTGAGCTCTAGTATATTATCCCACGAGGACTATTTATGGAGTTTTACCTAGTGACCTTTAGCATAGAAGATGGGATTGAGCACTTATCAAACGTCAAACTATTGTTTTAAAAAACATTTTTTCATCTATTCACGATCACTTTTTATATAATTCACAATTTAAGGCGAGCCACTGATTGTCAGTTTCACACATTCCAGTTTTTAACGTTTTCTACTCACAGCCAGGAGATTTCGTAGGTCGAACCAATTCAGGAACCAATCACATGTCACCTAGAAAGGCAAACACGCTCACTGTTCTGTCAGTCAGGAGTTAGAAATAAATCAGCGAACAAGCAAGCCTCTCCGTTCATTTTCTCTCCTAGGGTAACACAAAGTACACCATCCAATAACGTTAAACAATTATTGCAGATAACTTATAACATCTCACTACATTGGGTTAGGAATTTTTAATTATGAAAGTACCTTTTTTTAATATTTATTCTTTTAGAACCAATCAGAATCCAAACTCAGAATAAAATAATATAAAAATAATTTTAACTTAACACAAAATAATAATATAAAATGAACTACCTTCTGCAATATTTATTGCAGTATTTTATTAATACTGCAAAAATAAGGGCACTAAACGAAATGGGATATGTTAGAAGTCCATAAATTTCAACGTGTAGAGGCCTATATCCTCTTGTGCCGTGAACACGAATGTGGTCTGTGGCTCAGTCCCAGATAAATATGTGGTCTGTGGTTAAACCTATAATAAACAGTCCCATCTTGGCAGAGCATATATATTGTTCCACCACGCACGAATTCCATATTTCAAAGATAATGTTTAATCATATGGCGTGTTAAAATAAGTATACACAATAAATGATCAAATATAAATTTAAAAAATAAATGAAATTATAAGCAATAAAAAAGTGTGTGAATTGCTTATAAGAGTATTTTCGAAGAAAAAAAATTATATTATTTTTATAGCAGAAAATATAAGAAACATTTAAGCTTGACTAGGGTGAAAATAATTGTAATTATAATTCTAGTGTATTTACTGTAATTATTGTAATAGATATAGTTTAGTAGCATAGAAAAATCAATTTATTGAATACAGTATAATATGAATAGATGTTAAATGTTACTTATTTTTTTCATCTATGTATTATTAATACTTGAGAATGTTATTAAAAAGGTTATACTCACCGAACAAGGTTTTAATTTGAATATGAACAGTAAATATCCGTGCTTGGGTTTGCGGACGAATTGGTACTGTTAGGTGAAGACGCCGAAACTGTAAAACTAAATACTAAAACATTTATTATAGGCGACCTGTGGTCTAGTGGTTAGAATAACAAACAAAACCCATTATCGCGGTTTCGTAGGCTGGCAGATGGCCCTCGGATTTTTTAAAGGGAGTAAAAAATCCTTGGTTATGCCGTCCTTCGGAAGGGACGTTAAACAGGGGTCTCGAGCCTGTACAATGTCAGGTACTCGTTAAATATCCTTATCCTAATTAAAACTGTATATGCAAAATTTAGATCTCCCAATGTAGCTACGTCTGATTAGCCCCAGCAGCGTAAAGTGGCGTTAAATGAACAAACAACAAACATTGATTAACGCAGATAAGGAAATAGGGCTGAAAGTAAATTTGGATGAGACTAAGTATATGGTTAATGGCAGAAAAGAGGGATATTTTGGGGATATTGTTGTTGGAGAAAATAATTTTGAACATGTGAAGAAGTTTAAGTACTAATGGTCTATGGTAACTAGAGTAAACGAAAAGCAAGATGTGATAAAGGTGGGATTGAAATTATTATTATTGTTATTATTAGGTATAAACATTACTAAGCTCGGGTCTTAAGTCCCGAAGTCTAAAAATCATAATTTATAAAATCATCATCCTTCCAACTCTTCTTGGCGGATTTGGGTGCGAGTAGTGGTCCGTGAACTGAAGTTTGTATGCTGAGATTTGTGGTATCGGCATCGAGCCTCAAATGCTGATTTAATTGCGGTGATGAGATTTTCTGGCACATTTTTAGCCACCATAGCATCCCATATTTCTTGTCGAGGGACAGAGTCGAATGCTGCTTTTAGATCAAGGAAAGCATGTATACATTCGTTTTTCTGTCCCATGCTTTTTCTGCGATGCTTCGTAATACGAAAATGTGATCTTGAGACTGTCTCTCTGGGCGAGTATTTAGAGTTTCAAGTGAAGTATTATTTTCATTTTCAAACTTATACTTAAAATTTAATATTTCTTTTGCATTCATATAAAAATGTCTATGCCTTACCTCTCTGACCTTTCGAGGTGTCCACGAGGTCTAAAAGAGGAGCCCCAGGTAACAGGACTATGACTCCTTCATTATGTTTCAAGAACTCCAGTTATTCGTGGGTAAAATTGGTGACCTGAAACTTTAATAATGTTACTTTTTAAAGAAACATTTTAACAGGAATCTACAAATATTTCATAGCCTGCTATGAAGAATATGTACATTGAAACACACAATAAATGTTGTAAAAACTAGTAGATTAAAGATTTTTTTTTACAGCAGGTAGGTAGAATGTCAAAGCATGGTAGTGCTCATGTTCAATAGAGATAAGTCATTTTCACATGCGATTCCTAATGCGATATATATGCAGCAATAAGGAAAGTTTACCAATATTATTGCATATCGTATATGATCATGCTCAACCGATCACTAACAAATAACTTCACTGCACAACCGTTGTCCTAGAAACAGTACAGTCTGAACAAGTACTGAACTCAAGTCTCTTCATTAGTGGTGCAGGAAAATATATCATAATACCATTCTAAGTTTATTAAAAAAAATAAATAATGCGAAATATTTGTTCTTGAATATGTACATAATACTCATTCAGCGAATTTGATCTATTTTAGCAGATTAGGAATCAGTACTAAGGAAACATTGTAATATTTATGTTTCCTTGCTATAATAGTAACGAATTTACGATAAGTTCCCGTTTAAACTTAGCATACCTTATTATGCTGTATCATGGATGAGAATGATGCATGGGGGATTTAATTCGCTAAGGAATTTGGAATGCTAAGTAACTGCATAAGTTGAGCTCATATTAATATTCATTGGCTAAATTAACCAAGAGGCACGGCCTTACCTGCCCGAGGAGACCGGGTACAACATCTTTAATTAATAATTTATTCCTTTTTTTTTTTTTTTTTAATGAGGGGTTTACAATAGTAAATAATCTGCCGCGGTTAAATTCAAGTTACTTCCCAATTTTAAATAAATTTTAAAAGTTCAAACTTTGTCCCTATGCGAATCTTTATTAGTTAAGATGGAATCAATGGACTTCCATCAAATAATATGAAAGTATTAAAATATTTACCTAATTATAGATATATTAAAATTTATCTAAAATAACCAAATATGTTTAAACGTTATTCAGCACTCAATTAGCTTCTCAGTCTTTGTATTTCCTACAGTTTATTAAATATAAATAATGTTGATATCGTTACTTCCAGAAGCTTGCTTTAAATCAGGGAAAATATTTTCCTACCTTGGTTAATTATTAAAATATTTCAATGTTCATCCAATTTTATTACGACTAACGACGAGAAAACCAACTACAGCAAATATAAATAATTCAAAGAAAATTATACGAAAAACCTATACCACTAAAACCCGTGAACGGGTCTGGGGTTCAGTACATGGTAGAGACATTACTGTTTCATGGACAACGGTTCTGCAAGGAGGCGATTTGTCCTAGATCACGCTCAACCGCCAGATTTTCCCCCTTATTTTGGGTACTCTATTTTCATAACATTTTATAGAGGCTGGGTGAGCACCAGGAGGGTCTTGTATTCTATATGATCCATCTCCGGCCGCTAACAGACTAACTAAAAGTCTTGCCTGCAGGGGGATTTGAAGCAGGATTTCCCGAATGGCCACTCAGTGCTGGATCACTGAGCCACTCCGCCCCCTCTATGCAGTTAAATCAAAGTTACTATGTTTGACACGACATTTCCTGTACTCGCAAATTCATAATTATCCAACTAATTATTTCAAAATTTGTGTATATCTATTTTTATTACATGTAACGATGAGACCGTTAAACAGCTTTTTTTCATATCATTTAATAACAATATTGTTTATTTTTAGTAAAAAAAATAAGCTTCATAACAATAAGAGCTATTGCGCCTTTTTTTTTTTTTATATAGCGTAGCCTTTTATAGTGCCTTTTTTTCTGACCTTCCACTATTTACAAAATACAGATTACATATATATATATATATATATATATATATATATATATATATATATATATATGTATATATGTATATATGTGTATATGTGTAGTATAATATATTACAGGTGCTGAAATTGTTATTTCAGTATTGTTGTTAATACTACATTAACTTTACCATGTAGTATTATAGTATATTTTCAACTCGGATGTAATTTAGTAAAATTTTTATAACAATGCCACTAGTAGATAGTTATGGATAGATATAAATTAGTAATATTAAATGTAACTAGAACTATCTGTTGGTAATAACAAATGGTATTAGTTTTTTTAATCATTTATTCAATAAAATTAACAACTGTATTATACTAATATAATAAGTAAATGGTACATATTTGCACGAACAAAGATAAGTGAATAGAGACAAGTACTCAAATAGTAAGTTCAACTTAGAAGGTTGTGATGCCATCTTCTCATCTGACGCCTCGGAGGATTATCAGGAATTGATGAGGTTGCTAGGTATGAAAATAGTGTGTTTGAGTGGGACTGAAATTCATTATGAAATGATTGATATCGGATTTAGGCCAAATCAGCAACAAATGGGATATTACGGATTACCTTGTTCGTAACAAAGTAAAGAGAATTGAGGACTTTACGAAGGATTTTGGATAGTAAGAGTTGAATACGAGAGGAATTCGATGGCTTAGTGGAGCCCCAAAGCTCTACTCCGTAAGTCCAGATGGGTCTAATGATTGTCATGTATTTTTTTGTAATTAATTGGGAGCTTAGAGCGTTTAAATTTTAATAAAAATCATGATATTTATTATGTTGAAAATAATCTTTATTAGCTGATATAATTTACGATTTACTGTACCTACAGCCTTAAAAAATATGTAAACCGAATTTCCCTAGGAAATATGCTTACTAATGCTAGAGTGTCATGAATATTTTCATGATTTATGTCCATGGTATTTTAGCAGATCTATGGTAATAGCTTATTAGTTTTTTTCCATTCATTTTACATCTCTTTTATATAAATAACATAAAAAGTTTATTATTCTTAACACTAAATATTGTAAACACTACATACAAATTTGAATTTGAATTCATTTTTTACTGATTGAATACATTTTAATAAAAAAAAAATCATGGGTGTGCAGCTAAACTTTTTTAATTTATTATCTAGGTTAATTAACTCCATTTTCCTTGAAATATTTGGTTTTCGATGGCATGGCTTCTCCCAGAGTTTCCTTCGTTATATTATCGAAGCAATATCATGGAAATATTTCGCTCCCCCCATTGCTACTTTAGACCATTGTCTGCACTAACGCTGATTGCTCATCATCCCATTACTAATCTTGAGGTCTGCAAGCTCCCAACTTTATAATGAACTCTCTTCAGAAGATAGTTGGTTATAAATCAAGTTTCAAAGCTCAGGGAAAACCGAGTTCTGTTTCATTCCATCTTAATTGATACCTCCCTCAGAAAAGCAGCCATTATCGAAAATGAGATTAATCTACTGAATCGTTGTTGATGGGTCGATAGGACGGAGAATGGGCCTGAATTCACGCAATATTAATTTATCATTGGTTGGATTTAGCGTATATATCAAACTTTTATTAAGATTTATTAGCAGGTACAACATAAGACTCTCCTTATTTCTTTGGGCACACCTTTCTATGAAAAGTATGATTCTTCTTCTATTTCTTCTCTGTCTTACTCACATGCCATTTCTAGCGTCGAGAAGCCTCTAATTTTTTTCGTTACAAATCTAGGGAAATTTCTTTGAATATGCTAAACTCTCGACAGTATGGTTGGGCGATAGTCGATAGTTATGACTATCGATATGCCGATACTATCGACTGAAAACTATCGAATACTATCGACAGTTTTTCGATAGCTGCTTCTTTTTTTTCCAAACCTATTCAATTAAGAATTTCAACTATATTAATTAGATACAATTACCTACCTACTATTTGAAAGTTCCAGCATTATAAATTATAAGATTATATCATAATGATGAGGAAAAAAAACTATTTTATTTGATTTTAAAAAAGTATTTACAATTTACATGTTTACATTAACAATGAACAAATCAAATCTTCAGAAAAGAAAAATAACGAAATAGTTAATTTCAAGAGTCAGGTGTGCTCCTTGAGCCACATGATTCCCGAAAGAAAAATTGCATTTCTAGTTGAATATTTAAGAATAATTCTTAACAATTATTGTAGAAAAAGATCCCTAATTAAAGAAAGTTAAGGTTATAAAAACCAAGAAGAGCCAATGCTCAATACTGCTAATTCGGTTTGTTTGCACAAGTGTGAAACTACATGTACTACCCAACATAATGTAATTAGTAATTTCGGAGAATTAAATAATGACATGTCCGGTGCGGCATCAAAATTATATAGAAGAGAACCCTTGAGCTCTAGGAATTCCCAGTTCGATTTCAAAAGAACTCGACACTGGAGAGAGACAGATCAGCATACTTCCGAGAGTTTCAAAACTTGAGGGTAAAAAAAGATCACAACTATCGATAGGTCGACAATATCGATAGTGACCATAGATAGGCATGACCTATCGATATATCGATAGTAACTATCGACTATAGCCCAACCCTACTCGGCAGGTCCAATGCTAAAAGACCTGAATCCTTGTAAAAAAGCAATAATATGATTAAAAAGTAATCGAAAAAATAAAAGCCGAACCACCGTGCTAAAAGAAAAAAGGATGCAGGCAAAACTAATGTTAAAGGATCTGAGGGATCCTTTAGAGAGAGATAACTGAGGGAATTTCTCAACCAAATAGACAATGTAGTCGCCTAAGAGGATTTGACATCTCAATCAGGATTCAAACGCCCCACAAAATTGTTAAAGATAAATAATGGAATTTCACTGGAAATCGCGTCAACGTTCTTGATTTATATTGGCTGACCTTAATAATTAATAAGCAGGAAATATTAGTTTAATAGATGCATAGATATAAAACCTCTTCTAAGTTGTAGGGAGGGATGAATATAACAACAGATTCAATTCCTTTCAAGTATGTCCTGATAATTTCGAAGGTACAAAATGCATACATGGATTATTTGTAAATAAGATTAATTATTTACATTTTTCGCTACTTTAGTCCAGAAATTTTGTCCAACACGAGACTTTTCCATATTATTTCTCATGAGAAATAAAAATAAAAATAGTTTTAGTTCGGTTCTTCTCCGTAGTAATAGTTTAGTGGAGTTTTTCTAATTTGCAGTTATTCTCTTTTGATCCTGAACGCTTCATACGATTATAAAATATTCTAATTATGTCGGTATACATTTTATACCGATGAAAATTACAAAATTAGAACATACTTGATTGGAATCGGATCTGTTATTATATTCATAAGTGGTTTATGTGTTATGCCGGTTTAATATGCTATTCTTATGACGTTCATTTGTAAATACAGTGGAGCGTCGATTATCCGAACGTTCAAATAACGGAACTGTTTTTTTTTTCAAATGTAATTTTAATTAATTTGATCAGATCATCTAGTTACTTATTTGTATTGTTAATTTTTTTTATTATTTTAAATAAATTTGACGAAAAAAAAATTGTCCATGAACCCTAAAGGGGGCCTAATTTGCCTCGGAAACTGCAAAAAAAATGAACTTAGACTTCAATAAGTATTTGTTTACTAAGAACTGTAAACCTAATTAGGTAATTTCATTTGTTTCTCTGAATCCCTTCCTGTTCATTTGGTTGGTATTTATTTTTTAGTGAATTCCGATTATCCGAATTTTTAATAATCCGAACCATCCCTGATAACATTAGTTCGGATATTCGATGTTCCACTGTATTATATTGGGTTGTAACATATGAAATGTCAGTGAAGGTGTAAATTTAAATTATTAGCAAAAAAATATTAAACAGTAATTTTATTTTTCATTATAAAAGGATGTTATTGTTATATTGTTGTTGTTGTGTTTGATAATTTACAGATATTTGTGACTTGTAACTCTTTCAAGTTGATGATAAAGATGAACTGATGCAGAAAGTTGTTAGGTTGATTGAAAATGACATGTAATTGTCGAAACGTCTTATATGATAAAATTATATATCATAAATGACTAGAGAAGGTTTTTATTGTGACAATACTTTTATTAATCAAAATAGGATCCTTCACTTTCAATACACTTCTCCCAACGTGAAAGAAGAATTTCTATTCCCGCTCTGTTGAAATTAGGTGTCAAGGAAGAAACGAATTCTTGGAAGGCCGATTTCAGAGCATTTTCGTTGTCAAATTTGTTATTTCTTACTAAAAAATCCAAACATCGGAAAAAGTAAAAATCAGTTGGAGAAAGGTCTGGAGAACACTGTGGGTGAGGAAGGACCTCTATATTCAGCTCCTTGAGCTTTTGCACGGTCAATCTTGAAATCTGGTGCGCTGCTGGGACTCGGTTAATTCATGTGGTACCCATATTTCCAGCTTTTTTGTCTTACCAAGCTCCTTAAGTTGCCTGGAAACAGTCATGACACTTGTTCCAAGTTGTGAACCTAATTCACGAGTGGTTTGGGAAGGGCGCGCTTCGACCAGCTCTTTCAACTTTTCGTTGTCCAACTTAGTCTTCGGCCTACCGAGTTCTTTGTTGGTAAGATCATAACCCCCAGACGGAAGATTGTTTTTTCGCTCATTGTATCTTCACCATAAACAATACTAACGTTTAAGAATGCCTCCGTGACGCTATGGCCAAGTTTAAATTCGTGGAGAAAAATTATACAAATTTCACTGGATGACATATTTTTATTCTTATTTATTTATTTGCTTCATTTTCAAAAAGAAAAGTAAGACAGTAAAGTTATGAAAAAGGATTAAATGATCTTTCAAACGGTAGACATAACATACATTGTTTGTGTACAAATAATCTAATACCTAATGAAAAGAAAACTGTAAATAAACGAAACTGACATTTCATCCGTTACGACCCAATAAATTCCAAGGATCTGGAATGTTTTGTAAACGTAAATTTATTAAGAAGCAAGATTTCATCGAGGAATTTTGTTCACATATTGACAAAATTGAACATATATCTTCGAGCTTAAAAATAAAACAATTTATTTTATGGAGTGAGACTCAAATGGCACAGAAGGACTTTCCTGGTACATGAAAGATATGTTACCAATAATAAATGTTTCCGAAAAAAAAGTAAACTATAACCTTTTGAAGGATGGAAATAGTTGGGGGTACAAAATTAAAAATGTTGTCTGTGTTTTCTCATATTCCCGAAGATGACCTACAAAGTAGGTCGAAACGTTGGCACACATTAAAAATAATAAGTTTCCACTTATTTATAGTGTACATTTTTGACTGCTCCCAAAACTATTTCCATCCTCTATTAGTACTTACAGTCAACGAATTTCTTCTCTAATATAACCTTTTGAAAACTACCTTGACTAGGCCCATGATTAATTGATTGGAAAATAATAGTAATAATAAAGCTTAACGAGGGGTCGAAGCCGATACCACTAATCTCCGCTTACAACCTGCCGTCCATGAGCCACTACCCAAACCAAAATCTGCCATATCACACTTAACGCAATCCTCTCACCAACGCTTCGGTATATCCCTAAGAACTTTATCAGTTGGCACAGCTCTTATTAATAGCAGGAATTCGTTCCTCACTAAGCCCAGCAGCATTACCAGCCCATCTTAATCTTCGTGATGCTATCACTTCAATAATATTAACCCTGTGCATGCTTTGCATTCTGGGTTGTGTAATCTTTTAAATTCTTCAGTGGTCTCTACCTTTATTGGACCGAATAATCTACGCAACACCATATTTTTGAGTACCTTAAAGCGTTGTTCATTGGAAACTAGGATGTTGATTAGAAAATAAGATTGAATAGTATGGTTGAAGTTTATCAAGAGATGTACTACTTGTATTTTTTAATTATTTCAGATTTTATATTTCATTTAATGGAAACCACAATGTGTATTTGGTATAGCTCTAATCACAAATGAGAACTTGAGACGAGAACGATGCTAATGAAGTACTTATAGCGCTTTACTTAGGTTCACAATGGGTCCTCTCCAACAATAGCGTCGCTGTCCGAGTCTCAAGTTGCACGAACATTGTTGAGACGGCTCAACTGAAACCGTTCAATACCGTGCGTTCAAAAGGACTGGCTATATAAATACTGGTTGTTGATAGAATTTGTTGATGTTGAAGAGAATGTTTATTGATCGGGTCTGGTTGTACGGTTGTCCAACATTTCTAGAACCGTCTAAATGGTAATCCACCTTTATTTATAAAATAATTTAATTGACCCATAACTACTGTGTAATATTAAATTTCAGAAATTCGCTTAGGTGTACATTTTTAATTAATTATTCCAATTAGTTCATATATCGCTCCTTCAAAAGAGCAAGTTCATATCTCAAAAAGCCTCTTTTTTTAATAGAGGTGTTTGAAAGTGTATTGTGAGTTAAAAAAAAAAAATCTGTATTAGTAAAGCAAAGCATTCCCATTGTAATTCTTTATACTCCCTTTAAGCATTGATGGTATTATTTTATTAACTATTATTAAACATTTTTAAAATGATTTTAACCTATGTCATTCCCATAAGAATTATTATTATTAATTAAATGATTCCTTAGAGTCTTTCTTTTTAATTTTTATCTTATTTCTTTATTAAAATTACTAATATGGCGCCGACTGATAATGACTTTAGGTGACTCTACGTGAACAAATTAAAGTCAGTCAGGTCGCAGGGCTAACTTTTCCCCAAACTTAATTAAATACTTTTAAATTCTTTCAAACCCCACCTGACAACATTATGGGGACGAAACTAATTAAAAAGTTGAGAGAATTAGATGGCAGGAAAAATTATATAAAAGAAATTTCGACGATTCATCGATAAGATAAAAATATTCCATAATAAGGCTCTTTATTAAGAAATTTATATTCGAATTACATATTTGTTAGGTTTCAATTTGATTTATGACCTTAAACTATTACTTGTGATGAGAAACCTAACTATAAAATGCTCTACTTCAAAAAATTAAGGCGCCAATAGAGAAATAATTAATTTGATAATATTTTGTATATTTAGATTTGTATACTGAGGAGGCCAAGGCCTGTCACCGGGTTGTAGCGCCGTAATAAAAATTATATATATATATATTTATTTATTAAGATAAAAGGAATTATATAGAATCGACAAATATTTGCATTTCTTATAACAATGACATGGTGGGTTATACCCACTCTGTTGACACAAACACTTTTAAGTATATTCCTTAACTTTTAAACATTAAAGTATATCCTAATACACAATTTTTAACAAATCACTTGACAAAATTCAAAAATTTTAGTGCCTATGCCACTTTGACATAATAGTAATCAAATGTCTCTTCTTTCTATGTTCTGCAGGTAGGCTTGCCAACAATGGTTCCCCTTTCTTCACTTCCACTTCACTTCTCCGATTCTGCTTCCTTCCTCTTCAGCCACCCAGCTTCGTAAGCCTGCTTTCTCCCTCCATTCTTCTCCACCACTTTTTCATCCCTTCTCTTCCGTTTTCAGTCGATCTTTCAATCGATGTTTTGCATTTTTGATTTTCACTTATCACAAATGCGATGTTCAAATGAGTTTTTAATTTATATTTATATCTATTAATTGTTGATTTGTAATGGTACAGAATAAAATTTACAAGCTACAGTATAACATTTATATATCACTTAACCTACCTATGATATTACAATTTCCATTTCCTCCAAATACAAATTTTCTTCTTTTTCTAATCACCTATTTATATATTTTATAATGCTTACATTAGATACCTTACCCATTATGTACTAACTTTAATTGGCAAATAACTATGAAGTGTTAATTAAGGTGTAAATAATCAAATCCAGGCAAATATTGTTGACTAATTACCTGTATGGATCGTTTATATAATCAAGATTTATGGGTTCATTTAGGCCCAATAGAGAAGGATTTAAAAAAACAAAACAAAAGAAAGTACTCTTACAATAAGGTAAGCATATCTCGTATTATAAAAGTTATATCTACTTGCATACAGTTCATACGATAAATCATCATTGTTCAACTTATAATATACCAAATTATTTTTAAAACTAGCTCTATTCATGGCTTATCTTTAAACTATACATAAAATAAATATTATAACAACATTTCTGAGTGGTTTCGGAAAAGTTTGTAGCCTAATGCATAGTATAATAATTTTTTTTACTTTTACTTAAATATTTAGTTTATAACACCATATAATTAAGTAACTTTTTATCACATTTTTATTCCTAATGCTTCAAATATGTATCCCGGAATGAAATGACATCATATCATGTTTTCATATTTTCCAGGAGAGCTAATTTTCTACAACTTTGATATAGAAACAGTTTAAAGTAAATGGAAGTATATATCACATTATTTATTTGTGAGGATTTTCCTAAAAGATTATCAACATTTTGGTATGATATACCCGCTGTGCATAGAAATATAACCAAAGCTGGAATATGCATGGAAACTAAAACAAATTGTTCATCCATTTCATTAAAAATAAAAATAAAATATATAATGTTCCTTACAAAAGTACATTTACACTTTAAGTACATACATGCCCCTCGAAATGGAATTGTTACATCTCATACAGAATCATATTAAGCATAAGAAAGTTAAATTTTATTTTAGGTAAAGTGTTTTGATTTGGAATATAGTAATATAAACAGTACTGTTATAAGTTTTCAGAAAAATTTTCATTTCATATAAGAAACAATTCAAATTTAAACATTTCTTAGAAATTATAACTTTTCTTTTTATTTCTACTTAACTATTCACAAAGTGGAAGTTAAAATGGATATTAACGTTCTTTTTTAGCCTTCGAAATGTCGGATATACCCAGATACGTTTTTAGACATATTTATTTATATATTTTTAGAAATATTTTTTTTAGACATAGATTTATTTATTTGCGATGTTACAAAGATATCATGCAAATAATTACATGGTGTAATAAAAGGCATTATACTATGGTGGTAAGTAGTTAAATATTACAATTTAATTTGACTTGATCATAATAACAACGACATAAAAATGCATCAAATTAACTTGTTTAGGTCTTAACAAAATAACTTCTAAATAATCTATAAGTATATTGTTCTCCATCGGTATTATTTGTTACAAAGTTAATTTATTTTTTAACTTCTGCCTTCAAGATTTAACTCAGTCGATATTTACCCGAAGAACTGAGTGGGTGCTATAGAACTTTGGATATTTTATAATGATACGACACGATGCAATTACTAAGACGGAAAATCCATCATATTTCAGTGAAAGGATAATAATATTTCTTGTTCATGTTTATTTCTTTATTGGTTTTTTTATAAAGGGTTTAATAAATTTTATAATGAAATAAAAATGTTGGCTTTAGTGGTTACCTGTTTATCATATGCAGACATTTTCTCTCACTAGTTTATATGAATCATAAAATTAAAGCATTTACGTATTAAAGCATTATAAATTATAATATAAATTTTATATGATTATATATAATACAAACTGATATCACGAAAGATTTTCATTTGACGTCAAGATCCAAAAAGAATAATAGAGTAACTGTGGGAGATGGCACTAGCGTTTTGGCAGCTTACAAGAACTTATTACCTGATTAGAGAATTAATAAAACTGTGATAGGAAATAAAAGGTAAACCAACAAGTGTAGATTTGATCTAGATTTCAGCCCATTTCGAAAATAGTGGACTATGAAGATTTGTAGAAATATAAATCAAAAATTGGTACCAATAACAATGGATACGAACCTTCATAATTCTCATAAAATTTTTTTTAATATGTTTAAAAGTAAAACTTTAAAATTATTCGAAACTAAGCTAGAGTGTGTAAACCAGACTACATGCTACAATAAACTCTAGAAGAGAGGAGATTGGGCAGTATTAGAAATATAATCCATATTTACAGTTATCTTCTCAGAGAAGATTATTTATTACACGAGTGCTCAGAGTTTAAATAAATTCGATCAAAGTTACACATTTCGAATCCTGAAATGTGTAACTTTCATCATTAAATACTGAAATTTTGCAAAGCATCAAAGAAAAAGACGTTGCTCTGTTTGAACTCATTTCCGAAAATTGTAAGTTAGAAATATGAGTAAAATGGATTGCTGTTCATGTTTTTTTATTATATCCTTGATTCTGTAAGTTCCACGATTCATATATTTACAGCACTGTACTATTTATACTGTCCGAATGATGATCAGTTATATAAGAAAAAGCATCACGTCATAACTGATAACATAAAGTTATATAACACCAACTGACTTGCATAAATATCAAGAGATTAGAAACTTTAAAGCAAGAACTTAAAAGTTATACCTTGAAATAACTTTATGATAGATAGCTGAAGCGGAATAAGTCTTTTGTTTTAGAGATTAGATTGTTTTAAATTTCAAAACATTATGTATTATGTTAAAATAATCTATTTTTTATAATATTATATTTTTTTCTTTATTCGTGGTGGCCAAATGGTAACACTAGAAATTGATTTATGAGTGCTTAAACATGACGGATGGGATATAGCGAAGTTATCAAAATAATTCCAAGGAGTAAGATAACTAAAGAGTTACATTAGTCCAGATTAATATTTCTACATAACCTCTCACACATTAGAAATTATGTTGAAATAATAAGAATATATTGACGGTTTCATGACTTCCCCAATTGGCTAAACACCGGTTATTGCCGTAGGTGAGTATGTGAATTTAAAAAAATAGAAATAATTAAAAACTTAAATTATGCTCGAATAAAAACAGCATTACGGATGTGATTGTGTGTTATTTTATTATTATATCATCAAAACATAAACATGTATATTATTATTTTACTTTTGGGAAATAATGTCATCAGTATCATTAGTCTGTACCATTATTTGGAATTATTATTATTATTGTTATGGAGGAGCGGAGTGGCTCAGTGGTAGAGCACTGAGTCGCCTTGACGAAGGTCATGGGTTCAAATCCCACTGATAACAAGAGTTTTATTTAATCAGTTAGCGCTCGGAGATATGATATGATATCGGAGATATGGAATCTAGGAGCCTCTTGGGGCTCACCCAGTCTCTATAAAGTGGTTACCCAAAATAAGGGGGGAAAATCTGGCGGTTGAGCGTGATCTAGGACAAATCAGCTCCATCCATAACAGTTGTCCATAAAACAGTACTGTCTCTACCATGTACTGAACCCCAGACCCTCCATGGGTTGTAGTGGTAAAGGTTTTTTTTTTGGTTTTTTTATTGGTATTTGGCTGATTCTAATATGTGTGATTAAGTAGTTAAAAAAATAAAACATCGAAAAAAAATATATTTAAGAGATGTATTTTCACATGGTTATTTTTCCACGATGATTTATTTTTCTCAATGTACTTGACATATTTATAAAGGCATCCTTATAAACATATTTAGAAAACAGTTATATAGAGTTATTTTCATTCTTAATTTTATATTATGATATTCAACAATTTTAATGTTCAATGTTTATTTACCATGTTAATTCTTCGATTAGCAAATATCTTCTTACCCTCTAGAATTCTATTCTAATTTATTTATTTTTGTGTGCATATTATTAGTACTGGGCAATGTAGGAAAAAATGATTAATTTAACCGCCATATTATACAAAAAAAGATCAACAAAAGTTATCAGTTAATGATTGGACACTACAATTCTGAAAATCCGTTTCAAAACACTTCATTAGATAGTAATCTACTTAGTGTTAAAACTACTTGCTAACATACTATTATTATACTATTATACTATTATACTATTAGCGAACATAACTTACTGTAGATGAGAACTTCCAACTGTTTCAAGTCAGATAGGATGAGACTTGATGAAGAGAGCATACATTCGTACGGTACATACCAATTAATATCGGAGTCGGATATCCAAAATTTTCTAAAGTCAAAAGCCATCTTAATTTATCAGGCCATTTGAAAAAGAGACATATGCTTTCTGTGTAACCCGAGACGGACCCGACACCGATATATATTGGTGAGTCAGAAAAAGGTCTCGTATTTTTTTATTTTACTAGAAATGAGGGTTAAAAAAATCATAAAAAAAGATTTTTTTTAAATCGCTCTGGTTTTAATTTGTAATTCGGGTCGTTTTTTGTGGAATCAGAGTTCCCCAATTTATCACTACCTACGCCCATCTCCTGCTAGTAATCTGAGATAAAACTTTATTCGAATTTATTTCCCTCTCGTCTCTGAAGGAACGTTTATAGCGGTGCTTAAACTATGAATAATGGAGCTATTTAATTTTTAACTGGGTAATAAAAATAAGTCTATGGGAGCTCTTTGCTTGTTTCATTTTAAGAGAAGGAATATTAATGTACCCTAACAATAACAAAAAGATAAATACACTTCTAAAAAGTTACTCAAAGTTTTTGGTGAGAAAAACAACTTTTGACTTTAGCAGTGCGTAAAATATATTTTTTTAAAATATACTTGGCAGAATCAAACAGGATTGTATTTTTCGATATTTGAATTCTGTATATTTTAAAACACTTAATTTCAAATTGGAGTTGATGACGGCTACAAAAACCAAAAAGACTGGAAGATGCTGGTGGAGGAGGTAAGGACTCGCCACCGAGTTGAAGCGTCATAAACTTCAAATTATAACCGACTTATAATTATATTATCTCTAATCAACTGAAATTATGGGGGAAAATATAAAATGTAGTTCCCTACCTCATCAAGGATTGAGTTCTGATCTAATAAAAAGGTCACTGCAGACGATTTTGTTTTTATTGGATGCTATGTATTTTGGAAATTTTAAAATTGAAATTAAAATTTGAAGAACTCAAATTTATAGGGTATACTTTGGTAAAATAATCAACTCAAATGAATGCTTTTTCTTTTACATAACAAGTGGTGCATTTAATTCAACAGAACCATTGGTTTGGAGAATAAATGCGGAGAGCATTGTATAACGCTGTGCGCGTTTAGAGCCGGTCAGAGTACATCAGTGAAAGGTCCTTTCTGTTTGCATTCAAACTGACGTGGTGAAGGCACCGATCGTCGTATTTGCTTCAAACTATTTGTACAACTCACAGTTGGGTTTTCAACATCGAAAGTGATTGACTGTTCCGTTTACTGTTTTCCGATAAGCTTCTTTTGATTTACTTCTAAAATAAGTTTACCCTTTACATTTATAATTTACAATCAATATGTATTTGAAATTTAACTAATTGTAACTTTCAGTGCTCTTAATATTGGAATCTTTGATCTTGTAGATTAGCCACTGGTAGATTACGTTTAATAATAAACGTATAAGAATCATTTTTAAAGTACATTAAATTTGCTAAAATTTGAGCCCAAATGAAACTCTGTAAGTCTAACAGATCCTGATTTAAGTTCCAATCATATAATAAATAACCGGAATCTTAGCTCTATCTAATATATAAAATTGTCGTACCTCAGTGTTTGTTACAAAACTCCTCCGAAACGACTTGACCGATTCTTATGAAATTGTGTGTGTGTGTATTGAGTAGGTCTGAGAATAGGATGTAAACAATTTTTATACCCCTAAGTGATATTTGTTAGCAATTATTATTGATTATGTGTAATTTGAATCCACCAATTATGGAATGGTACATGTTTGGTCATCAAAAATATCTCTGGGAATGTTATTGAAGCACCAATGTTGACTGAAATCTTTAAAGGAGAAATCCTCCTGTAGCCACTTATCCGAATGGTACCATCAGAACCCATAATACCGTTCAAAAGGCTTTTGCTATGACCATCAACAAGTCTCAAGGCCTGACAATGGCCATTTGCGGTTTGGACCTAGAACATCCATGTTTCTCCCATGGACAATTGTATGTTGTATGCTCACGTGTTAGTAAACCATCCAATCTATTTGTATTAACAAAGAACAGATTAACAAAAAATGTTGTGCATCAATTAGCACTAAATTAAATTAAAATAAATAATTAAAATTAAAAAATATATTATTATCTATAATTAAAAATCAACCATGATCTACCTCATTCATTAATCTAATGTTTGTGTTTTATCAGTTAAGAATTTTGTATATTATATATTATTTATTTATTATATACTATACTTAGATATAAGATAAATAAAATGTAAAATAAAAAATCTATTTAAATTCATTTTTTCATTCATTCATTGATTTTTTATAATTCATTTCAAATTTTAAAGTAGTATTTTTTAAAACTATTACATGAGCTATAGCAACGTGAGGTCGAGTCAGCTAGTGTATATATATATTTGAATTGTATGTATCTTAAAACTCAAGCTCTCAAATTTTGCATATGTTATGTAAATATTCATTATAAGTAACAATAAAGCAAAATGAGTGTTTTTTTTTCAATATAACTAGTGGCGCATTCGATTTATCAGGAGTGTCACCTTGTTTAATAACATGGAAAGAAAATAGCCTAACAGGAATTAGGCTCCCTGGAGTAATCTCGAGGTATGGGGGGGGGGCAAAAAGCGACGTTAATAAATATAAATATTACTCGGGGCCTCCACTAAACCAACCCAATATTAAGCTAAGACCCCCGGGCTTTGCGCGGCCCTGGGGCTTAGCGAAGGGCGAAAGGCGCGCTAAAGATCCTGACCTGGGATTTGAGGGGACTTCATCGAGATTTACGTTATGTAGTTGCCATGCAAGCAAATGTGATGACGCTCTTTAGATAAAAGACTTTTGTTACTTCATCTACAGAATAAAATTGGTACAGGAAAAGAAGTATCCAGTATTAATGATCCAAGAATAAACATAATTTACGAATCATTTTTAGTGCGATTAAACAGATTAACGATAATTATTCTTAATGCTTATAGTTAAGTAATTATGATTATTCTTGATCTTTATAAGGATAATTATTCTTAACTTTTATATTTCTATCATATAAAAAATCTAGTAATGTACCAATATTTTATTTTACCTTTTTAAAGCGAGGTGGACCGTAATGGAGAAACCTCACTTCTTACACCCATAATTATTTCTACTTTCGATTTTAATCCGTAAATTCTATTCTGATATTATATTTGTACGTAGTGATCTTAAGTTGCAACCCACGTGTCAGCGGTTGAGCATTAAGAGAATTTTAACCAAACTTTTTGTTTTCAAATATTTTATTTTGTCACTACATACAATTAAAACAATAAATACAATACAATAGCGATTAGCTAGTTATCAAACTACATCTTATAAAACAGTTTAACAAAGATACTTGTTTGCTTTTACTTTCTGGCATAGTGTTAAAGTGGACTCTATTAACGTACCATCCAAGTGTAAGTCCTCTGTAAGTAACAGTGCTAGTGCATCATGATGATGGGAGTGCTAAGTTTTAAGCAGCTTCTGTCAACTAAATAATCACACTTTAAAGTTCGAACGTTTTTGTTTTAATGAATGTTATGCTACTTTATCAGAAGTAAGTCGCAAAGAGAAGGAAGAACTCCCATTCAATACATGAGTAAAATTCTTTCATACTGCTGTTAATGTTTTTTTTTAAATATTAAAAAGTTTTAACTATGTTTTCTTACACGTAATTAGTATTATAGAATTTCAATAATGAAGGGTTTCTGTCATCAAACCTTTTAAAATAATTTCCGGATGATTTTATAAAATAAGGATTAGAAAAAATATATATATGTATATATATATATATATTTTAAGGTTTACAAGTATTTTTATAATTTATTTTATTATATTAGTTATTGTTTTTATTAATTTTTAAATATTTTTATTTGAAAAGAAAAGATATGTCCAGGACCGGGACTTGAACCCGGGTCGTCCAGATCGCTAGTCCGGAACTCGACCAATTGAGCTATCCTGGCTCTATCAGGCTGGCTCCCCGGTCAGAAACTTTCTTTTCACTGATCCCACGTCCCAAATATTTTAATTTGACATGAAAAAATAATAAAAATAGAATAGGATAAAATCAATAACTAATATAATAAAATAAATTATAATAATATATAATGACGTAAGTCAACAAGATCCAAATTAAATAAATGTTCAAAGAACATTCTTCCCCTCGTATACATACATCGCAAATTGCGAGAACGCGGGGACGTTTGATCAGTGAAAAGAAAAGATATGACCATGACCGGGGAGAAAGTAAATAATAATAATTTATAAATATATACTATAAAGGGTCTGGGTATGCCCCAAAAGGGTCTGTAGGTCCCACAGGGTCCATCCGTGACTGATAAGAGATTTATTAGTGAATACAATAATAATTAATAATATTAACCACTTAAATAAATACTTTTTGAGACTTCTTTATTGGACTTCAACTAGGCCCAGGATCAAGTAGATATAAAGTAATTAGAGTCAGAGAATACTCAATTAATATTGCCATCGGTTGGAACTTTTTAATAAAATAGAATCCTTTTTTGATATGGACTTTAATTTAATATATTACACTTTATATCTCCGTGTAAAATATTTGATTTAGTAGTCATTACACCTTGGGAATTAATACTTAGTTTCAATTCAGCTTTATTGATGGGGCGTCTGTAATAAATTTTTCATATAGCATAATCTATAAAATACATTATAATACATTATAAGTATTTTATCAATGTTAGATGTATACTCGTTATGTAATAGAATTCCTATTCTGCCATATTAAGCAATGCGGGAAACAGCAACACAATGTTGTGAAATAAGGAAAATTCGCAACTCGCTAACAGAACAGTTCGAACTAGTTTCCTTGTTTCCTAAAAACCTGAAACCATATTAGAAAAGAAAAATTTAATTTAACTTCGATCAACTTACGTGAATTTTTCAATCACGAGGTGTGAAAAATCCCATGAAATCTAACCCCATGTACAAATCTATATAATCAAGGTTACTTATAGGAAAAGAAAGAGAATACACTTGAATAATGGGGTCGTTCAGTAATACCATCATTACGATTCAAGAAAAAAATTAGATCAAGGGGCCATTTTCTTTTCAAACGCCTCGGTGGATAATCGGGAATCGAAAAAGTAGCCAGGTTTAAAACAAGTGGGTTAATGTGGGAATAAAGTTAGTAATAAAATGATTTATATCGGGTTCGGATCAAGTCAGCAACAAATGGGACGTTAGGGTTTTTATGGGTGAATTTATTTGTAGTAAAGTAAGGAAAATTTAGGATTTTACAAATGATTATTTTTTATTGTAAATATTGAATAAAAGAGAGGACTTCGATAGCTTAGTGGAGCCCCAAAGCTCTTCTCCTTAAGTCAAAATCGGTCTTGAAATAGCCATAGATATGAGTATTTAGAAAGTATTGAAGACCAAAATATTAATCGATAATGGAATGATACAAGTTATTCTTAAAAAAAAAAATTGTGCTAAAAGAAAAAGCGAATAAGTTAGATACTGAAAAAATATTACTAGGATAATTCTTCCTGGTATCAACAATGCATGTTAATATACAAGTAGGAATATGCAACTTTTTTCTTTTTTTTAAATTAAAAACTCCTTAGATGAAGTTATAATGAAACATATTCGCATTTCTATCTTTAAATCTTTGCTCTGTAAATCGGAACATATCTAGCTTAGCTGTATCCTATATTAAAACAAGGAAGCCGTAAAACATTCGAATATATCCAGGGATATATGTGACAGAATATATATACAGCGCCGGCAGAGCATGTATCTTGAGAAGAGACTTATATTTTAGCGACCCTGCGCCACCTGGCGGGCCCAAAGTGAATAATGTTAGTGGAAGTACGTCGGTAGGGCCCCGGGTTATTAAACTAACTTATTACACCAGCCAACTGGAAGATATAGACCGCATCATCCCCGGCAAAGTTTGTCGCATCAGGCAACTCTTCTTCTACAGATATTTATAAGCATTTTATTTTATTTTTATTTCTTGAAGATTAGCTTTAAACACTGAATTTTTCGTTAGAGAAAATCATAAAGGTTAAACCAGATACACCGAACATACATATTCCTGAAAAACAATGTCTCATAGCTTTAAACGGCTAATAAATATGCCAATGAAAATTTTATGTGAAACATAATGGCACCTGGATGTGTGGAATTGCTTATATGATTCAATTATAATTTCAAAACTATTAACCATTTCATGCCTAATGAAGCTGTTTGGCTACATCTGTTATATACTCCTGTTAGCATTTTAATGCTCAGTGTAACCAGTATTCAACATGAATAGTTCCAGAATATGTCACTGATTGCTGCACAGGCAAGCTAGTCTTTTTAACCTCAGTTTGGACGGATCATTGGACTATTTAAAAAAAAAATGGTAGGGTGAAAAAATTGAAAAACATTTTTTATGGTTATTTAGGCCATTTTTTTTTTCAGAAAAAGACAGTAGATTTTTTATTTTGATACTTTTGGCTTGAAAGGGTTAAGTATTTAAAATTAATGTTTTTATTATTAAAACAATGATAATAATGAAAAAGAAAGATTCAAACTATGATATCCAAATAAACTGTGGTAAATTTCCAAAGCTGTATATATTTTAAAATGTATAGACATCTGAAAAACACAGCAATGCAATCAATAAATAGTTTAAGAGATATTTAGTTTTGATGCAAAATATATGGTTTGAATCACTTTTTCGTAAGGTAATTATTAAATCTTGCATAAAATCCTAACGATGAAGTCTAGAGAAGCAAAACAACTCTCTACAAGATATTGATGAGACCAACAGTGACCCATGGAAGTAAGATGGACAATAAATAACACGGCAAGCGAAGAGCGAAAATAGCAGATGAGAAAGAAAGAAATTTGGCCCAATACAGGAGAATGTACAATGGCGGATAAGGAATAATATATAACTCCAGGAGATGTATCAGGAACCCGAAATTGGCAGTATAATAAAAAGGAGAATGCTGACATTGCGTGGGCACGTGAAGATGGAGGCAAGCATACTGTAAGAAAATGCTAAATGGAAGATCAAGAGGGAGAAGTAAACGAAGAAGACCACATATACAGTGAATTGACGGCGGGGAGCAGAGTTTAAAAAACATGGGAGTGAGAAGATGGAGAAAGAAGGCGACGGACCGAGAGGTGTGGAGGAGGCTCGTCTGGGCGGCCAGGTCCTGCAAGGATTGTTGCGCTGAGCAGTTAGCTAGTTGTTGTTTGTTCATTTAACGTCACTTTATGCTGCTATGGCTAATCGGACGATGCTACAGTGGGAGCTCTAAATTTTGCCTATCTAGGTTTTATTAGGATAGGGATTTTTAACGAGTACCTGACATCGTACAGGCTCGGTACCCCCGTTTAACGTCCCTTCCGAAGGACGGCGTAACTAAGGATTTTTTACTCCCTTTAAAAAATCCTAGAGCCACCTGCCGGGCTACGAACCACTAGACCACAGGTCGCCCCTAAGGTTAGTTAGTTGACTTATTCTAAAAGCAATAAACGATAGCGAGTCCAATTTCCAAGCTTCACCTAACTTATACTTCACCTAAAGATGACATTGACGCAAAGTATTTCCCTGAAAAAGCGTTAAGTTGCTTTCAAAAAACGATTCTAATACCTCAATTATAAGCTGAGCCTTTACAATCCCTACATATGAAGAAAGAACAAAACTCCAAAACAAATATGAACAATGAGTGTAATTTATTTTATATAGCTTAATATTTTTTTAAAACATATAATGTCGATATCACTTGACTTACTTGTACAGCAACTAAAATATAAGAACGTGTACAGCATCATGTATTTTTAAGTGATCACTTCTTTCTCATTACAAAATAATATGAAATATAAATATGTTTTAAATAGCCGAAATAGGTTGCAAACCTACGAACACACCAACTTAAGAACAAAGAGAAATAGGTCACCCGAAACCGGTCAAAACGGATTCAGAATAGATAGAATCAGAATAGATATATTCATTGAAGTATCTATTTTATTCATGACAATCGAGAATTTTCAAAATAAATAGTACAAGTATGCAAAAAATGTAAAAATAATTAAAATCCTTAATCATCAAAATGTAGGAATTGTAAAACCTCTATTTTATAATTCAACAAAATGATTAAAGAACTGAGTTTTAATTGGGTTCGTTAAAAAATTATATCTGGTAATTCATAAATTTCAAATCCAACCAGGCATTTTTTCACTCTGCTTACTTGACAGGAAAAATAAAATGTATACCAACCGCTAAAAAGTTGGCATGCTCACCTTTTTTCACCAGAATTTCCGGTTTCTGTTGTTGAAGGGGAGGGGTGGGGGGATACAAACAGCCACCGGAAGTGGCTTAGATGGATGGAGCTTTTTTACAGATCCCAGGTGAAATCATCTGCAGTTTTCTTCTCTGCCAGCTAACAGTGGCCATTCTTCACCTTTACGGATTAGCTTGTAGAACCTATATTTCCGTCATTCATATTATATTACACGTAATATTTAAAAAAAAATAAAATTTAATAATAAAACACTAATGATAGATTGATATAGATAGAGATGATAGATAGATAAAGATATAGATGACCAAATAATTTGATGCTTTCTGAATATTAAGTGGGTCATCATCGATTCTAAACGTCTCCTTTGTTATTCTATTATATTTGCTTGGATATTGCAAAACCTCCCTAAGAGTTCTCAAGAAGACCCGTAGAATCCTCTTTCACAGGACGGTCTTAAGTATCCCTTTCGCTCTTGCAGTATTAGCTAAAGTCATTTGTTACTCTTCCGATTCTCTGGATCGTTAGAAACCTTTACTTTTGTTGCAAATGTTTCTATTGAATGGTACTTTAGTATTCCAAGTAACTATTTCATTTAAGTAGTCATCGTCGGTTCACAGAATCTCCCCAAAATGATATAAAAAGTAACATTTTCCGATGTTACCGCACTTGATACTAAAATTGGTACGTACCGCACTTGGGAATATGCTTACTCTGTGTCTATTCTTTGCTTTCAAGAGGATAACCTGGGTTTTGAGAGTTCTTCTTCTTTTCCCCTCCAAACCATTTACCTGAGAAACTGTTATCTTATTCTACTCTTCTTTCGATCCGGCTATGCTAATGGCCTTCCTGGTCCAGTATGGTGCAGCTAAATATTGTGGTATTTTTATAAACTAGGAGAACACCAATCATATGGCCTCTGAAGAGACACCCAGACAAGCAGGGGCAAATTTTGCATTAGGAAGATACAACTTTGAACATGTGTCCGAATTTACTTACCTAGGATCGTAGGTTATGACAATAGCATAGGGGCGGAAAGTAAATACAGGTTTGCATTGAGAAGTACCGTTTCAAGTAAATTGATCTCGAGGCGAACTAAATCAATTCTGTATAAAACCCTTATCAGCCCCGTACTTACCTACGGTTCTGAAACTAGGACCACCACAAAGTCGGAAGATAATTAGCTGCAAATTTTTGTTTTGAAACGAAATTACTCCGACAAATCATCGGTCCTGTTAATATTAGAGGGGAATGGCGAGGGGGGAGGAACGAGGATGTTTATGACCTATTTAACGATGTAGATATCACACCAGTGATAAAATTAAATCGTCTTCGGTGGGCAAGTCATATCGCCGAATTGGAAATGAATGCCACTTAAAGGGTACTAATGACGAAGCAGTTGCGGAGACGTCGAGCGATTGGTGCCCTAAGACAGAGATGGATGGACTGCGTAGCTGGTAATGCCAAAAGGGCGGGAGTGAACAGCTGGATAACTACGGCCAACGATAGAAGAGCATGTCGATTGGTGCTGGAGGAGGCGAGGACTCCCTTGCGGCTCATAGCTCCAAGATAATGATAAGAATAATAATAATGCTTTTGGGCACCAAAAGAAGATATTCGCTATATTTTTATGAACACTTCCAGAAAACTCATAGGCAAATGTCTCGAGAGGTACACATGTAGGACCTATAACAGAACCATTTGGGCATCTTCTCCCCATGATCTCCCCACTCCATACAAATTCCCGCTTATCTTTATACATAGAGAACTCGTATGCCTGCTGTTAGAGCTTATCCAGCCGCACTACAATAAAAGCAATAATATACTGTTTTCCAACTTTTTCTCAACTTCAGTGAAGTTGAAGTTACTTCACCATTAGCAAAAATGCCAGATGCTACTTCTGGATTCGCATTGCAGTGGATGGCTAAGGCGTATAGTTATATGGTGCTCCAAAGTCTTGCTTAACATAGAGATGAGTGAATGATCTATATGATTTCGGGAGTTGTTAATGCCGTTCCACTATCCTAGTATAATATTCTTAAATTGTCGCTCTCTCATTTATACTATGTTTATCTATATTATATCATCCTCTTTATATGTATGGATAAAATCAGGGATTAGTGGTGTATTCCTGTAATTGGAATTTTATCTTGTTCAATAGTATAGCAGAATCACCTATTGCTAAAAAATGTAATAATGGAGTGATGAAATCGTCGGAGGAGCCTCTGAAATGTTATCCACTCCAATAACTTCTCACAATCGTTTGTTGTTCCATTTGGAATTATCAATACCCGCCTTGAGTGTTGAATCAATCCGGAACAAATGATTCTATCAATCAAGGCTATCAATCAAGATCATCGTATTTGTACACGAATTGATTTGGTCAAACACGCTCAGTGTGGTATATTTTTTTCCCATCAATCAGGGAAAGAATTGAATCCTAATAATAATAATTACCTGCAATATGGATATAATGAACGTTAGGTATATAAACTAAACAGCTAAACAGATTCTTAGAAGAAAATGCAAACTAGTTTATTTGTTTGAAAAGTCACTTATTAAAACAATTTTTTTTTTATTCTTTTAACAGATTTTCCAATGCCTTTACTGCACAAAAGTTTCCTATTTTCCTATCTTAAACCACATGCTTATAAGAGTATAAACTAAAATAGATAAGAGATGGAAAGAAAGTCCAGATCTAAAGAAGTTACAAGACAGCTTTTATTTATAGCCAGCTCTTCGAGTGATAAGAAAATACAGTTTAACAGAAACAAGATTTGTAACCAAACCTTTGCACAAGTTTCTTAGTGTGTTAGGACTAAGGTATTTACAAAAAACAGAATAGAACAATATTGATATTATTAACAATTATAAAGTATGAATGAAATAATAGTCTGTCAAGGATTAATTATATCTAAAAAATAAATGCTTTATTAAAATCATAAAGCAAGTTTCCAATTAGTTCAAATTTAATAAACCACAATTAATAGCCTAGATTGCTAAATCCACTGGATTGCCTCATTTATAATTCTTATTAATGAATATTAATCAAGCTATTATAATTTTCTAGGTCTAGGAATATGAAGTGTCTGAAGGGGAGAGTGAGATTATTTTAATAACTAATAGGCCAATGGATTAGAAAAATTATTTCTTTAATTTCTACTTCTTTTAGAAATTATATACATACCTATATATATATATATATATATATATATATATATATATATATATATATATATATATATGTATATAAAAATATATATATACCTGTGTGGATGTGGAATCAATAATTAAAGAAATCAGGACAAATTATAACAGGTATGAAAAGTAAAAGTAATCTACAGACTTTACCTACCAAGATTTATGATACAATGCATTTATTTATTTTAGCTAATTTACTTTATAAATTACAATTTAATTAACAATTAGAATTGTTAATAAGATAAGTTATAGTCCGGGATCCATGGTCTATTTTTGCACTTCATTAGTATCAAGGGGAATCTTCGTGAATAGCTTCGTTTCGATAAGACGCCCAACAATTTCCTGTGCGAAAATTCTTGATTGTGGCAGCTAACAGAGGTAGCAGGGATAAAATATCTCGATTTGATGATTCTCAAAAATTTATTTTTAACTGTTTTTTTTTTTTTGTTAAATCTCAAGATAATTACGTAAATTATTTGAAAAAATATTTGTCCTAAAAAATGTATGTATTTATCAAAGAGTCCCTAGAAGGAGGGGACCTTCCAACATGTATCGATAACGAGGTCATCAAAAATGATTACTAACCAGCTGATTTTTTTTTACTTCTTCTTTTTTGACATCGTTATCGATACATATTGGAACTATCCTTATTACATATTTGATCAAACCATACATTTTTTAGGACAAATATTTTGTCAAACAATTTAAACAATTTAAACAACAAAAAACAGTTAGTAATAATTTTTTTAGAACCATCAAATCGACATATTTTATCCTTGCTTCCTCTATTAGCTACCGCACTCGAGAATTTTCACACAGGAAATTGTTGGTCGTCTCATCGAAACGAAGCTATTCCCGAAGATTCAGCTTGATACTAGTCAAGTGAAAAAATGGACCATGGATCATGGACTATTAGTTAATGCTTAATTTTATATTGAAGAAAAAAAAACCTTTACCACTACGATCCACAGAGAGTCTAGGGCTCAGTACTTGGAAGAGACTATACTAGACTATATGGATACGATTTATCCAAAATACCGTCGGGTCTTTTCCCCGCTTAAGGCTACGCTCCTCATAGAGGCTGGGTCAGCCACAGGAGAGTCTGGAGGCCCCGCAGAGTCAATTCGTGGCTCTTTATAAATTAAATAATGTATCTGCCATGGCTGGAAATGAATCCGGGACCTTTAGCATAGCCTACTACCCCCGCTCCTGCGTCTATTGAATATATCAAATAATATTCAGAAGAACTATCCTTATTTAGTTTATTCGGTCTATTGTGGTGTCGCATTATTAACTCAAAAGATAATAGAAAGTCCAAATTATAAAAGACGAAATCAGTGAATGAAAAAAGCGTAGACGAGTAGAATGGGATTCTAGCGGAATGAAGAGAACTAGTAGAATCGACGAATCCTAGGAATTCTTCCTTTGTATTTTGTTCTTAACTCTGATTGGTTGCAAGACGTTATGCTAGTATCGGTAAGAATTAATAAGTTATCCTATATCCTAGAACCAAAGGTTTCTCATCCGGATAAAAACCTTAAGTAAGATAAAATATAATATAACGTTTCTCTCCAATCTTACCGATTCCTATTAAGAATGAACTATAATTAATAGGCTATTTAAAAAAAATGACCTTTTTTCAAATTCAAGATTTTAAAGGACTGTAATTATTGTAATACTATTATATAATATTTAATTAGTTATCAATACTTAACGATCCCTTTATATCATTGTTTAATCCCATTCGACTTCTTCAAAAAAACTTCAGTTTAGGTATTTCTTTCATAGAATAAACAAGACATTCTCATAATTGTAAGCCATTACTAGAAAATAAATTTCACAGACGCAGAAGTAACTCTTGAAATTTTTAAATATGAAAGTGTCCTTGACCAACGCACTGCGCAGCATTCGTTTGAAAAATTTAGTTGTTGGAAAAGAAGAAGGGTTCCGGGTGACCATTAATGGATTTCGATGAGGTTCTGCAGGAAGCTGTTGAGTCAAACTCATCCACAAGTACTCGCAAACTTTCCAGGAGGTGTGGTGTGTCAAAAGATAATCTTAGTCGCCATCTACACTCCATTGGGAAGGTAAAAAAGTGCTGTAGAGTGGTCCTACACGAACATACTCTTCAGCAATCAGCTAAGAGGTTAGAAATCTGCAAAAATGAATTGGACTCTTAACGGAAGATTGTCATCAGTCAGAATACCCGTGAGCGATGTCTAGATCGCGGTCAAACTGTTTTTCCGGTTCCCGCAACGGAGCAATTTGAAAAAAAAATCATGCTTTATGGTTTTTCGAATCTTGAAGGGGTTATTCTTCACGAAGTTGTTCCTGAATTCTGAACTCTACTGCGAACAACTGGAAAGATTTTACGCTAAATTGTCAGCTTTGATCAACCGGAAAGAAGTTTTATCCAACAAGATCTTACTCGTCACCACACTTCCCGTCAAATCAAAGAAAAGTTTAAAGAACTAGATGGGTTCGAACTTCTACCTCACCCACCATATATTCATTTTTTTTTTAAATCAGGCTGCATTCAGGCAGAAAGTTTATTAAATTAGTTACAAATAGTTTATTAAAACTCTCTCATTCGTGTTCTCTTTCCGCTATCAAATCAGTTGAACAATTTAACTTCTGAACTTTAAATAGTACTTTATAGTATTGCTATAAACTCAGTATTCAACATTGATTTATAATTTGGACAATACTAAATAATGAAAATGACTAGAAGTAATTATAGACTGACTTATTAGTAATTATTGGAATACACTTATTTCAATTTTTCATTAAGTTTTATGGAATCCCCCTATAAATTTTAATTTACGAATATAAAAAGGACAACGTATATATTTGCATTAATTGTAATCTAGGTTATGTAAAATAGCCAGAAGCGCAGATAGCGAGTAAATATATGTTCCATTTATTCAGATATTCAGCAGCTCTAGGAAATTTCAGTTAATTAAATTTTTAAGCTTGATTTATGAGACGAGAATTTTTTTTTAAACTGGATTGCATACACAGATGAACAAGGAAAAAGAACGTTATTATTATTTTTTTTTTTATGATAGCTATAACATGTATCTATAATATTATTCATAATAGCGACCTAAAGATTAGCTGGCCTGGTAAAAGTATAGCTAAAGGTATGCTAAAGTCAATCAAAAAATATTCTATAACTATATAAAAATATGATATAATTTTAACCCGCCCCAAAATTTAAAGGATGGTTATTTAGATCATTTTGAACCGTAAAATAATTATCTATGTAACGGATAAGTGGTTATACATCAGTCACGCGTATGAACTTCGTTAAATTTTTTCAAGAATAAAGTCATTATAGAAGATAAACATAATTATTATACTTTTAAAATAATATTTACTTCATTCCCACTCAAACCCTCTAGTTTCAAACCTAGCTTCCTCTTCAATTCCCGATAATCCTCCGAGGCGTCTGAAAAGAAAATGGCCACGTGACCTTCTTAGTTGAACTAGTGATTTGAGTACTACCAGTGGGTGGTTTCTCAACTTGCCATTAACTCATGTCATTTTGTGTCACATAGCCTATTTACTTGATGTATTTTTTAATACAGTTGTAAATATCAATAAATAAATAAAAATAAAAAAGCAATTGGAGTGCTGCCGATGGGTAGTTACTCTACATGTGTTTTTCATGTCATAATGTACTTATCAGCAGATTTACTAGTTATAATCATATTATAGCTGTAGATATCAATAAATTAAATTTTTAAAAATAAAATAAATAATATTCAGCTATATTTATTACGTCGGTAAGACCAGCAGTCAGCGTATTAAAGTTATTTATTTCTATTTTTTATAATTGGGAATGGTGTCACCAGTAAATATTCGTTTTTAAATTGATTGAATTAATTATATCTTATTACTGAAGAAATATTGTTCTCGTTAACCACGGCTTAAGGAGTTTGGTCAAAGTATTAAGTTCTTTTGAAGTTTAAACTCCATTTTGATAATCTCATTTTCAATGAGCAAACTTAGAAAGGAAAAGCACCTTATGGTTGACGGAAGCAGGGAAATTTACTCCCTTCTGTTTTAGTGAAAATCCGTCTGAGGATATGGATGGTTTATATTTATAGAAATATTTAATAAAATTATATAACTTTATATTAGATTATTTGTTTAATTTCACTTTGTATATTTCAGTATTTACAGTATTTACAACTCTCATAAAAGTGAATCAGTGAATTTACTGGCTAAAAAATTAATATTGTGGAACAAACTGAAAAAAAAACTGATCTGTATACTTAAATACTCTACTATCCTACTATACTCTCTATTATCCAACTCCTTTACAGTCTTCTACAAGTAATGCTAGGCAGGTTACTTGTAGTGTTGTATTGCTGAATTATCATTAGAATGATTTAGGTGTGTCAGTATATCTCCATAAGCTGTTCGAATATGAAATTCTGAATAGTATGTCGCTAATGTACCATGGGACTTAATTGTAATACATAATTATGAAAAGATTAAGTTTACGTTTTGTTTTGTTTTTTTCACTGCATCATATATCATTAAAGTGTATATGACGTTTCTTTTGCCGCAGCATAAACCGTTCATGGACCAAACCTACAGGAGGCCATTTTACATTCTGGAAAAACATACCGCTATTCCCGATAGACGTATGCGGGATATGTGTGTTATCTAAATTTATTTATATAACCTTCTTACGAATCCAAAGGCTGGGAGTTCACTTCCTAGTCTTCGGATTCCTCGTGCGTTTCCCATACCCTGCGGTATTTGGAGCCCACATTCTAATGGAAATTCACAACGAAAGGGAGTAGTAGTCTTGACCCTGTCCCACGTAATTATATCGGGGATCGCAGGAATGTGGTTATCTAGAATTCGAAGTAGCCACACCAATGTTCATAGTCTACTTTGGGGAATGGATCATCGGTATTCGTGCGCTTGCTGGCCCAAAACAAGCATGATCAGTATAGAACTTGCAGCGAACATTAAAAATATGCAATGTTTTTCGTCCCAAACGAAATATATGTATATAGTTAAAAGGTAGCTGCAGGTGTCCTTAGAAGCTAGCTAAGACATAATCATTCTTATATATGTATCCCCTCAAATATATGAAAGAGAATCCCATAGGACTTAGACTTAGTTAGGACTGTCACTCTAACATTTATTGTTCCTTATCAGTGTCATTTGTCTCTATTTCAATAAATTAAATCTTATTCGCCCGACATTTATCTATATCAGTGTTTGGAAAACGAAATTTCAATTACAATAATCTTAATTGTAACAAACTAACTACATATGTAATTTAAGCAGTAACACAATGATCAATGATAACAGTTAGATATAACGCGTTTTTTTTTTAATTAATCTAATTGGAGAACAATTCAAATTGTAAGTTTGCCAATTCTGACGTGTTTGTATGCATTTAAATTGAGTTTATTGTATTTAAGTTTAAATAATATTTATACTTAATTACTTAATATTTATTTATTTATAAAATAGAAATATACCGTGCTATATTTGACAGCGGTTTTACTTCAAGATTAAATTATTTTAGATTTAAAAAATAGTGTAATCATTTGAGCAGTTATATTTGAAAATTGTATAAGTCCATTTCGAACTAAATAAATCGTTTATACTTTTGAATGGTTTTAACGATTGTTATTTCATAATAAAACATAAAAAGGGTATAGGGTTGAAAAAGACCACTCTCTGATAAGTGCTAAGTGGTAAAAACATTTGCTCGTCTGCCCATATTTTTGAAGTAATTCAAATGGAAACCTTAAAATATCGCGAGTATGCACAAATGGACGTATACATACCACTTTCAGATATAACACCTCATTTAATAGCTAATACGCAGTTAAAGAAATGACCACTCTTTATAACTTCTCAGGCTGATTTGAGTTATGTGATCCATTTATGCATCTCAGAAGTTGTAGATTTTTTCAATGTCCTAAAGACAGAAGTTGAAAATAAAATAACAATGGTCGTATATTCTGAAAAAAATAATTTAAGAATATTTATTTATAAAGACATGTAATTACTATTTAAAGTGGGTGGTTTTCTTCAAAACTACTTAACTACTAATTTCAATAATTTGAAGTCCATTGTCAACTAATTTCCCTGAAACTCCAATTTACCGTAATTGCTATGAAATTGGCATTACAATTCCCCCAACTCAGTCCCACATCAGCCCGGCATGTCATTTCCATAATGTTTTTGGACCGCTAGTCTTACACTGTCAATATTGTTGAGGCAATATGGAATTCCCTCAACATATTGACATTCTGAGGTGTGTGTCGTAGCAATAATATTGACGCATGAGGTATAAGTACATACCATGCTAAATAATATTGCTTCGATAATATTGTACGGTTATAGGCTTTAGATGTCTAGAACTATTCTCATGGCAACGTCTGTATTCAGTTATAAACATTATATCTACAGCCCCGACGAATAAGTTGTTAAGTCTACTTTTCTACAAAATGATTTTCTTGTACTTAGAGAAGCTTAATCATGTTATTTTCGTAGTGAATAAGAGGCTGGATCAGGCATTGGCTTAAAAAGGAGTTTTTGCTTACATTACAACTCCATTTCAAGCAAAAAACTACGAGAATGATACGATTCTGCTTCACTCAATACAACTAACTCTGGAAAAAAATTGACTTTTTTTTTTGTTTTGAATCGTCGATATAACAATGCAACTTTTCTGCAACACAGCGGTTTAATTTGTATCCTGCTTAATGGAAATTTTGGAAGTAACGAAACTTCACAAAACGCTTTTTAAAGCCTTTATCATTTCCGATTTTTCTAAACCACGGGACCTCTAACTATAGTTAATTGTAAATTATTTCTCTATGTAAATACAGTTTTACGTAGTTAGTATATCATTATATAAATTAGTTAATAATTATATTATAATTGATTAGTTAGTTAATAGTTAAACAAAAATTTTTTTTACAAACAATAAAAAAACTGACTTATTGATCTAACCAAAAATAAAATGAAAATAAAAAATAGAATATAAATTATTACATTAACCTTTATTAATTTACTATGTGATAAGTCGCTTCGAGTTAAGTCTCAACAAGTTTTAACTTATTATTCGTTTCCCTCTTAATATTTTCCAAATATAAAAGTTATCATGATTATGAAAAAGAGAATGTAATTATGGGAAATGTGTATACTTTTGTAATCATTATTTGGTGCAATGATTACCGAAATCTACTAATTGCTCATAATTACATTCTCTTTTCCATACTCATGTCAGAATAACTTGAATTTTTGCAAAGTAGTAAAAATGGAACGAATAAACAGTTAAAAACTTGTTACTCCACTCGAAGCGACAAACTGCGGAACAGATATCGTTTATTATTTAAGTTAACAATGCTAATTCATTTCTAAATACTTGCTTTGTTGGTTTATAAAGAAGTAGAAATCCGGGGTTAACTGTGGTGTAGAATTTAGCACAACAGACTACTATGCCCAGAATCGCGGACTCGCAGCCCGGCATAGCCCTTGGAATTTTTAAAAGACAGTAAAAAATCCTGTGCCAGGCTGTCCTACGGTAGGGACGTTGAATGGGGTCCCGATTCTGTACCATATCAGGTACCCTTAAAGGATTCCTATTCTAATTATACTTCGATAGGCAAAACTTATAACACCCACTGTAGCATCGTCAGATTAGCCATTACAGCATAAAGTTACTTTGAATTCGTATGTATACTCGTAAACAGTAGAAATCCATATATTTCAAAACGATATTAACTTTTTTCACTTATATTCTCGAGTATTATAAGTATTATTATTGTTATATAAATAAATAATTTCTCTTCGGTAAGGCAAGGGAACATTTCCTCCTAATTAAACTAGCAAAGTGGCCATTTAACTGTAACTGTTGGTAAATTTTAATTGCCCGGAATTTACATATTCCGAGTCTCGTGGAAGTCTGAAGACATGCCAGCAAGTAATTATGTTTGATGAAACTAAATGCTACGTAATTTTCCGTCGTGCCATGCATTTATTATCATTACATATATTAAGTTCTTTTGTTAATTATGTTATAGTGACATCGAAAATGTCGGGTTTTTTAAGAAATATTTATCCAACAACTTTGTTGAGAATTTTATCAATTATTACATCATTAAAGTTCATAAATTTTTTAGAATGTGAAGAGATAAAAGCAATATTTATAATCTACTGTTCTACATTACTCCAATTGATTACGATAAATTACTAGCAGTTTCGTACAAACAGATGAAGAGCAATAATAAAATGAAATTAACATAATTTATTATGTCAAATACCATATTAGCATTAGTAATTTGTTAATTATAGAAAACCACAGGAGCTACAATTTTGATTTGTTTTAGTTTATTTCACAAATAAAAAAAAGTAAAATATAAATGATGCAAAACATAGGATATAAATGATTACCTTAGTCATTAATAATTTATTATTTTTATAAATATTTAATGATTATTCTATAATCACTGAATTTCTCGCTTTTATGATTGTTGGTGTGCAATAATTTTGATTTAAACCCTATATGCATTAAGTTATGTTGCTTAATGCATCTGATTTCCAGTAAAAATAAATTATATATCATGTTCTTCATTATTATTTTCTTATAAAATGAATGAAGTTGAACTATTTTTGTGATTATATAATTTCATTAATATTACAGATATTTTAAGAAGTTAATGAAATTAAAGGTACTCCTGGTTTTGGAATACTCATTGATGTAAGCAGATAACAAAAAAAAAAAATACCGTACAAGGTGTAATTACTTAATCTGCACAAAGCCATCAATAATCTATGATTAAATAAGGTAAGTGCACGTTTAGTTCAGGAAGAACTATGTTGAAACTATCATGTTGCAGTTATTCATTATTCAATAAAATCTTAGAATGAGAGAATAAAAAAAGCTAGTACGTTTTATACTTTTATCTCCAGCTGGTACAAAAACTAGTGTTTTGGCTCAATTAATTAGGACTAAAGTACGTCTTTTCTACCTGTGCATTAGTAATTGAGTCAAAAAGTCAACTTTATTCCCTAGGGAATAATATAAAAATATGACAGCATAATTCTTCTAAATAATGCAGGTTTGTACTGAAAAAGTTCAGGGTTAGGTTGGTACACCTGTCACATCGGAAATTAAAATCAGCTGTTGTTTCAAAATACCAAAACTGATAAACAGAAGTTCATTTGTGTTTAGGTTGTGTAAGTTATGCACCCACTACATATTGTACAAGAAGCAAATAATTTTACTTCAAATTTATTGCCAGCTAAATCAAAATTGTAAATCAATGCAACAATTCAAAATTGTAATAATTGCATATTTAGTTTCAGTTTTTTGAATTTATTGTAAAACATAACATAATATAAAATATTATAGCGTATAGTTTGCCTTTTTACATCTCATCGGGAGATAAAAAATAATAATCTTGTATATAATCTTGTAAATCTTGTAAATAATCTTGTATGCCCCTCGGGACTAGATTGATCATTATTCCCAGTAATACTTTACTCCCTCAGCTTGGCCTATTGAGTAAAGATAATTATTCCCTCGCATTCGCTCGGTAATAAACTTGATTGTTCCATCGCCTTCGCTCGGGAACAAACTCGAATTGTACCCTCGGGTTCGCTCGGGTACGAACTTACAGCTGAGGGAATAATGGTCTTCTTTAGTCCCTCGGTTCATAAATAACTATGTTCCCCATTTTATTCACAAATATGCATCGTCAAACATTTTTTGAGGGAAAAAGAAGATTAATGCCAACGATTTCACCTTTTTGCTACATAAAGGTATTTTACTTTTATTAACCCGTATATCATTTGAGTAAATTTGGCCTCAAATGGCTTCATCGATGTTATTCCTTCTTCAACCAGCAATAAGTTATTACATGTACAATAAGTTGTTAAATATTAAAAGCAACATATAATAACTGCAAAGGCGCGCATTATTTATAAAAATACGATGTATAAACCATTTGATATGACTTATATCCACTCGTCCTTGAGCTGGGTCGTGAAGAAGCAAACGCAAGACGGAGAGGAACTATAGCCATCATGAATCATATTGTCTCAGCCGTAACCCACCTCCATCCTTCACACCAAGCCTTATCTATCAGTCCGCCACAATAAACCCCTGTCTTTTCAGATTCCGCTCGTGTGATTTCATTTATCATGGGCTTCGAGTTTTCTTTTATTACTGAAAATAAATTGGAAATCTCACTCCAGGCTTTATTACTCCTATAAAAATATGTAATAAAACAAGTCGCTAAGTCGGTTTGAACAAATCGGAAAACCCTTCCACAGTTACAATTAGAGTTATATATATTCTGGATTATCACAAAAAGAGCAATACTCATATACCCTTGACTATAAATATATACTATGTCCGTGTAACTTGAATGGGTATCAGTCGCAGTTTTCGAGATTGGTCACTATTAATTTTAACACTTCATTCATTTCCTTTTTAATATTCTCAAGCATAGAAATAATTGTATAACTGATTCTATATAGTAACTATTATTGACTGAATATAAATAAATGAACTGAGTCACACCTACTTTTTAGGTTATATCTCCTGTAGGTGACACTATTTGGAACATTAAGAGCCCCTAAATAAAGAGGCTAGGTAGCATTGAGCAGGTAGCTTAAATGTCCATTAGGATCGGTGGTACCTTTACCCTTAAGAGACAGGACAGGGCAGTCGTTGGAAAGAAGCGGGCAGCTCAACCTGTAGACTGTTACATAAAGCGAAAGGGGCACCTATTTCTTTGTTTATAAGTAGAAATAACATAACCTGTATCCTATGATCAGCTCACCACGTAAGTCCACCGCGTCAAACTTTGGAGAAGATAGGAATATATCTTTTATTCATTAATGATATGGATTTACTATATCTCAAGTATAACGATCTAAGGGTGGATCGAAAGCTTGTAAATATCAATTTCTCGAATAAAAATGAGGATTAATAGTTATATTTTTCTAAAGAAAATGGTGAAGCTAGACTCAAATATTCGGACCAAGGAAGTTACTTAAAAGCAAATTAATAATGAAATACAGTGGAACGTCGATTATCCGAACTAATGTTGGTTCGGATAACCAAAAGTTCGAATAATCGAAATTCCCTAAAATATAAATACCATCCAAATGAATAGGAAGGGATTTAGAGAAACAAATGAAATTAAATAATTAGGTTTACAGTTCTTAGTAAACAAATACGTATTGAAGTCTAAGTTTATTTTTTTCCGAGAAATGATTAGGACCCTCTTATTAACGTTTATGGAAAAAATCATTTTATTTTTTGTCAAATTTTAGTTAAAATAACAATAATTTTAACAAAACAAATAAGTAACTGGATGATCTGATCAAATTAATTAAAATACTTTTTTTAATTTATTGGTTAGTTGTTTTTAATTTTAAATATTTTTATCTTGAAGAGAAAAGATTTGCCCCCGGCCGGGATTCGAACCCAGGTACCTGTCCTACCGTGACAGGACACTACCAAATAAGCTTCCGGAGTTGATACCAGCCGGGGATAAATCTTTTCTCTTATCTGACCCCTTGTCCCCGTGTTCTCGGAAGTTTTGCGATGTATACACGAGAACAAATGTTCAAAGAACTTTGTTACGGTAAGGCAGAGGACCCGGGTTCGAATCCCAGCCGGGGGCAAATCTTTTCTCTTCAAAATAAAAATATTTATAATTAAAATTACAATTGAAAAAAACAAAACAAAAAAAAGAAGTTCCGTTAATTCCGTTAATGAACGTTCGGATAATCGTCGCTCCACTGCACTAATAAATGATTATCGGAGACATTTAAATTTTGCTTATCCAGGTATGGTATAGGAATCTTTAAAGAGCACCTGACACAGCATAGGCTCGGGACCGCCTATTTGCATCTGCTCCGCATATATGCTAACCACTTCACCACATCTGACCCTTATTTCAAATTTATACAAAGATATTAAAACCTTTATGGTATTTAAATTGTAAACTGTTCATTCTGGTAAGCGGTTTTTAATAAAATGTGCAAAAAAAACCCAAATAAAAAGATGCCAGGGAGTATATTTCCGTGATGGTAATAATGAACAACACGTAAATAACAATAGGACACCTTCAGGATAACAAAGGAAAGAGCAGGTCGTACAGCCAGTAACAATGCCAGTCTCACATTGTTATGAAACGAGTTCGTGTCATAACTGGGAACTCCTTTGAACGTATTATACCACCCCCTAGCGGATACACCTATTACCTACTTAAACCTGATATTAATATAATCCCAAAGAAAGCCTTGCGTTTCTCAACAGTATTTAATTGACTAGTCACAATATTATGTCAAGTCAAAAAAATAAATAAATAAAACCTGTACCACTACCACCTAAGAAGGGTCTAGGGTTTGGTAAATGGGATAGACTGTACTGTTTCTAAGACAATGAGGTGATTTGTCCGAGATTACGCTCAACATCCAGGTGGATGAGCCTCTGACCCCGTATGCCAGCAATGGCAGGAAGGGCGACCAAAAAAAATAAAAATAAAAAAAATCTTTATGTGAAGTCAAAGGATTATAAACAGCACATCTAACACCAATCTTCTAAATATGAAAAGCCTATAGAGATAATAAATTACTCTAATGAGGTATGTATGGATCGATTGGTTTGGAAGCCACAAATATCACATTTTGATTCATGTTCGAAATTCTATTAAGACTGCCTAATTTTATGGGTTTGGTTATCCCAATTTTTTACCAGTACCTGATATAATTGAGTTACAGTTGATAAACTCCTTGTGAGTGGATTAACAAGTGAGTTTTCTTCTCATCACAAGCCTCTAGCGGTTGCACTTTGAAGACCAGTATGATTTTATCTTCTAATTATGGTATCCTGGTATGTGCAGATAGCTCACCGAAGCTCAATAGCCCAAAGATAGCTTGATATTGGTAATTATCTAACATAAATTCAGCCTAAAACAATGACATAACTCATCTTCCAACTATTCAAGCACATACAGTAAGTAAAACTGCTATCAATAAAAAAATATATCCAGTAAATAATTTGTCAGAACATCATCATATACATGGGTTACTCATCAAGGGGTTCACTCAAACATTTCTAATTCTGTCAGAGAAATAATAAATAAAAAACTAGTATACCTACTCTTAGTAAATTTAAAAAACATATTTGTTTCTTGTTATTTTCTTTCAAACAATTTTATCTTTGTAAAAAAAAACAACACATTTTTGCCTAACTGGTCCCTAACTAGTTTTTTATTTTTATTTTTATCGATTTGAAAGCTCATTATTCGAAATAGTTTATATTTAGTGATAGTACTGTTTTTTATTATTTTAATGGACAATAATGAAAGGACAGTTATAGATTCAAGGCTGTAACTTAGCAAAACTTTAATTATCAGTCATTTCGTGTTTCTTTGTACTATTTACTCTATCACTTTGAAAAGAGCGAAAATGTATTATATTTGACTCTTTTTGATATCCATACCACCAATTTATATACTGCATTTTTGTAATGGAAAATGTATAAATAGTTTTTATTGGAATTTAAAACAGATGAAATACTTTGCTTCTTTTCTCCCCAAACTATTCTGTTACATTGTAACTTATTTTCAGTACACATTATCGGTGTGTTGTTGGTAAAATTAAAATATTTTTAGCTAAAAAATTCATATCTTGATGTGATTCTTTAGAAAATAACAACAAATAAAAGTATTTGCGAAAATTGTTGAAACGTGGTTACAGTTTAGTGATTTATGCCATACAAAAAAATAATTTTTTTTCTTATTTTAATTAATAAAATTTTTTTAATATTTTCACGAAATGTATAACATAAGTTACTATATAAAGTGTATATTTCCCTTAATTTTAGGAAAATCACTGCGATAAATCCGAATATTTAAATGAGTACTTTGATAATTTCATACTTAAAACACATAATTTGTATCGGTACAGCCAATGAAGGTACGTGGTAGGTGGCATACGTACGTACGTGGTCAGTACGTGGTAGAAAGATTTCTGTTTCTAAGACAACGATTGTGCAGGGAGGTGATTTGTCATATACATGCTCAACCACTAGGCTTCACCAATCAGTCTCCAGATCCCTCTCGGTCCATTTCCGGCTTCTAAGTGATTAAATGAATTATCGACTACAGCCGGATTTGAACCAAGGTCCTTTCAACACAGAGCTATACCACTGAGTTCCTCCTCTTTCCAAGCTCCTCTGTATATTTATATATTATACTTTTTTATATAGTCAGTTCATTTACATGCAGTGCAATTGATTAATAGGGATAAATATTATAAACGTAAATTACTCTTCACAATGGAAAGGTAATCAAACATTCACGCTTCAATATGATTTATACTTTTCTAAAGAAATGTTTCTTCCTTCAAGGGTAATATCGTATATATCACCAAAGTGAAATATGGGGAAAAGAGAATGAAAAAGTGAGCATTGACAGAAAAGGCTGAACTTAACGCTTCTACAGACAACGAGAGAAAGGGTGAAAAAAAAAACAATTTGACAGATGGTCTTTCTCCCAGCTTTTCTCAGCCAGGGTCCAAAGAAACTGCTACGGAGTCCTTGTCAGCAGGTTTTGCGCTGTTCTTCAATATGACTAGTAGCTCTTTGAATGAGGAATCAATAGCTGATCAGGTCGTTGTATCTCATATATTTCAAATCCATTTTACTATATGGTATAACAATATGCTATATATATATAGCAATCTCATATTTTATTTGTATGAATAATGATCAAATAATAAATTAATGGAATTGTAAAAAAAAAAGAGTAATGTTTATCGACTCTTAACTTTCTATCTAAGGAATTATTTTTGACATTCAACCTGTCCATTTAAATTTTATTTAAAAATACAGCAACACTTGGGATGATATTTTTTCAATCGTATTTATTTAAACAAAACGTTCTCCCTTTATTTAATGTATTAAATTGACTAGATAAATTTTGATTTTCGTCTCACTTTTGAGGAAAGGCCAAGAATACAACGGATCGTGATCAAGAAAAATAGTAATATCTTAAAGATAATAAAAGTTGTTAGTAATATCTTAAAGATAACAACTTTTTTTATAAGCAAATCGTGACGCAAGATAAAGTTGCTTTGGGGTGATAAAATATCTATTACATAATTACTGTGGATTAAGTTTGTAAACGTTGTCATGGCGTATATAATGTATATACGCGTATATGGCGTATATATAATTCCTACATATTAATCCCAAAATTATATAATGTGAAGTTCTACAGCAGAATTATTTGTTAATAGAATCAAAAATTATTTTTATATATTCTGAAAACATAAAGTTAATCGTTTTGATAAATTTAATCTCATTTTGCTGTTATTAATAGGAATTCTAAGTAAGGACTAAGCCTGGGTAACAACTCACAGGCTATCATTTAAATAGTATTTCGCTAGTAAATAGTAGAGTTCCTGACTAGCGATCTGGATGACCTGGATTCCAGTCCCGGTCCTGGACATATCTTTTCTTTTCAAATAAAAATATTTAAAAACTATATATATATATATATATATATATATACATTTTGCCAGTTATAGCCTTGATCTCAAAATTGGAAAGAGTTAAACTAATGATTTTAAGTTATTTATATCGAAAACAACTTAAAATACTGAGATAAAAACTGTAATATAAAAATAAAAATGTTATTTTATTTTGAGAGGAGGGCAAAAGATGAGGCTCCAAGCTCGCTTTTTGGCACAGTTCCGGCACAGCAGCCCTCTACTTTAATTACAGTCTAAATAATTCTCTGAACATACGGAATAGCCTAAGTAAACATAATACCATAATTAGCTTAAATAGAAGATTATATATAACCGATAAGTCAAACGGAATATTGCTAAGATAACTAGCGGCATACAATGGATAGAAACTACTACATACATCAGGGAGTATCGTGGACTCAATTAAATTGGTACAGTAAATTACTACCTTCTCTCTTACATCATTTCATATTCTCTATTATTTAATATTATACATCATTCCATATATCTATTAACTTAACTTAGTTCTAACTTAAACCCAGATTAATTTCTTGGGCCTTTATACATGGGAAAATTAAAATAAATTATTTTGACAATGCAATTTAAGCGGAAACATTGGCAGGAACTCTCTTCATCCGTCCCTATCTACGCCTTCTTTGAAGTAACAACGGGAACTCCACCTATTTTTAGCTTAAACTCCCCAAGGATAAGGTGCTTTCCTCTTTTCGGAATCCTTAATGGTCTTGCTTTGGGTGATCTTGTTCTTACTCATGCCTTGAAGCGGATGGATAACTAAAGACGACAATTTTAATTGTCTTAATTAGTAAAACACTAGAATCAATTAATCGATCTCCGAATTTGAGCTTTATTTTTTTCAAAACAATTTTTCAAATACGTATTAAAATTGGAAGTACTGAGGCATATTAAATTAAAGAGCATTGTTTTTTTTATTTAATTAGTGCAAAAATATATATAAAATAATAGTTGCCTGCAAGAAGGGCACACATTGGGGCCGAATGGCCAAAAAGCGGAAAAAATTCAACATCTCGAAAACGGATTAACATAGAAACCTGGGGTCGGTCTCATTCGACTCAATACAAAAAAATACATCTAGTTCAGCTGCTTTAATTGGAATTTTGTAGAAAATTAAAAAACTAATGAGGAAATGAAAGCCAATTGGCAAGATAAAAATGTCTGCATTTTTCGGAATTGGGTGTACTCATCAAAACAGGTTGCAACAAGTATTTTGAGTTAATATTTAAATTAAATAATGCTTACAATTAAAAAGTCATGGAAGCTTAAAGACTGAAGAATTTTTTAAATAATAAAACTAGGGATTCAAAGTCAAAGGTTGTTCAAATTCAAAAGAAACTTACGATTTTAAATTCAAGGAAATTAGATTAACAGTTCCTTCTCCAGTTGCTTCTTCTTTGGTTCGGGTCTCATGTTCGTGATAAAAGGATCCGAAGTCTTCTTGTGAAACACGTCATCATAGGTTCAGATATACGAGACATTTTCCGCGAGTTTTCAGGGTAGCACTGCTTCTTTGAGATGATTAATTTTTTATAACTTGGAATTACATGGCATCCAAGGTCTTTTAGCGCTTGTCAAATCACCTCGTACTTATATTTTGTCAGGATGGCCCGGTAGAAATATAGCTATTACCTGATCGACTGACAAAGCTTCGGGTTTATCGTGGTCTACATGTGTCGCAGCTGCGTTAATCAAGCTTTGTTGGTACGATGGTTGAAGGCCGCATATTTTATTCCACTTGCTTCTTTCACCACAATCATCAAAACTCAAATTAAAAGTGTTTTGACGTGGAAAGATGTATTATTTGAGCCGATTGTGTAAACAAGATAATGAAACAAACAAAGGCGTACTCTAATTCTTTCCTTTCTTTGCTGTGTTACGATCGGATAGGCAGATGATTTTTGTTGTAATCTTTGTTTTAACATGTCTAGATTGAAAAGTGACCATCCAAATCTCGGAGGAAGCCGGAGCTTTTTTTATAATCATAGCTGTTCTCAATATATTTTTAAAAATTCGTAACTTATAATGTTGTACAGCTCTCTAAATTTTGTGGCTTAGTTGACCATCGTAGAGCAGAGACAAAATTAGATAATTTTTTTCTCCCTCTTTTACAATTATATATCACTCATTTAGAGTAGTGTTTAATTTGGTCGAACTTCATTTAGTTGGTCAAACAGTGGGCCTAAATTATTGGGAATACCCTTGAAACAGGGAAAAAAATCATGCTGTTCCTAGATCCTGTTGCTTATATAGTGTGAGAATCACAAACTAGAAAATCGAAAACAGCGCTTTCGAAAATTTTTCCCGCTCTGGCACCACTGTGGTGTGTATGTTACATTTTTCAGTTTTCGTTTTTTTTTTATGGAACAAGGTCCATGTGATGGTCCCTACCGCTAACGTAAGTTTTTAGTTGCCTAAGCAGTCGATAGAGGTCAGGGATAGCACAATCGTTGTCCATATCAGAGGATCATTGGTCTCTCAAGAGACTAAGTTCCAGTGTAAGAAAGGCGCATATGAAGATATCCTAACCTTACTATAACCTAACCTAACTTTGTAGTGTTACTTACAAGGGCGCAAGTGCAAAATCTATAAAATGGAAGAAGAGCCTCTTATTTTGGCTCTCCCGTTATTTTTGAAAAATGTAACATGCGCCCTTCTTCCAGGCAATTATTCATATGACGATTTTGTCTTTGGGAACAATAAAAGGTTGATGTTGAAGCTTTTAACAGTGAAGGAAAGGTGAGCGAAAATGTAAATACTTTTTCATCTCTTCATGTATAATTTTTATTATTGTATAGATATGCATAAAATGTTTATTATACAATAATTTAAATTAAAAGATCGGAAACATTTTTATCAATAATTTACTCGCGATAAGGATAGCGTAAGCACATGCTTGGGCGCCACGTTTGTACGGTGCGGTCACTTTTAAGGAAGGGCAATGGTTTTTATTAGCCACTTCAGTGGCCTCTGCTCCATTTTATAGGTTTCTCATTGTTGAAATGTTCACATATGAAACATGCAATAGATAATTAATAGGATTTTTAATACACATACATTCGATTAATACAATCGACCTAAACTCGTTTCAATGATTCGATAAGTTCTCTGAGCCGGGAAGTTGGCGTTATCGATTCTGGAGTTTGAAACTCAATTCTTACTCATCGGATTCCGGTAATGAGATAAAAGTGAGTAAATGGTAGAATAACCGAGGAACGGAACAAAGTTTTTCCATTACCTTTCAATTCATTCCGCGTTCTTTGCCGCTTGAATATTTATAAAAAAAAGAATAAAGTTGACAATAGAATAAAAAAAAAGCAACTTAAAATTGAATCCAAAAGTAATTTTGTGATGAAAATATGCACAATTCAAGATATCCTTTGTGAAGTTTCCGTAGCAAGGAAATATTGGACAAACTGGATGAATATTAACTTAGCTTAAAATAAATTACTCTACTCAAGTTTAATAAAACCTTCATAAATTATGTTTAATTGCGTAGCTAAATGTGGTAATTGGTCTTCCTGATTTTTCAACATTGTTATTATAATAACCTTGAATAATGGATTATTTATTGACTTAAATTAAATGTATCCTTTGAATTTTAACGGTTAAAATCCCTTATTCAACGTTATTATATTGCATAAGGAGGCATCATTACTCTCTTGTATTCCTTATGGATTCAGTTATTTTATAAGTTGATATTTTTTTATTAACTACCTTATTTTGTTTTATCAAAATTATTTATATTGTTTAATTACTGATTAATGACATGCTATGTGGTTTAATTAAGACCTCTTTCTTTAATTATTTACTTATACTGTATTCTTAAAATCCAACTGTCTGATACTAACCAAACACGAATTAATATAAGAGAAAACCGGTTTATTGCATTTTCAGAAAGATAAATCCATTTTAAATGGTTGTTTGTATAATACTTTACAGGTACTTGAGTAATTTAATTTAGAATATAAAACAAGATAGAGAATTGAAATGTAATAAATACTTAAAATGCGTTAAGGTTTATTTAATATGTGTGAGTTATAAACTTATTAATTTATTAATTGTTATAATTTTTTAATATTTTTATTTTTAAGAGGAAAGATTTGTCCAATGATTGATGATGACTGGACAAATCTTTTCTCTTCAAAGTGAAAATATAAAAAAATTATAACAATTAATAAAATAATTATAAATAATATAATGGCGTAATTCAACAAGATCCTAATTAAAGTAATGTTCAATTAACATTTTCCACCTTGTTTACATCGCGAAATTGCGAGAATACGGGTATATGGTATCGATGAAGAGAATGGATTTGTCTGACCGTGTTACGAGCCAGGCTAGCTCAGTTGGTTACAGTACCACGACGGAAACGTGAGAGACCCGGATTCGTATCCCGGCCCTTTTGAGTTATAAAGTTTGAGGCGAAGATTAATTTCAGTAATTAAAAAAGCCAAACAATATTTCTGGTTAAAAAATAGGGGCAACACAATAATCCACGAAAAAAAGCGTCAAGTCTCACCCTCAATCAGGGTACTTATAAAAGCTGGGTGACCCCAGAATGGCCTCCGAATCCCACAGAATCGGTTAACGGCTGATAACAAAATAAATAATGTATCTACTGCAGCCAATCTCGTACTCAGCTACCCCGCATTCGCCTATCCCTTCTATTGCATTATTCTTATAGATACAAGTTAAATCGGAAACTTGTCAGTTTCTAAGTTTTAACCTGTTATAATATTTATCAATCATCCATATTACTTACATATGAGATTTATAAGTGGGAAAAGACATATTTTTAATGAAATCCTCTAAAACATCAGGATATACTTGAAATACACTACTAATTATTACTTAGTATAAAACTATTAAAAAACCACCATCATAACAATGGTTTTAAGTATTAAGATCTTAGGTATAGAATTATTTTTCACTTGTGGTACCTTTAACTACTTTTTAGAGAAATCATTGAGGTTCGGGCTTTATGATCGGTTCGTAGCATGAATTTAGTTCGATATTTATAATGTTTAAAAATATTTCGTTTCATATCCGACCTCTAATAACCTTTTTTCAACCATACTGTAATTATATTTGAATAATATTTGTGGGCTTGCATATGTGGGGAAGAGAATTGAGGTCAGAAAAAATTCTTAAATGGGGTTGAACTATTTATTTGAAAGCCAATGTTTTACCCACATTGGTCAAATCTTCGATTTTTTTCAAAAATCAATGTTTTGACTTGGTAAAATGGATATTTCAAAATGGATGAATTTTCCATTTACAAAAGCATTACATGCCTTCTTTATCTCATTTGTTTTATGATTTTTATTTTATAGTGATCGTGAAATAAGTGTAGTTATTTTTGCAAATACCTTGATAAATTTTCTATACTTTCATGAGATACCTGTAAACTGTTTTGTGTAGTACCGGAAACATAGTTAAATTTTCTATTTTTTTGGTCCATCCCTTGTCATTCTTCTGTAGCAATGTAACCTAAAGCAATCAATTTTGTTTTTACTAAAATAGTTTCATCATTCTGAGTTCACAACTGATGTTTTGTGAATGATTAAGATAATTTCTATATCACTGTAGTATTCTTCTTCAGGATAGATAACAATATAACCTACGCAAAACATTTCGTTCTGTATATTTGAGATCATCGCAATGACTATGACAAAAGCTCTTTGAAACTTGGATGGTGTGTTTCTTAACCCGAATGGAATATGGATAAATACAAAATTGCAATTTTCACTATTGAATGCATTTTTGGTACGGATTATTTTTCCATTTCTATAAAATAAAATTTACAAATCAAATCAATTGTTTTGAATATCTTTGCTCTTCTTAAGTGATTTTTTAATGGAAATTGAAATCTTTTTAGGGTAGATTTAATTTTCTGTAATGACCAATTTTTTATCCTTTGTGCATCCAATTTCTTACAATCAACCAAAGGGAATTATATGGAAACTTATTCGGGTTAAATATTCCGTTTTTCAATCAGTTTTCAACCTCCTCTCTGATTTTTTGTTATAATTGTTTCATTGTAATTAACAGAATATTAATTACAGTATGTTATCTGTCTAGAGCTTATTTTGTGTCAATATTTATGAATGAAAATTTAATTAAATTCTAAAACTGCGAAATGTTAATAAGGATCTTCTTGCACATTGTTTAAATACATTAAATTACAGAGTAAACGAATTGCTAAAGTAATCTTTGCTCATTGCCTACCTTTATTTATGCAGATAAAAAAAATTCTAAATTCTTATGGCTTATATTAGAAATGTCGGAAAAGTTAAGTAAGCCGAGGGTTTTGGGCATGAAAGTGATATAGCCCTTAGAAAAAGCAGGTGTGTGCTCTTCAGCCCCAATGCAAACAAAGCAGCGAGATTTGCCCTGGAAGGGATCCAGCCTATAGCAGGGCTCCCTTCGGGCAAAGCCGACTTACAATTCAGTATAGGAAGCTCTTTTATACCCTTCTCAATCCTCCATCTATAGCACTGTAATGTAATTCGAATTTGTAAAAGATTCGTAAGAGTAATACACTAAAAAAATATTTTAATCCTGGTAATAGAAAACAAATATTTTTTTTAATATAGAAATAGTGAGGTTTTATTTTTGTTTTTAATGGTTACTATATTTTTACCATATTTTTAAATCTGTATCTACATCGAGCAAATGTCTGACCAGAATTTAAGCAAATATTTCGCTCACTTTAATCAATATTCGTCACTTCACAGTCAGTGTGGGCGCTTTTCAAACAAAGATTCGTAAATCGTAGGAGAGGGCGTCGCTATATTTGTTCATAGCCAATGTTCTGCTTCTGACACTAATATTTAATATATGATATTATAATAAATTTATTCTGGTTCTTGTGGTTCAATAATAAATATAGTGCTAAATTTACGACTAAATGTGTATTTATTTGTATTTAGCATAGCAGAATCGTCACAATTTCATAGTGCTAAGTCGGGCACTTATGTACTTCAGCTTGAAATGGAGTTATTGCTCATAGTCCATTTGGAGCCAAACCTACGAGAGGGACACTACCACGCTTCCCAATGTGCAATTAACCCTCTCCGGACAAAATTCGACTTAACCACTTATTCACCGGGGCTGCAGATATATATAACAATAATCTTTGGTTGAATAATTAATCTTTTCTGATACAGGATCAGCAGCACAATCATAATAATTCGAATAACGCCCTCCAACATTCTCTAATAAATATACACTATAAAGTATAAACTCGTGTTATTCCAAAGGAAAAATATTGGCATGTTTTAATAAAGTCAAACGATTTTAACGATGAATTATTATTGAGGATAATTTCTCAACTTATTATTTATTTTAATGTCCCTAATTTTTATATTATATTCTTTGCCAGAGGTGTGTGTACACCGATTTACTAATCAGTCAACATAAAGTCTTAGAATTGTCACTGATGTAAAAATGAATGCGTGGTGAACCAGATTCAAATACACAGTTCAATCATTAAAACTAATTATTTATTGATATTATTTTGGATATAACTAATACATACTTTGAGAAATTACAATCAATGATTCAGATTTATTCTTTCCATAAAATATAATTAATTAAAACTTTCCCAAAAGGGGGTACTTCTATGATTCTTCGTCGGGTTGGGCATCTCCCTCACCTCCCAGATGCCCAGCACCTCTTTCCTCTCTTGTTGGCTTTCTCAGCAGGTTTATCTTTTCAAGGAATGCCCCTTTTTGTAGGTATATATATATATATATATATCCCCTTTTAATATACTTTCTCCTAGGTTCTACTACTTCCTTGCTACGGGGTCTTTTTATACTTGATTTGTAACAGTAATTTCTGACAATGGACAACCAAGATTTTTTTTTAAAATAAAAAATAAATGAATTTTTCGATTCACCATACTTTAACTTTCCCAAAAATATTTTGTTTATTTATAAAAGATTATTTTTCGTCGAAAACATCGCGTTCGGATTATGAAAAAAATTATGCGGGAAATGAGAAATTATTAAACGCTACATTTTTGCTTGTTTGCATTTTTTTTATAAGGAGTTCATATGAAGTTTTTGCATTTTCATATAGAATATTGTGTTCATATTAAGAAATAAAACAATTGCTTATTAATTAAATTAACTTATTTCAAGTAATGAGTCAATTATTGTTATTATTGGAATCTGTTTATTCAATAACTATTAGTTTTATCAACATAACCTATATATAACAAAGATTTCTTTATGATCTTATTTTGCTTAAAACTTCGTAATGCAGAAATACTTTCTTCATCACAATCACTTGGTTAACTTAAAGACAAAGTAGAGAAATCTTTGCAAGTGCGGATTCAGAGGGGGTGGGGCACGGTGGGCCTTTTTTTTAAATAGCTTTGGTTTTGATTTGAACTTTTTTGTTTGTTTCTGATGTCCATGATACTTGTGTTTCTGCATCTACTATTGAAGAAGATGTAGGAATTTCCAATATAGGTTCTGAGTGAGACATTCAAGCCTGTGTTTTCTATGTTTTCGTTATTCAATATTGATGGTTGAATAACATCACTGATTAGTGATTGTCTCATCCTTTTGACACCAAGAGGTCTTGGTTGGGATGAATGTTCGAGGATCCTCTTTGTTTGGCTATTGAATTTGGTTGGTACTGCTTCTTTTTTCAAAACTATTGGACCCCATATTAATTTAACTTTAATGATATTTTCTACTACTTCTTCTAACTGGACAGAAGAGGAAACAAAAAAAAAAAAAAAAGAACAAACTCACTGCATCTGAAAATGGTGTTTGTTTATGACAGAGTTTACATGCACTATACACTGACTAGCTATTCTAACTTAACCCTATATGCAATGTAGCAGATCTATGAGTACAAAGGTTAAACTTACATTAAAATGATCTTCACAGGCATAACAGTTTGTAGAAGGAGCGAGGCTATCTTTTCTTCTCGTCAGAGAAAACCACTTTTTACTTGTTATTAGATCCATGGGGACTATAAGGTACAGTTTTGATTTTGTGGTGCTATCACACATTGGCACACAACAGTATTTGAAAGACATGATAAGTGATTTAAGCTAAAAACGTTTCAAAAATTACAAGGAAAACTGACGACAGCGATGCGAGATAAATTGACAACAAGCCTGATGACGTCACAATATGTCTTATCAAAACTAACCGTTTTGGCGCGAGATTCAAACAAAAAATTTTCGAAGTCAGAAATTCCATGTTTAAAAAAAATATTTTTCCATTAAAATTAGCGGAAGCCCATTATTTAAGGTTGATAGATTTCATTGAAACGATTTTTGAAAATCACCTTAGTTGTCCATTCTTATTTTAGCTTATCTCCTCTAAAATCTAATATGTTATTTACGTTACACAGCAATTCATACAAATAATAAAAAGTAAGTATAGCAAAATCTTGGCCAGTTCTACAAGTGTCCTATATTATGTTGATTAAGCTCCTGAAGAATTGGGGGAAAGGGGTACATACCCTGGGCAGCTTTATTTAGAAAGTAGCATATTTTTGCCTAAACAAAAAAAAACAACTTTTTTTTTCGAATGGATTAGCCATAATTCAGTAAATTTGAATGTTAACTCATGTTCTTTATTTCGAATTATACATTTATAAGGTTGAATTTTAATGGAGTGGAAGAGCGATTTTGGGGGAGGGGAGAAAAAGTTTCACCCCTGTACTAGTGCTTTTCACACTCCGGATTTATCTCACCGAATACTGAAAATATTACCATGAGATGGCATTTTATTTTAATTACGTATGACAGACGTTATGTTCCAAAGTAACAATTAAAAGTCTGCATTTAAAGATATCTTAAATATTATCTTAAAAGTCTTCTATTTACAATGATGAAGCTGCTGAAAGTTGGGAGATTGTGTGAAGTGGTGTATAAAATTTAAACCAAAACTTCTGAACACAAGCGAAAAGTACGTGTATATAACCTAAGGACCTGCTATCCAAGGGTTAGCATAACAACCATCTATGCCCAACATCGGGAATTCGAAGCTAAACATTTGGCTCTAGATGTGTTAAATGGGGTAAAATATTCCTTGGTTATGACGGGCTACGGAAGGGACGTAAAATGGGGGTCCTGAATTTCGGCGTTGCCAGGTAATCGTTAAATATCCCAATTCTAATTATAAATTTGAAAAATTTAGGACTCCCACTGGAGCAGATGTTCTTCAGTTAAGAAACGTCTATTCAATGAGTTAATAAGGTGGTTGTCTTCTTATCACAAGCTTTTAGCGAGATTGAGTAAGCCCCAGCTGTCAACGCCGACTCCTTAAAGTAGAATTTATTTTCATTGTTTTGTTTTTTATATGTATGGATGTACATAAAAATAATTTCATTTATTTTATTATATATAAATATTGATTTAATTTGTTTTTTATTGATTATTTTTGTATTTGAGTATTTCGTATTGTTACAATCAATTATCCTGCTATGCTCGTAAATCGGCACTCGTACATTATCGCGTATATCACGTGACTAGTACTGATCAAGTCAGTATGTTACGAAAGCTAGTGAAGTGTGGTCTTGGGGAGGTAGTCGCTCCGTATTGCTCAGTGCAATCGCTTCTTCCTCCCTGTGCCTCTTCTCAGCTCACTTTGGCACAATGCTACATTTATTCACACTCCTGTACCATGCACCGTAATGGGGCACACGAGGGCGAGAAGAGGACACACTTCACTAGTGCTGGCTCCACAACATGTAAGCATAACCATTTTCATTTTTATATTTTCAATATTCATAAAATTTAAAATTTCACGTTTTTCTTTAAAAATCAATATTCTTATTTCACAAATATCCTAAGCTGCTGACTCCGGCCAAATCAATCGGTCCGTGCTCAACCTTTCAACCTGGGAAAGGCAGACGGCCGCCAAATTGTTTGGTACATGTAAGTACATATACCATCATTATCATAGTCGTTCCTCTCTACCGCTCTGCAGTGTGAGGTTTCTTTCTGTATAGCCCGGACCACACCGTACGATCTTCTACCATTTCTCTCCTTCTGTTCCATTCCAGACTTCTCTTTGCTTAATACCATCTTCCCAGGTACGTCGGGGTCTTCCTCTGGACCTTCTTCCTTCAAACATATACCAAATCATTTTATTTATATGTAACCAATTTCTAATAATTGTTTTGAACTATAAACAACTGGCGTATTTTCACAGGACAGATTTAGATTTTTAATGCTAAAATCTATCATGCCTGAACACCAGCAGGGTCCTAGATTGGATATGATCCTTATCCAGCTGCTAACAGTTTAACTATAAGTCTTGCCATCTCCGTGAATCGAAACCAGCTTCATACCTTCGGCATAACGATTGAGCACTCTACCACTGAGCCACTCCCGAGCAGGATAAAGTGACGTTAAATGAATAAACATGAATATTACTACTTTCGATTACTTAAGTATTTGAATTTATCTACATCTGCGAATTCCTGCAAAACTAATCACTAGCAGACTTGATGAAACATTTAATTATACTTATTTGAATCGGAGGAAAGGGCCCTGATGAAGAGGGAACTAGATTGGTAAGCCTGGAACGGCGATTTTATTTGTCTAATTAAGGGGAAGAAGAAGCCCCCGCACAGCGCAAAGTTTAAATTGAGTTCTATGTTACAAAGCTCCTTGGCCTGTGTACCCTAGTCTCTCTTTAAATGAAACAGGACATTAGGTCCTTTTAACGATGGGGGTATTTAAGTTTAGACTTTTCTAAAATGGAGTCCATTTGGAGGAAATGGATGTTCTAAAAATCAAACCATTACAAACGATAATGAGAAATTGTTTAGATTAGTTTAAAACCCAGCAAAGTTAATATTCATAAAAATTATTGTTTCTAAAATTCTGAATACATATCCATAACCTTCGATTGGTAAATGGTATGTATGGTATGTTATGTATTGTTACGGGCTACGGGCTATATTTTACGGGTGTAAAATGAATTAAACTATTAAGAAATTAAAAATAATACAATGAGATTATATAAACAATCAAATTACTAAACTAATATAAATTTACATTAACAATATTCTACAGATTATAACCTAGGCCTAACTGTTATATAATTACTAAAATAATATAAGATATTGCTAATACTAAATCACTTAACTATCTACATAAATTTGTACAAATACAATAAAATTACACTATAGTTTATAACTAAACGTCAACACTTACAGTCCTCTAATTAAAGTCCACCGACCGTAAGACCAAATGTGACAAACTGACACACACTTTATTACACTCACTTGTCACTTATCACTGACTAGTTCACACTGCCACTGTCACTGTCACGGAAGTCGACAACTTCTCTACTACTTCGGCTGAAACCAGCTGTTTCCTGTGCCTTTTATACAGGCAAGGTTGGTCGGGGTGGGGGGGCTTCTAGAAGTTCTGAGAATTGACTCGCCAGATTAACATGCTTCTCGATCTTTCAAATTTCGTAATCCCTTCAGCCGTCCTAATCCTCCCGGCCCGGAATGGCCCGTCTTTCTCTCTCGGACCGTAACAGTATAATTTTCATTGGTATTGAAATGTTTGGGGATGCGGTCAATAGAATTTACACAAAATAAATTAGGTTGTTATATTTGTGCCATAGATGTGGACATCATGAGGGGTGAGAGTAATTTGCATCCTTTATTATTAGAATTTACTGTATTTCTTATAATAAACACTCTCTGGAAAGTAATTTATAAGTATCCATCTTACAATGATTAGTGAAATACATCCATAGTTATTAAAGGAATAATTTATCCCCTGGTCATTTCCATTTCTTTTTTTTAACACGTCTTCTTTATTTTATGCAAAATTTACGACTTCCAAATATTTAAGTGGGAGCGGAGTGGCTCAGTGGTAAGTGCAATGAGTTGCCATACCGAAAATTCTGGTTCAAATGCAGCTGCAGGCAAGACTTTTATTTAGTCTGTTAGCTGGCGGAGATGGATCAGATGGGATCTAGGACCCTCCTAGGCCTCCCCTAGGCTCCATAAATTGGAAACCCAAAATAAGGGGGGAAATCTGGCGGTTGAGAGTGATCTAGGACACCACCCAGCGCTACCGTGCACCATGAAACAGTACCCCTGAACTGAACCCTAAACCGGGTTCACGGTGGTCGTACAGGCTTTTTTTTTTAATATTGAAGTGCTACTTCTAAAAATCAATAAACTTTTTCAGACGCGGTTAATCATACATACAACGTTACATGTAAATTTTCTTGGTTAAAATCTAATTTATGTAATATTTTTAAATTTAATAATAATAATAATGTCTTTATTTATTCTGGGACAAGTCCCTTTAGAATTACAATACAGGCGTTGTAAGCTATCATGCCATAGAGTGTAAAATAATTACATCTAATTAATTATTACAAGTAATTTAGTAAGTGAGAAAGAATAAAAAATAAATACAAAATAATATTGAAAAAAATGCGAATTACCTTCAATGACAATATTTTAAAATTAGATTAGAAGAAGAGAAATAAAAAATTAAAATAAGTTAACAATAATTATATAAGAGAAACAAATTTATGCCAAGAAAAAACCCAATAAATAATGACGAAAAATCAAACAATACTATCAATGATTTACATTCAATCCAGAGGGATTGAGATGCCTTTGTTTTCCTAATATCTAACTAGATGATATTAATACATATGTACGTAGAATACATTTAGATACATGGAAGAAACCACTCTTGTTGGTACTAACCTCACCTAGGAACTAAGGTAACATTGAAAAAAAAATCTTCGAAAGAAACGGCCATAACTTAAATCATGCCCATTTCTAAAACGGTTATGGTATATTGAAGAAGTATTTGAGTTAAATTGATTAAATTAGTCCATTTTTATCTTTAAAATTAGATGAGCTTTATTATTTATTATTTTGTTAATTTACAAATGACTGATTGTAAACGTAATAAATAAGTATATTTGTGGTTATTGAAATACTATATGATATTATTTAATAGCGAGCTCCTCTTAATAATTTAAAATAAACATAGCTAGTTATTTCTTGCGTACTTTGTGGATTATAAATATTATTACTAAGTCAAATATATCTTCAAAGCCGAAAATAAATAAAGACATAGGTGTAGTTGCAAATAATTAATTGGTAGGGGATGGGGAGTAGTGATTCATTAGTAATTGGAACCTACACTTTTCATTCAAACATCTCCCTTGAGGTGAATTAAATGACTGGTAGTGGAAAAAAGCTAACAAAACTAGCTAGCTATATTTACAGTTAAAATCTAAATATAAACAAAGATAGACATATGCATCTTATGGTACATACATAGCTATGCATACGTAGTTATGTATACACAGCTTTGACTGATGGAAACCAGGCCAAAATAAAAATAAAGTAATTTCAGACTGAAAACCTTTTGATTAAAAAAAATCATATCAAAAGCTTGATGCAAATTGAATGAAGTAATATATCTATAATATATAACTAACCTATGTTAACTATGGCATTGATAATTTTTAAAAACAACCTAAACGAAAATACGTTGGCTGATAAGGGTTAACAAATTTTCAATACCAAAAATACCATTTGAAAATATCGACCTACAAACGTAGAACTCTTCAACGATATACTTACTCATAATACATTAAATAAAATTAATAAAAAATTTTAAGTCAACTAAAATTACTTCAAAAGAGAAAATACTTAATTACTTTTTAGTGTATGGAAGATGTAAATGAATTTATAAACGTAATAAAAGTCTGAGAGAAAAATAAAAGTTGATATATTGAACAAAACAAACTTACAATAACTTGCCTCTGCTAATTTTTACACCACGTACACACAATCAACTTTTTTGCCAGGTAATAATAGGTTACCCCAGTGTTGCAGGTGTACGAAGTTGTATTAATATACAATTTAATTAAATTGTACAACAGTTCGATGTTCCTGCCTGGCAACACTGGGTGGTAACAGTCACCGGGTGTAACCTCATTAAATGTTATTATGTGCTGCAACATCACTTCCCCCCAATGACCTCATCACAGAAGCGGACAGGAGGGCGAATGAGGCGTCCTCGCCGAGTCCTGATGTCCGATGGAAGATTGTCGGGTTCTGTGGCAGGTGCATTGTCAGAAGTCGGATAAACACCGGATGGCGATGGTGCATCGGTTGTTGCGCTGGCAGAGTCCTCCAGAATGTACGCTGGCTTCAGTCGGTCCGCGCTGACGGTTTTCTGTCCTTTGGCAAGCTTGATGATGAAGGTCTTCTCCCATCTCTCGAGAACTTGGTATGGTCCGGAGTAGGGTGGAGTCAAAGGTTTCCTGACTGCATCATCTCGCAAGAAGACGTGGAAGCATGTTTTCAGGTCCTTGGGGGTAAAGGTTGCTGCTTGACTAGGACAATGCAACGCAGGCTGCAGGCGCTTGAAGTGTTCCCGTAGTTTGGCAAGGAATCCTTCTGGGTCATCCGGTTGGGAGGTGATCTCCAACAGCTCTCCGGGGAGTCGGAGTGGTTGGCCATATGTCAGCTCGGCAGCACTCGTCGAATTATCATCCACCCCTCAAGCCAAGGAGGACTGTGGGCAACAATTCGGTCCATGAGCTTGAGGTGATGAGCTGTGCTGTCAGGGATGCCTTCAACGACCCGTGCCATCTTTCGACGATTCCATTGGACTGCGGATGGTAAGCTGTGGTTCTGCAGCGCCGTGTACCCAGTAAGTTAAAGAGTCGAGTGAAGAGCTCGCTCTCAAACTCCCGACCTTGGTCGGTGGTGATTCGGGCAGGGACGCCAAATCTGGAGATCCAGGTTCTGTAGAGGGCTTTGGCGACCACTGTTGCAGAGATGTCCTCGATAGGTTCAGCTTCCGGCCAGCGGGTGTACCGGTCCGCCATGGTAAGGCAATATCTCTTCCCGTCCGATGGTGGCAGAGGTCCGACTATATCGACATGAATATGTTCGAATCGACCAGCTGGAGCGAAGATACCTGGAGGTGTAATGGTATGCCTATGGATCTTAGAACGTTGGCAGGCGATGCAACTCCTGGTCCAGGTTGCTAGATCAGCGTTCATTTTCGGCCAGAAGAACCGCTGTGAAAGTAGTCGACGAGTTCCACGAACGCCAGGGTGACAGAGGCTATGCAGCTTCCTGACGACGTCCTGGCGGAGGGACGGAGCCACATAGGGTCGAGCCTTGGGGGTCGAGAAATCACAGAGGAGTGGTCTGTCCAAGTTCGGTAGCTCGATTAACTTCAACTGCAAGTTCGGGTTTCGCAGTAAATCTGGTATTGAAGGGTCTTCTTGTTGAGCTTTGGCAATGCTCCCCATGTCATCCGGGCTGCTTATTTCCTCCAACCGCGACAGGGTGTCAGCCACTTTGTTTTCTTCACCAGAAACATGGCGTATATCGCTAGTGAATTGACTGATGAAATTCACGTAGCGAATCCGCATTGCTGTTGCTGTCTCTGGCTCTGGTAGAAAGCGTAGATCAGTGGCTTGTGGTCTGTCAGACGGCTGAAGACGCGACCTTCTACGTATGGCCTGAAGTGCTTAATAGCAATATAGATGGCGGTGAGCTCGCGGTCGTAGGCGGAGTACTTCTGCTGTGCTGGTGTGAGGCCCCTTGAAAAGAATCCTCCAGGATCTTCCAACTTTTTTAATACAAATAAGAATATCTGTTCAATTATACAATGAGAAATAAATAAGGATGAAAACATAAGTCAAAGACTTTTTAAAAACTATTCCGAACAAAGGCGCGGGGTGTGATAATTCGAATGCCATTTTCCAAAATAAAAATAAGCCATAAAAGAAATCTATCTTGAAGAAACTTCTCAGCGGCCCTTTAATGAAAAATATGAAAAGTAGGAGGGAAAATTGGATTCGTGAGCTGCGACCCACTTTCACAACTGTTGACGAACTTCTCGCTTCTCACTGCTTCCAACTTATTTAAGCTCAATAACCCCCAATTTAAGGTTTTTCTCCAGTTTGCTAACGACAAACAATCTTGGTTCCTTTTACCGAACCCAATTGATACTTGAGTGTCAGAAATCTCGGGTTTTTCCTTATCAACTTTTACTGAAATCGTTCTTGGCAGACTTTTTCAAATGGCAATTATTACGAAGTTTCTCTGAATACCTTTCCCGGTCTATTATGTCTTCGATTCCAATGAATCTTTTAGCTTTAATGGATTAGTAGGTTTTATTGTGTGATAGTATAATAAATTAGTTTAAATATTGTTTGATATGGATTAATTAGCATTCACAAAAAAAACATAATTATAGTATTTGGAACTATAAAAAAATTAATAGAAAACTTCTAAATTAATTTATAAATAAACCAAAGGAATGTAAACATCCTTTCTGATAGCGAAGTAACATAAAAACTTACATTAAAGAAAATTCGCGATACAAATCTCTGACAATAAAAGGAAACCAATACCAGAAAGACTGTAACAGTACTGTGCTAAAAGAAATGCGCAAAGCATTCAAAGGGGATTGATTTAATGTACTCCAAAGAGTTGAATGGAAAATATTATTATGTTTATTTTGAAGAGAACAAAATAAAATAAATTATAAATAATATAATGACGTAAGTCAACAAGATCCTAATTGAACTAATGTTCAATGAACATTCTTTCCCTTATATACATCTCAAATTGCGAGAACACTGGGATATGGGATCCGTGAAGAGAATGGATTTGTCTGACCGTGGTACGATAGTATCTATATTTTGTTTACTTTAGTATAGTAGAAATTATTCTATAGTAAAGAAAAAGGGCGAGAAGACCATCCTGGGATGGACTGTGGGTTGCCATGAACCAGATCCGTGGTTATTGGATGTACTTAATGTCCCTCCAGCCTCTGACCGGACGACTCCCCCTTCTAATTACGGCATTAATGAGAGAACTGATCGCTCAGTGAGGTTTTCAAATGTAAATGTGGTGGGCTATGTGCACTGCAATGCGGCCTTCCAGCTTATATAGCACAAAAATAAGGCAATGGGAATTTCAATATGCGATTGACCCTGATATTTAAGACCAACTAAATGGGAAGAATACTTCCCAACGCCCGAAAAATACATTAAAAGTATTATCCTAAGGGAAAGAAAATATTAAATATCCCCTTTGAATAAACTAAGTTGACATTATGACAGCTCCGACGAAGCTAAAAATATTATGTTACCAAATTTGAAGAACTGAAAAATTTAAAAATGTAGGTGAAATAATAGAACTAAATATATTAGAAAAAGAAGCAATTAAAGCAATAAATAAATAGAGAATTAAAATTAAAACAGCCTTCCGTGTCACCAAAGATATTTACAAGAATTCCATAACCATTAATGCTAACCTCATGCACTACTCAACAGTAATACGCACTGTATGCGACAGAATGTTCAATGCTGAACAAGAAAATGTTGATGCGCGATCTATAAAACACGGAAAAAATATATTGAAACAAGTTTGGGACCGATTGAAGAAGAAAACTATTATAGACGACACCATAAGAGGGAACTCTACACATTACAGATGCAATAAGATAACGCTGATTTCAATTCTAGGGGCACTTAAAAAGAATGGACCCAAGCAGAAAGACAAAAATGCTATTCACGTAACTTAAAAAACTGAAAAAGACCATCACGTGAAGATTAAAATGGACATGGGGGTGAGGTCTCTCCGTTTGGTACTGAAGGACGTTCTTCACAGTTTTTAAGAAAGACCAAAGAAGAGACAGAATAAAAGTAAAACACAGGGAAACAATGGAATAGATATGAAAGAAAAGAAAAAAACAATTGAAACAGAATTAGTTCACAGTGGCTCGCTCGGAAAAAAAAAAAAATCAAAGTCGATGCATACACAACCTTCCACCACAATACTACTATTCTTCGATCACAAAAAACTAGTGAGCCGCATCACTAGAGTCCTACTGCTAACATTTATGAGAAATTCAGACAACCCTCCCATCCTCACCCCTCTCTTAAAATCCCCCTGGTACAGTAAAATAGATTCCGTCAATCATAGTTATCCTGATAAATATATATCTCAAATAAATAAATAAACCATGGGGTTAGGAAAAAAAAGTTATATACATGTTTGAGATCAATAATCCACACACTAAAATGGCGTAAAACATAACCTCTGCATTGTCCTCGCCTTCAACGAAAATGCTGGTCTTGTAACGACCAACAATATTGGCAACTTCACGCCTGGCTTTAATGAGAGTATCATCTGTTGCCATGGTAACCCCAGCCCTTTCCCATATAGCGGGGTTTTTACAGATCCCACCAAAGCCAACTTGATCGCTACCATTTTATATTCCCGTCTCTTTCTCAGCCTCGTGTCAAGGATTTTAGCCAAATATTTATAAAACTGATCTCAAAAACTCCAGACGTAGTAGAATATTATCATTTTTGGATTTTTGCAAAAAAAAAGTACTGCGGATTGAAATAATTTCCATTTGAAATTAGGTTTTCTTCTTGAGTACTGATCTCAGTTATTAGTGGAAAGCATAAGATTTACAAATTATAACCATCAATAGTGTATGACAGCCTTAATGAATAGTTAGGATTAGATTCAATAGAATTTGATGAGTGGGAAATAAGCCTATTCATTTAATCGAAATATTTGACTAAGATTAATCAAATTAAATGTTCTATAAGACTCCGAATTTTACCCTAGATATATGATAAAATACCTTTGATGGAAAACCAGTTTATTTAGTGTTTTGAGTTTGGTCATATATTTAAATCACAACCAGTGTAGAATGATATTTGTTTTATGAAGTGTTATGTTTGAAAGTGGTATGAGTTTTATATGCATCGAGATATGTTTATCATTCAAGGGTTTATAATTTAACAGAATAAAAATTTTTATTATTACTACTTTCAAAAGTAACAGGTCATAAAATGAGTTTAACTGATTTTTTTATTAATTTACTTTATTTTATGTTTGATTCATTTAAATAACCCCTATATTTAGGTATATCACGAACCCTTATATATATATATATATATATATATATATATATATATATATATATATATATATATATTATATTGTTTGTTCACATACAAACTATTCGTTTATTTAGTTATTTATATAATATTAATATTCATCCAGTGAAAGTTTAAAAGACCAAGCGAGTATATGTTTCTGTTGTTAGTATAATTATAAACTATCTAGAAGAATCTATATGAAACGTGAATACAGTTTTGGAAATGCCTGGATTTTTAATACTCTTAGTAATAGGTTTGAATTGTTTTAAGATTTGGATAATCAGGATCCGAACTCAAGCTTTATATATAACTAAAATGGAAAGAGTATGTTAGTTTAACTAATTACAAGCTAAATGCAAAATTATATTGATTGTTTATGCTGTAATAACCTCTTGTTCTGCTGTTGAAGAGTTAAAACTCATCAAATCAATGATGAGCAGCACTGATACCAGTCGCCTAAAACTCAATATCACCATTATTCAATATTCAAAGACCGTGACAGTATCTCGTCCCAAGACTTCGAAACAAGTCAAAAACCTTCCTCCCTGCCTGAAGTTTATGACGAGTTGTTCCTTATTATGTCAGTGTTTTTCAATTTTCAATAACGGCTTTTATGTCTAAATATCTACATTCGTGGCTAGAACTATCGGACGGTCGGTGACCTATTATATTTATACCTATTATGAGTATTATGCTATGTAGATCTATAACTCCTAAATTGTGACATTGCTTCCATGTTGTCAGTATCGTATCTTCCTTGACCTCCTCTTCCCTTCTATATGTATATACATTCTAGCTTTAAAATAGAGATAGAGAACAGAGAGAAGATGGTATGACAGAGAATGGATAGTAAAGAGAATAGATAAGAGATAACTAACTTATGTAATCAATCTAGTTAGTTCACATAAATAAGTCTATTTGTTTATCAATGTTATATCGCTTCACTTCACAATAAATTTAATTCTTTCTTAAAGGTTTAAAATAAACTACTATTTGTAGCTAATAATAATAGATATTTGCTGTAATCTAAGTAATTCAGCAAATGCACTCTCCTACAAACAAGATTGCAACTCACATGTTTTCAATATTGTTTTAAAATCAGTTTTTGCAGATTCTATATCTTGTGATGTTTAGAAGACGTCGTTAGAAGGTTTAAAAATATAATTAACATTAATTATTAAATAGCCAAGAATGATTTCATCAGCAGCAAATTTCATGTCATAATGACAAAAACATTTGCATTCAATATCGTTTTATTATTTTCTCTAATTTAAAAACACGTACACATATTGGAAGTACAATATAAATATATTTAAAACAATATTGCTAATACTATTATTAGAACTACTATCACAGAATTACTAATAGTATTATTAGAATTGAATTGTTGTATTTAGGTTTGTTTTGATCTATTACTACACTTAAATATCATTTCTATATATCTTTTCTATATCATTCAGACACTTGAAGAGGAAAATCTATCAAACTTATGGAGTAACAAAAGTGTTTGATATATCTTTCACCGTGTGACAGTGTCTGTTCTATCTTTCAGATTGATCTTTTATTCCATCAGTTCTCGTTTAGCGTGACGAAGATGCACCTTAGCATTTAGTATATCATGGAATCTAAAACCTCCATTCCAACAGAAATTTTTTTTTCTATCTTAAACCGAAACATTATGTTGATAAAAACATAAGATAAGATTTTTTTTTTTAAATATATGAGTTTATGAGACCCTATTTAAGGGTTCTTAATGAAATTCAAGAATATTCCTTAAATTATTTTATTTATTAAAACATTTTTTGTATATTTTATACAATTATTGATGCAATTATTTTAATGAAATTTTAATATATTAATTCAAATTATCGTCGTGAAGTACTATAGATATATAATAGTTTCTATGTATCTGAGATAAGATCCTACGTCAGAGATGATCTTTTTTTTTGTTTTTGTTTTTTTGCGAACCAACCAAAACTAAGTAACACGCAAATACCACTTCATATCCTCCTTATCTTTCTTTCTCCCGTCCTCTTCCTCCACATTTCCTTCTTTTTTTCAGAGTGATGAGCTTTTTCTCCTTTATCCATTTTCCACCCCCGCGCTCTCTCTTGTTCCAAAATAAACTTAATATCTGAAAGAACCCCTAAATTGGTTGGGATGCTCTTTATTAAAAGTATATTTTTTAATTTTTTAGTGAAAAAACGTTTTTAATCACTTTAAATTGATATCCCAGAGATATTTATGATGGCTCCATTAAAAAGCACAATAGCTCGAAATGCTTAAATGGAATTTGCAAAGTACATTTATATATGTTCAGTTATATATAGTTCATTTATAGACCACATTTATATATGTTCATACATAATCGAAATAACTATCACACTTGAGGTAATAAAATAGTGTTGTAAATTACTATACATACCTTGAATTTTTCATTAACTTCAAGAATTGTTGATAAAAAGTAATTATACGAAAATCGAACAAAGTTGGGCGAGTGTCTTTCTAAACATAAGTGTGACAAAATGTTCTTTCAATGTACGAGAGGATTATGTTTTACAATCTTTAACGCTTCAGTTTCAAGCTTCGTTAAACTTAAAGTTCGGGTATTTTTGAAGTGACGTAATCCAAAAGGAGGCTTTTAAGCTTTGAGGTGAAGAGATAGACGAAAATAACAAGATATTTATGAACCATTTTTTGCATAAGGTCTCTTTTAATTCATTTTTTTTCTACTTTAGGGTGCCTTATTAGGGCAAATTAATTTTCGAGTAACTAATTTTTTTTATTAAAGTTGAATACATAGTATGTTCTGTTTGCTATATTTATCAAATATGAAAGACAAACAAGTTATATTATTTACAGAGACAGAAACACGGACAACTGAAGGCAAGACAAAAGGAAGCGAAGGTAATGGGGTATTGATGTAAAATGAATAATTATTTATCATAGAATATTTTAGTTGTTGTGTTAAGATGGTCATGTGTAGATAATGTATATTCAATTATAAATCATAAAAAATATACTTATTCTTATTGCCATTAAAGCGTTTTTTTAATACAAATTTAAACATGATAACAAACAGTTGATTTAAATCCATGTCAGAAGGGAAAAATTATTCCCCTCTAGAGGACTGATATCATTTCCCCGCTTCTAAATAACTGTGGCCGAGTTATGCTCCTCTTTTCGGTCTAACCAGAACCGGAAACCACACACGGTCGTATTTTAAGCAGGCTCAGAGTTCCAAACTGTAGTTTTTTAGAGTTAAAAGTTACAAATTTTGATTGTGAAATATAAGGCATTATACAAATTGTAATGATTAATACTACAAAAATAATTACAATAATAAAATGTATTTTATTATCTATGTATTATACCTGTACAACTATCATCATCCATAGTATGACAATGTTTCTGTGGTACTGTTGTTTCATTTTTTTGTTGCCGTCATAAAACAAATGAGACTTAACTCCGAGTGATACCAATTTAAGTTTGTAACCCATCTCACTGTTGAGATTTCCCTCTCAAAAAAAAAAATTCAATATAGAGATACAAAGTTCACAGGATAGGTCAATAAACTTTATATGATACATCTAGTTCAATTTAAGTAGATAGAACAGAGCCTACTAAACATAATTAAATATTTCTGATCGATTTTTACATCCAAAAATTATAAACTCTTTAAATTCCATCAAGTGCACCTCTCGAAATGTTTAGATTTTGAATATTTGTCCAGTTGAAATATTATTCCACATTTGATTATAGAATGTGGATTAATTATGATTTCCAATAATACTGTTCATCTCCTAAAAATCCAAGCTTTCGAATGTCTTTTTGCCACCAAAAAAACTGGGTAAAATTTTATATCCAACTAACCATCAGATTTTCAGGTGCTTAAGGTTAAAACGTTGCGTCATTAATATTAAATAACGTCTGTTCAGAGGAATAGTTTGCATGAATAGTGTGAAAACTTTTATCTTCGAAAAGAATGGTTATTCCGTGATTTTCATTAAACTGTACAACAAATAGTCATGAAACGTCAAATATAAATTTTGGGAAGAACTGTGGTCTAGTGGTTAGCACAAAAACCTATTAAGCCCAGGATCGCGGGTTCCTAAACTGGAAGGTGGCCTTAGGAATTCGGTACAGGCATTTAGTAAGGTATAGTGACCGAGTATGTAACTATTTGCTATTCATAAAATTATACAGATGCTGAGTCAGCCTAAAGCATGCAGTAACGTGAAGTGAAGGGGAGTTTTCAGTATATTCCAAGAAATTAAGGAAAAACTGTAACGGAAGAAAACTGTTGTCAGAAGAGTCGCTTAAGCTGGAAGAGGAACTGCCAACGACCAAAGAGGAAAGTTCTTTCGCTAACATAAGATCAGAAACTTTCAGGGAACAGTTCGGAACAAACACACAAACCTCGCACACTTGGCACTTCAGGTGAAAGGAAAACTGCTTCGTTTGAGGTGTGAGACATACAAATATAGTGCTTACATTATTTGAAAACTGTTGCAATGACTTTTTAACTCATATTATCTCAATTTATAAAGTGATGAGCATTTACAACATGTTTTAGAAACCTAATGACAAAGCTGTATAAATCAAATACGCCATTTGGAAAACACATTGTCATCTGTTAAAGTAAGATCCACAACGAGGCATTATAAGTGGCTTATATGATGCATAGTAACATGTGGACTGACTGGAGTCAACGTATTATTTACAAGACTGAATCTACTCTTACATTAGATCTTATAAGGATATGATATAGATAAGTATGGTGATATGAGATGATGTCATTGTAATAGTCAACAGTATGTTTATCCATGACAGCTACTGAAAATATCTGGCCTGTTGTTTCCAGCAATTGATAGTTTAACAGTAACTTAACTTATAATACCTTATTACCTGTTCTTGCTTGTTTATTTAACGTCACTTCATCCTGCTACAGTACAGTGGGATGCTACAGTACTAAATTTTGCCAATCCAGGTTTAATTAGGATAGGGATCATTAACCTAACTTCGTACAAGCTCGGGACCCACGTTTAACGACCCTTCCGAAGGACGGCATAACCAAGGATATTATACTCCCTTTAAAAAATCCTAGGGCCACCTTCCGGTCTACCAATCCGTGATATTGGGGTTAGTAGTTTGTTATGCTAACCACTAGACCACAGGCCCCCATTGTTGTTTTTGTTCAAATATCAATATCATAAATAACTACCCACTATTCTTTTTATTTCATAATCGAGGGCAAAGAAGTATCGATTAGTCTGCTTGGAGTCACTTATAATGTAACCAGACTTGGTAATCAAGAAATACATAAATGGAAGAGGTACAATTAGCATATTTCGGCATGAATACATTAGTATCCGTTAGAAGTTTTGGGTATACTAAAAAGTCCTGGATGGTGTAAACCCCTTGTAATCTCTTTACGTAAAATAAAAATATTACTTTCAAATAATTCACTAAAAATAGCATAAACTATTTATAAATATATATATTGTGGTAATATATTACAAGTTTTATATTTAATGGTCATCGTTATATAATATATGTCATTGTCGTATATTGTCTAAAAGGTAGAATTGTTGGACATGTTGTTTAGTATTTAGATGTTTATTGATTGCAATAATTGTTATTAATCTTCTTTTTTTAAAATAATATTTTGTTTTATGTAAGAATATCTGGAACACCTAAATAAATTGCGTAAGGGCGTAGGGTAGGTAGTTTAAATGTCCCTTAGGGTTAGTAGCTTTAGTCTTAAGAGACAGAACGGCGGTTGTAGGCAAGAAGCAGGCAATTCAACATGTAGACTGTCACATTTAGCACATGGGCTCCACTTTTCTCTTTGTAAGTAGATTTTAACTACGATCAGCACACTATACATATAATGTTATCCAATAAAATGAAATAGGATCTTTATTTAATAACCAACTCTTGGCCAGTCAACCACGTCAATCTTTAGAGAAGAGAGGGGCATGTCTCTTATTCATTAATGATATAGAATTACTAATTATTAAGTATAACAAGCTCAGGGTGCCACCCCCATTTATTTTTTTAAATATTATTCAGTTCAAAGGATCTAACTTTTCCTTTAGATCATTGCTTGGGCAGTGAAGCTAATATAGCAATTTATTATCAGTACAATTGAACGACCAGTGTTTTTATGGCATCGAATAAAATTATGTTGTAACGAAGGATTGTTCACCATTGGTTTAAGAAATTTAAGCAGGTGACACAGTTTAATTCATAAATAATTCATTGATCCTATCTACCCAGAGGCGAAACCTCAACATCGTACTGCAGGGATATTGACATAATCCAACACAACCTTACCAAAAAACATCCTACATTGATTAAACAGAAGGAACTCTTACACGACAACGCCAACCCTCATGTTTCACGAAAAGGAGTGAAGGAACTCAACGACCTCGGTTACGAAGTATTCCCATATTCACCTTACTCGACAGACTAACTTAATTTCCGTCTGCTAAGAAATTTGTAAAAAACTTCTTTAAAAGTGAAATTTCTGAAAATGATTATAATCTCAAAAACGTATTTGAAGATTTTTTTTTAACACAAAATCCTGATTTTTTTAGTTCTGGGATTGGAAATTGACAAAATGCTGGGATAAATTTATAGAAATGAGAGTAAATATTTTGATTTCATAATGTTGTTTTACTGAATAAATTTTCTTTTGAAAACGGACATGTTGATGAAATTACTCTATAAAATATGTAGACACAATCTTGTAACTGTAACTTCTTTGTAAGAATTGAAGCTTCTTGTTTTATATTTTCATTTGAATTATTTTTTTCAAAATCGTTCTTCTGTGTTAGAATGGTATCCTTGTAGCTTTATATAGCTTGGTAGTTTTTTGTTTGTTCATTTAAAGTCACTTTATGCTGCTAGGGCTAATAGGACGATGCTACAGTGGGAGTCCTATACGTTGACTATCCAGGTTTAATTAGCTTAGGGACTAGTACCTGATATCGTACAGGCTCGTGACCCCCGTGTAACGTTCCTCCTTCCGAAGTACGGCATAGCCAAGGATTTTGTAGTCTCTTTAAAAAATCCTATGGCCACCTGACGGCCTAAGAACCCGCGATCTTGGGCTTAGTAGTTTGTTACGCTAACTACTAGACCACAGGCCACCCTCATAGCTTCGAAATGATTCGCGTTCAGAAAACTATTAATACAAAGTATTAATGGATAACAAGATTAATGTGGAACGAGGTTCACCCCGAATGTAAACTGTTCAAATCGTGAATGTAGCTACGACTTCATCAACCTGTAGTATTCCTGACATCTAATTACCGCCTGCAAAATTTATGGGCGGCCTAAGATGGCTCCCTACAGCCTTGTGTTTGATCTGGAAACCATAAATCAGGCTAAATGTACCAGAGAGTCTCCAGGAGATCAATAAACCTAAGCACACAGGCTGCCAATGAAATATTAGAACCTTAGGCCCTTTAAGGTGCTATTGGATTATACAGCAATCGTTTAAGTCTATTTGAAAGCTAAATGATCCCGAATTTATTTCAAACATAATAAACTTTAAATGTGAAGATTGGTTTATATTGCTAACATTCATTTTTTTTTATTTTATGAAACATTGACTATTTAAATATAATAAATCAATGGATAACAATAATCAGTTTATACGGCTGAAACTAGCTTTAACATAAAATTACTAATCTAACAATAATTTCTAATTATGATGTAAAGTGATAATATTATATAATTTGGTATAATTATATTATAATAACAAGTGGGGTAGCTAAGTGGTAGATTGCTCATTTTCTGAGGCGAAGGTCTGAGATCAAATCCGGCAGTGACAGATAAATTATTTAATCTGTTAACAGCTAGGGGTGGACCGTGTGGGATCTAGGACCCTCCTGGGGCTCATCCGGCCTCTAAAGAACGGGTACCCGAAATAGAAGAGAAAATCTGGTGATTGAGCGTGATCTAGGACAAACCATCGCCCTACTCAACCGTAATCCAAGGGACGGTACTGCCTCTACCACATACTGAACCCAAGACCCTCTACCAGTTGTAAAGGTACAGGTTTATATTCAAAATTATCACAAAAATTTGCAAAAATTGAGTTGTCGTTCTTATAAATCCAAAAAAAAAAAAGATTATCTTGGATAATCAGATTTACTATTATTCTTGCGGTTCTTTGATTCTCATGAATTTGTGTGTTTTCTCAGTAGTGGAGGCATTGTGAGAAACTCATACATACATTTCTTTCCGAGTTTTTTTTTAGATTTTTGATCTGTTTTTGTCAAGATATTTTAATAGCCAGATTTCTGTTAATTCCTTCAAGCTTTTTTATACTTTCAAGTGAAAATGTATTTGGTGTTTCCTTTCTTGTAATTACGAAGAGTCCAAGACTGAGTGAATAAAATATGACGTAACCGGACTTAAATACTTTACCTAAGCCATCTTCTTAAATCTACTTAGGAATTCGTCAGACTTTACGATTCTAAGAATGTTGGGAAGTTAAGGAATATAAGTCAAAGTACATTCCTTTATAGAGGTGAAGTTTAATAGTAGATCTGGACCCGATAGTTTTTTAATACCACTAGCAATGCTTATTTTTTTTTAAATTTATATTTTTGTATAAAATGCTTTCCTAACGCCTAAAAAAATAACCTTTACCTTATGCATTAGTAGACTACATAAGTTAATAAAACACCTGATTTACTAACATAAGATCATCAAGTGGAATCAATACCATAGAATAGAATAAAAATGCTGTACCATTATAATATATGATAAGCCAACGGCCAAAAATCATACTATTTGATTTTGTCGAGGTTGCAATCAACTGTCAGGTTTTCATCTATTAAATTAAAGCTAACCACTTAATAAAGGTCGAATGAGCACAGGATAGTGGGCAGATTTCACAGGGTTCATCTATGACTGCTATCAGACTAAGTTGCTCCTCTCCTGCTACATGGACCCGGAATCTTTTGCACAACAGCTTAGTGCTCTTTACACTGAGCTTTGTCGCTCCCTTTTCATTATACCTAAAACAAAATAATCTCATTAAAAAATTATTGAAATGGCTTGGGATTTGCAATGCCTGTAGAATGTTTGATAGGAGTATTTTAACTGAGAAATTAAATAAAGTAATTTAAAAATAAATATGCATGTGGAAATGGTAGACTGGATGTATCTAATAAGAGTATGAAACGGTCAATAATGGTCAGTAAATAAATTACACAAAATAAGTTAAACTTTATTTGTGTCTAGTTTTCGACAAATTTTTAGGCAATATTCAAGGAAGATGGATGAAGAGTCCATCCAACTGCAGCTCATTATCTCTTCTGAAAAATAAATAGTTCATAAATTATTTTCCTTAGTGTTTGTTGCCTCATAGTTGTTGAAAATAGAGCGATTATATAATAATTAAAAACTAACGGTAAACGCTCATTATATATAAATAACCATTAAATGGTACTAATCATGCATGGATGTTCCTCAGACCAGAACATGTAGCGATAAGAATGATATCGGATGGTGGTTGTCTCATGAAAGCTCAAAGTTTTCATGGCAGTTTTATCACAAAAGCAACATAAAAGTCATGATGTCTCTTATTCAAGATTTAATCAAATGTAGCGGTTACAAGCCTGCCAACATAAAAACACTCAATAAATCCGGATCTGAACGTAAAATTCAAGCCGAAACGGATGTGTAGGTTGTCTGTGATTGCCTGCGATAAGGTAGAGGAAAGCAGTTAATTTCTTGTTGGGCAGCAGGAGCTCAAAGCCATTTCCCCGGTGTTCAATGTTATCCTGTTCACTACCACGTTTAATGGAATATAAACACAAAGGAGTCCAGATTCATTTCGTTGTGATGTAACAACGAGGGAGTAAGTTAACCCATACAGATTACATAACTTAGGAAATCATCACTTGTCTTAAATGATACAGTTCTAGAATGATTTTCATATTCTATTTTAATCGAAAAACTATTTTCTGAACTACTCCATAGATTATTATTCTTTCTCTTGGCTTGTTTTCACTCTAGATTTCCACCAATCTGCAAGCAAGAGAAAAAAAAGGAAACCCTTAGGTCGGGGGTTTCCGTACTATAAATATAAATATTTCCCTACTGTAAATTCTTTCCTGTTGATTATCCCTCATTAAAACAAAATCAAAATATACCAGGAGGAAGTGAATCCAAAAAATTCAATCGTTAAATTAAATTACACAAAAAGCTAAATTAAATTTAATAGGTGTGTAGGGAGCAGGTTTACTCCGCTTTAGGTCCCAAATTTGAAAACGGATGTGGTTTCAAATTGTTTATTCAGTTAACAGCCCTCAATCGACACTATCGGGTCTGTGGAGCATCCCAGGGCTCATCCTGAATCTATAAAGTGATACTCTTAATAGAGGGAAAACTCTACGGTTAAGCTTGATTTTTGACTTTTCCGTGTACTGAACCCTAGAATCTCGGTGGCTTATAGTAGTACAGGATTTTTATTTTTTTATTTTATGTTCAGTGGTGTTAATTCCCCTTAAGCTTCCAATGTTAACGGATTATGTCTTTAGTTAAGAAACGAATAAAAAAATTCCAAACAAAAGGTACTTTAAGCAAAAAACAAAAAAACGAAAATATCTTTCAATATTTCAAGAAAAAAAGGTAAGGAAATAAATAATGCACATTTCTACTTCAAAATGCAGTTGAACGCCAGAGAAAATTCTCATTTCCCAATCAATTTTCTTAACAAGTGTTTTATGCCTCTTTTGAACTGTAGCTCTTCTGTATTAATATATTTTGTGGAACAGCCGTACGTCCACTGGATTCCTGATAATTAATTTTGCCTGCAACCATTTAGTAATGATATCCATTACGCGACTAAAACTGGTGTGGAAAGTCCCACTTTCCCCCACTAGTAAGGGAAAACCACTTTCCCTAACTAGTGAGGAAAAGTAACAACCACCTAGATCGAATTTGACAATCGGGACTCTGTTATTTTAAATGTTAAATGGCAGTATTATAATATTATTCATTTTATATTCCTAAAATGTTAGAATATAGAATTTTAGAACTATTTTATATTTAATTCAAGAGAGATTTTATTTTGAAGCGATTTTATAGAAATATTTAGTATAACCTTAAATGTATTAGCACCTTCACACATAAGAAATTTGGAGATCTAGCATTAAAACCGTGATCAGACCACAAACAAAACAAATAATGTAAATAGATAGTGATGAATTCATAGAATTTTATTTTCTATATAATAATAAATAAAAGTTTCAATGACTAAACCGTCCTTGAGTTATAGTTTATGTTTATTTCGTGTCTTAACATGTATTTATGACTGTTTTGAGTTTTTGCTCTGTGTTCGATTTAAGTCTGAATCAACAGAATTTCAACACTATACATGGACTTTTTGATCAAGAATTAGCTGCTATTTAGGAATGTTTGATTCTTACATAAATCTACATTAAATATATAAAATAAATGTTAATGCTTACATTAGACAGAATAACCGAAAAAAAGCATTGTATGAATAAATTTTCTAAAGTTATTGTTTAAAACCTCTCATTTTTCACAAATTGTTATTTATTAATATTTTTCTTTAAATAATGCGATCGATAGAGTATTTTCTCCTATCGTGTATTGTACATTTTTTTTTACAAGTTTTGAGATTTGTAATGTATTTTCCTCTTACTAAGATAGTTTTCTGAAAATAAGAAGCTATTCCCGGCATTCAAAACGATCCAGAGAAAAATGAGGAGAAGAGATGGAAAACAAAGAAGTGATATTCTTAGAATATCGTTTAGCACAATCTTATTTCCAGGCAATCTGAATTCACTAGTAGAAAAGGCGCTGTTGGGACAAAGAATACGGTGCCTAGGAAGGGGAAAGAAATAAATCAGAAAAACAATATCTCCCAAGAAGCTACGGGGGGGGGGGAGGGTGCCCAATCATAGTCTCGGCATAAAGGTAAATAAAAGAAAAGACATAAAGGGTGGGGGGCAATTTTACTCCTTTGAAATTGTTTCTTTTCCGTCCGCGTTGTCAAGAAATTAAATTATTTATCTTTTGTTTTAAAATATTTTTTAATTTAGGTTCAGGGGTACTGAGGGGTACTCTATTTAATTATATTTCTTGGGATTTAGAAAACCTTAAGTCCAAAAACATTGTATTTCATCAATTTATTACACGTTTCGACCTGCATGGTCATTTTCAATATATACGGATCCCATTAGTCAACAAGGTATAAACCTTGCCTGCAATACATAAATAGAAAGAAATTCAACAATTAAAAAATTCAATATTATAAACAATTAAATAAAAACAACAATTATAGCAATTTTAGCAGTTACAAATTTATACAAGGTACTATAAAATTATTTTCTAAAAAGTTATAATTTATATACCATCATTGTCCTTACAATATATTATAAAACATTGAATTTTTTACTTGTTGATTTTTAATAATGATGCGTGTGATGGAAATCCTCTCGGGGCCACACACATCTCATGAGTAAACTAAATGAAAAATCATATCTGAGACAAATCGCCTAGTATAATATAAATTTGTCCCGACGCTAAAAACTAAATAATAATAAATAACATAATAAACAATATAATAAATAATATATTAAAATCCAAATTTCCTTAATACCTTATAAAAACGGGGCACTTAAACCCGCCGGCAAGATATTAAGTGGACCCATACTTCGGAAATGACATAACAGAAAATGGAAAAGGTGAAATCGAATTACTTCTTCCATCTGCCTGCTCAGATTATCACTTATAAGATCAATTTCTCATTTTCTTAGGACACAGATTCGATAACGTGGGAAATCGAATATGATTTCTGTTAACTTGAAAACAGTTGATGTGTTTCTTATAAATTATTATAGATTTTGTTTTCAGAATATATAAAATATATTCATAACATAGATGATGACATCAAAGAGAGGGTGAAAATGTGGAATAGCCATTACTGTAGTATTTGATGAGAAAATAGTTAATCCTGGATTAATAATAATGCCTTATGTTTTAATTATAATAGGATTGAATGTGAGAAACACTAAATGTAACATTTTCCTAGTGGTATGATAATGGATTTCCTAAATAGTAATCAAATTGTCCTTTGTCAAGAAATGGCACAAATCTTTAGTCCAATGTTTGGCAACATTTGAATCCTTCCTTTTTGAAACTGCTTGAAAATAATCGTATAAGTTGCATTTGTTCTATAAATATTTTGGAAACAACTAAAATATGACCACTAGAATTAATCCAAGCTGGATCCAACTTACATTTTATAAATACACAAGCATGAAATCCCTGAAAAGTAGCTGGTAAGCTTTCTAAGCCAAAAGGAAGTACTCTCATGTCATATTTAAGTGATAAAAACGTTTTTTATAGTTCATTTAATCTTAAAGGTATGGCCCGAAAAGTATATATTGAATGGGGTAAAATAATGCAGTCATCTGCATTAACATGCATTGCATCTTCAACTATATGAAATAGTTTTAAGTTCTGGCACTACGATCTAGTTTAAATCTCAGAAACCTATATATATCCACGAGATATCTTCCATGTCAATGCAAACGCAAATATTGAAGGTGGACTTGATTCCTCTAGGAAATCGTTTTTTAGTAGTTATCACAGTAACTATTCCTTCTTGATCTAGGCAAGAAATATTCAGTTCCATAAACTTAACATTCACCTACAAACTCTTCCTGATTAGCCCTTATTTTCAACTTGTAATCTATGCCTTTATGTTTTGTTTGTTGAATACTTAGATGTTTGTATTTTGACTTATGAGATTATTGTAATTTTTTTCCATGTCAATCAGGTTTTGAATACCTTCGTTTATCTAGATCCCTTGTACATCATCTTCTTGTGTGAACCCGGTTTTTCTTTCAAAGAGTTTTTCAAATTTACTGTAAACACAGGTTACTACCGAATACATCATTCTCTTGTATTTTTTTCATATTAGTATCAGTATAAAATAATCATAGGCAGAAAGGGACTGTCGATCAATTACTGATTCTCAATAAGTACAAGAGTTAATCAATTTATAGAAAAAATATATCTTTATTGAGTATGATAATACATAGAATCAAATGATAAATATAAAGTAAGTCACATCTAGAAACAAAACTATTGATAACAACGGTATATACATAAATATTGGCTTTCTCAGACTGTCGGGTTCAGAATATTTTGGGACCTGGATACTCATGTACTCTGTCAAGTCAAAGAAAGAGTGCAGTATTTTCGTTTTTACATTTTTTCCTCTCCCTTTCAGGATTGACCCCCTTTGTCACGGATATCTCTGTACTTATTTATTCCTCTACCTTACATTTCCTCTTCCTTCCCGAGGGAGAAAAAGTAAGGTTGGTTTGATCTCTAGAACTCTTGGCCGGAAGTTTTCCTTCGCCTTTCTGCGATGAAGGTCTTCATCTTATAAGTACTTTATCACCTATTTCGTATCATCCTTCTTAATCACTGACACCGGTATACAACTCTAAAAGAATCTGGAAGTTAGACGCCTACTACTCATTATTGGTGGCAGGTCGTAGACGATTTGACCGTAGACAATACCAAGCAAATAAGTCTTCTAGTAAAGATTATAAATTATAGTAATATTTTTATATGAATCTTAAATATAATCCTGGAATTATACATACATTAAAGACTTAGATTATACTGTCGAATAGAATCATGAAATTGGGCGTGGGACGGAGGCAATACCACGCTCCACCGAATCCTGATCACTTAGACACCTTTGACTTAATTTATCTTTTCTGCGAGGATCCTGCAAAATTCTTGCTCTCGCGATAAATTCTGAAGTATATTTGTAGCTATTATTGCTAGTTGTACAAATGTGATGATTATTGTTTTACAAACTAGGTTGCTTATGGGGCTCTACTAAACCATCCAATTCATCTCGTATCCAATCCTTACAATCCAAAATCCTTCGTAAAATCCTCAATGCTCCTTATTATGTCACAAACAAACTCATCCATCATGATCTTAATATCCCATATGTTACTGATTTGGCCCAAACTAGATACCTATCCTTCCATAACAAGCTCCATACGACTTGAATCCGCTAGTCTCTCAGCTTGCTTCCCATGATTGTGATACAGTATATTATGAGTTTCTTACTATTCCTGATAACCCTCCGAGGCGTCTGAAAAGAAGATGGCCTCGAGATCATCTACTATAGAACTTTATTGGAGTGCTACCGATGGGTAGTTTCTCCACAAGTGTTTTCATGTCGTATTCTACATTTTTGCACATTGATATAATACCATTATAGTTGTAAATATCATTGAATTAAATAAATAAAAAAAAAAGGTTGCTTATAATTTATTTTTTATTTATTATTCTTTTGATGGTGATTATTTTTAAATCTTTTATCTTCAAAATAAAAATTTGTCGCTTGTAAATTTTCGATAAATATAAAGATTATGTGTAATATAAAAAAACAACTTTTTTGTGATACAGTATATTATGAGTTTCAATGCATTTTTTGCCATCGAATGTATTGGTTAACTGATCCGCTGTGGTAGTAGTAATAAGTAAACATTCATACACTCTTTTTTAAATATCTATCTATCTCTAGCGATTCAATTATCAAGAAACAATACTTAAGGAAAATTAAAAAAACATTAAAATTGGAAAAGTAAATATTGATTTACTCACAATATAACGGTTACTACTATTGTTCAAACTTAGTTAGTTAAAGAATGACATTTATAACAATTATTGATAGTTATTATTAGTTAGAATTCATTTTATATTATTGCTGAGGAAAGATATACCCACTATGTATAAAAGAAATATAATTGTCTTAGTGCTAACATTTATTTTTCATTATATAAATAAAAATGGAAATTGATAGCAGCCATAATGACTTAATTATATGAATTTTCCGTCCCAAAATCACTTGTATCATGTAAAGATTGATATTTAAAATACTAATTCTTTAAGTATTATATGAATCTATCTCTAACGATTCAACTATCAAGAATCATTAGTGGAAAATTAGATAAATAAAATAAATAAATGGCTTAACGAACCCGAAGGCTCGATGCCGATACTACCAATCTATGTTTACAAACCTCCGTTCACGGAGCACCACCCAAACCCGCTGGGTTTTTGTACCAGTTGGTACAGCGCCCTATTAAAATCTTAGGAATTCGTTCGTTACCAAGCCCAGCAACATGCTCATCTTAATCTTTGCGACGCTTTCACCTGAATATTATTTACCGGATGCATGCTTCGCAATTCCGCGTTATGTAATCTCATATATTCCCCAGTGGTCTCATCCTTTTTTGAACCGAATATTCTACGTAACACCTTATTTTCGAATACCAGAAGACGTTTTTCATGCTTCATCGTTAGTGGCCGAACCTTACCCTGGCCAGCGAACCTCTTGTAGCACCACGATATCTAAATTGTACCCCTTAACCTCTTTTGAAACCGATTTTAACCCTCCAGGCGTATTTAAACTTCACACGTTCCAAGTCCCTATATCCAAATCTCTATATTTCAACCTGCTCCATGAATCCCCTGAAGCAGTCCCCACCCGGAGACCCGAACGGGGAACTAGTTTACCTCCTGATAATGAGCGTTTTACCTCAGGAAGATCCATGACTATTAGTGGTATTTGGTGGACTAAAAAATAATGTAAGTAGGGCGTTCTAACCTATGTCACAACCCTCCAGCAAGCCTGGGGGGCCGCCCTCATTGTTGGTCAGCGAGTCCATCGGGCTTAGCCGGGAGGAACTTCCATAGAATTTCCACTGACCATCCTTGGGGAAGCTCCCCTACGCGGTAATGATATCCTCGAAACCCATTAAAATTTTAAAAGATAATGTCGATTTACTAAAAATATAACGGTTACTGTTTTTGATGTGATAGGGTGTATCTTAGAAAGGTGTAAAATGGTCGGAAGATAAATTCAATAAAGTTTACACAATATAAGTTAGACTTATTTTATCATTGCGACCGTTTTGGCCTAATTTTTATGCCATCTTCGGGGCTGATAATAAAACGAAAGGGGATAGAATAGCTATAAACAGTACAATACCAAAGAAAAATAACAATGAATCGCAGAGTTATTAATTAACAATTAAAAACTAAGCGTTTATTATTATAATCGTACTTGGAGAAAGAAGGATAGAGATATAGAGAATGAAAGAAAAAAGAAAATAATAACAGAACATAATATACAAGAGGGATATTAATATTTGTCTGCTACTTTTGGATTCCACATCCCTCTGGTATGTTCTAATGGGTTATCGCTTTTATTTCCCGTCCTTCATTCTCTCCATCCCTTTCCTTTATTATACAGATACAATTATAACAATTAATGTCAATTCAATATATATCTACAACATAGGTTCATATTAATTTTAATAGAAACATATTTAAAATTCATTTTGTCTTTAATAATATGACATTCATTATATTTTGTAAAAAAAAAGAAGTCATTTCTAGTTGTTTTACTATGTTTTATTATCTCTATTTTATTGGTCTATTCTCTGTAGATGGCCTAACACAGTGGCACAAATATAATAGGTTTAACTTATTTTGAATTAAATTTATTGGTTACTATTTTGGTTCAACTTTAGTTTGTTAGATAAGGAAGTTTATAACAATAATTGATTATTAGAGAGTACAATCGTAATAGAGTTGTTGGGCGGACAATCTTCATCCCATCAGTAGGCGGTTCACCGCGGACAGAGAGGTTAATCAGCTGCTGGTGACACATCCACCACAAAATTAAATGATAGCCTCACCTAGTTGCTGTGATCTGCCAGGTAGGATTCAAATAAATCATTATACGTTGTCATTTATTAGTTATAAATCGTGTAATAGATCATTTTATATAATCATTAATAGAAAACATATCGATTATGTAAAAATAAATCCATCTAGTATCCATGCAAGAGTACAAATTACGTACAATAATTACTTAAAGGTATCTACATTCCATCCTAAACCAAGACTATCAAAGTTTGTATTAGTTTACAATCTTTTTTTCAATCTATTAACTTTCCGACAATATTCAATACGAATGAACCACTTTTCTCATTAATTTTCATTTTTTTTTTGTGAAAATTAGGATTTATTGTATTTTCTATTTTAGTAATTATCGAATTATTTTATAAGATTACAATTGACTGAGAAAAGCGATTATTATTTTATGTTGACCATTTAAAATATCTTACAGAGGAGTTCATTTTGAATACTCCATTTTTAATTCTTGCAAAGTTATTTTAAAGGGAATGGTATCTTACTGATGTTCAGGCTGGTTTTATTTTACATTTGAAATATGACGTATCATTTCTGCTTTTTTTTTTAATAGATGCAGTAACATCACCAGATTACACCTATCTTTTCATTAGTATGAAATTTCAACTTGTTTTAAACGATTTTTCTTTAGACTCATTGGACCATAAGAAAGGAATTTCCATGGAAATATTGGGAATGGCCGTTGGGTGCAGTTAATAAATTAATTCTCCCAATAATTTTTAACATTTCCCGAGAAATATCCAGATAGCCATTTCCTCATCAATCAGACATGAATTTAAATTAAAAATATAAACTCGGAATTTGTCACTATCCCTCAGTTTATTTGTTTAACATGAAAAACTTGTTTTTCTTTCTTTAAAAAAATACAAATAAATGACTTATTTTAAAAGTATGTAGCTTTGGGCCAGAGTGGTACAGTTTTCTTTTATTAATTTACTAAAAATAACATTTTGTTTTTATTTACTAAATTCACATACCCTGTCTCGCCTAAATATATTTAGAGTCCAAACATATTAATTGAATATAAAATATAATAATTATTGAGTATATTTCATTTGTCTTTCTCCCTTTTACATGTATAACATTTACAACTATTTTTAAATCATCGAAATAAAGAGTCAATGCTTAATAAGTTTTTATTTTAATTAAGATTCACTAAAGAGGCCACCTTTTATCTCTGTCTATTTAATTTACCAGTATTTTATTTAAATCGATTTTTAAACCTTTTATTCAAATGAATTGAAATCGATTTAACTTAAATACTTGAAGCAATCCCTTTACTATGATATTCATTTAAGTTATTCAAATTATTCGCAGCTCAACTTATACAATATTTAATTTAATGAAACTAAAAATAATCACCGCCAGGAGTATTAAACTCAATTTACATTTTTATTAGTTTTATAAATTACTAGCTTTTCCCCGCGGCTTTGCTCGCGTGGAATTTGGTTTGCCACATAAAGTTTCGTGACAGATCGTTTTAAATAAACATTTATTTTTTTAACTATAAGTCATTCGTACATCCAAAATTTTAGATGTCTAACTTCAAAACGGACGGATTCCATACAATCTTTGAACCCCTGTTATATTAAGGGGGAACCCCTTGTGGGTGGAATTATCCAAATTCCTGTCTTAGTGCTCATTTAAGCTATACATTGAACCTATCTGCAAATTTCAAGATGCCAAGTTCTGTGGTTCCAGCTTTGTGTTGACCGCTGGGTGTGTTAGTCAATCAGGTTACAGTTTTATATAAACTTCGCCTGTGTGTTGTGTTGATAAAAAGTAGCCTATGTCCTACGTCCTATGTCCCCAGGCTTGATATTGTCCATATCAAATTTCATCACAAACGGATCAGCACACCCGCGAAACATACATTGACACTGATTAACAAACGGGACGGACAGAAGTCACTTTCATTTACTGTTGTTCGTGTCAGTAAAGGATTAGTATGTAATGTTATTGAAAAGGATTACTTAGTATATCGGTTTCACTTGTCGTATGGCAGCAGCGAGAAATTAAAACTGAAAGGATTAAAATAATGTGCATATATAGGTAATTTATCTATGTGTTTTTAGTTTTAGCGGTCCTATATGCCTACTGCAATATACTCCTGTAAACTATGTCACTTGATCTGTTTTGTTCAGCGAAAATATGTAGATTTTGAGATAGATCTCATAGAGCTACTCAGATGGCAGAATTTTATCCGATATTGGGTAGCTACGACATAATACCTCGAAAAATTATATACCTAAACCTTCCTGGTGAATCACTCTATTGGTGAAAACCGCATGAAAATCTGTGCAGTAGTTTTTGAGTTTAGCGCGAACAAAATGCGGCTGAGGGCTTTGTTTTATAATATGTATAGATTATTCGACCCATAGAATATATTGAAATAGCACGGAATATGGTCCTGATATATCTGAATAGAAACTGATTGCATAAATAGATTCCATGCATATGAATGCAGTATCTGACATTGGCCGACTGACTCCACGTCAGTTGTTGTGTTAACAAGTTTAAGTAAAAGAACTTTATATATAAAACTTTTATGTTTTGTTTGATGGATCTTTCAGTTTTAACTTTAGACTCATTCGTTAATCTGTGAAAATTACAATAGCATTAAGCAATTAGGGTTTTAAATTGATGGTTTGAGTATTTCATAAGAAAATATTAACAAAAAATCACGGGGCGCTATAGTCCTTGTTGGACCTTGGCCTCCGCCGCCATTTAAAATAATTTAAATTAGTTTTTAAAATAAACAATAAGATTCCGAATCTCAGAAGTGAAACGAGAAGAAGAGGAAGTTTTTAGTAGATGTGACGGTTTATTAAGTTTTATCGGACATCTGATTGAAGATTTCTTTGTTGTTTAAATGACCAATTATATTGTCTTTATTTCTTTTTATAGCTTTTGTTAGATGAAAAACAATTGAGGCAGTAAAACATTTTGTATTATTTAGAAATTAATGTTTTGTCGAATTATTTTATTTGATTTGATGAATTTAGCTCCAATTGTGTTTTAAATTAATGGTTCTGATAATTAATGCGTTCATTTAAATTAATTTCCCTATATCGATTATCGAAAGTATTTTAAATAAATTTATTAGTAGAATGGAATTTACTGATTAACAACCTTTTATTCACCTATGTTGTGAAGAAGATTAAAGAAACTCTTTATAAAAATAATTTATATTTATGCAAAATTTAGGTCTAAGTTTAAATATATAATGTATGGGAAAATAAATTAATTTTCTGTATATTTTTATATTTCAGATTGTTTCCAATCGATAAATATAAAGTAGACGGATTAGAAATTTAATCAAATAAATTTTCATGTGGAGTATATTAATGTTATTTGAAGGCATACATCGAATTGTCTGTTATAGATTTTCTATTTGCTCATCGCCTGTTCCTGGGAGAGCAGTGATTCACCCAGGCACTAGGGCAAAACGACAGCCAATCAGCAATCGTCTGTAAAAGTCAGCCAACGGCAGCTCTATATTTTCAATGGAACAAAGTGGAGATTGAGAATTATAGCTTCGATTGTAATGGTTGATTTACTACAAAAATTCCAGGCCGTGCATTAAGTTATTGTTAACTCATGTTAAAAAAAAATAAAATAAATAGAATAACGCTCTTTAACGTACCAGAAACGTTTTAATATTGTTACATCGTCAAAAAAATGTGTTGATTTAGTTGTATAAAAAAAAAAGTGGTTAGAATAGAATGTTGGAGGCAATGAATAAATAAAAGCATATAAACCGACTCAAAATTTGAAACTTGTGTACATAATTTTTAATTCGTTTCCATTATTTTTAAGCTGCAGTAATAAAGTTATTATTTCCTTCTGATGTCGACCCTTCTTGATTGGATAATACAAAAAAAATGTACCACAACATTCCATGAAAGGTCTTTCGTTCATGACGTGGTAGAGACTGTATTGTTCTTGGAAACCTCTGCAGGGATCACACCCCTCATCACACACGCCCTCAGTGCTAAAGACGATATGTACCGTCCTGGTTCACACACCCCCTCAGTGCTAAAGACGATATATGCCGTCGCACTGCTTTTCTATTTATTTGCTAAAACCGAGCACAGAATAATCTTGCTTCATTCTTATTCATACATCATTCATGTACCGTTTGTTTGGGCTAACTGTGGCTACCTGTCCCTGCCAGGTAACCAATCTCATTATTTTTTTTGCTCTCTTTGTGAAACAACCCTCAGTTCAACTGCCTTTATTTAGCACAGGCCGGTAGACGTGTAGCCGGCCCACTTAGCACTGTGATAGACGTATAGCTCTTCACTCGCAGCAGTTTAAGGGTTAAATGGTTCAATTGATCTTGTAAGTTTTAAATATTTTTCAATGATTTAAAAATCGATGAATAGAGCTAGTAAACGTTTCCCGACATTACCTCTTTTATTTCATGGTTGGATAAACAAATTTACTTCGTCAAACTATTTTCGGGTCTTTTTCGTTTAATGCACAATTCGGTTATTAAAAAAAGTAACTGTTATTAAAAAGTAACACGTGATATAGTTACAACCTCCATATCAGTAGAACATATGACTACATTTCTTAGTTTCGTTTAAAACCTAATAATCGCTATGTTAAGGTTATACGAAGATTTTAAAGATTTGGACCGAACCATCGCATTCTTACAAGAAAAAGGCCTCATCCATAAAGAAAAACTATGCCGGAATGGACATTCTATGAAGTTGCGTAAGAGAGATGACCGGTACAGATGGCGGTGTCACAATGCAAGTTGTCTTTTGGAAGTAGGACTCAGGGAAGGTACGTGGTTCAACGGTTCAAAATATCCTCTGAATAATGCAATTCTTTTTATTTACTCATGGACCAAGACATATACAACAACGTTATTTTGTAAAGACGAATTGAGTATGTCTGCAGAAACAGTAACAAATTGGAAAAATTATTTGAGGGAGGTTTGTGCTGATTCGCTACTTAAAAATCCTATAAAAATAGGAGGATATGGTATGACCGTCGAAATTGACGAGTCTTGTTTTACAAGAAGGAAACATAATGTCGGACGAATATATCCCAACCAATGGGTTTTTGGTGGTATTTGCAGGGAGACGAAAAAATCTTTCATATATTCAGTGCCCAACAGGAACAAAGATACTTTAATAGCGTGCATTAAAGAATGTATTCTTCCAGGAAGTGTTATAATATCAGATTTATGGAAAGCTTATTCCACTATAGAAAGAATAGAAGGGTATGATTTTAAGCATTATACAGTCAACCATTCTGAAAATTTCGTTGATCCTTCAACTGGAGCGCACACACAGTCGATAGAATCGTTATAGGCCGCGGCCAAAATAAGAAATAAAATAGAAGCTGGAACTAGAAGAACAATGTTGGATTCATATCTCTGTGAATTTATGTGTTTGTTTGTTCATTTAACGTCACTTTATGCTGCTATGGCTAATCGGACGATGCTACAGTGGGAGCTCTAAATTTTGCCTATCCAGGTTTTATTAGGATAGGGATTTTTAACGAGTACCTGACATCGTACAGGCTCGGGACCCCCGTTTAACGTCCCTTCCGAAGGACGGCGTAACTATGAATTTATGTGGAGACAAAGGAATATGGGGAAAGACCCTTTTGAGGTTATATTGGAAGATATCGCTTCATTTTGGAAATTAGAATAAACCATATCATTTGTGTTAACAATTATAGTTACTTTATATTAATCACGTGTTACTTTTTAATAACAGTTACTTTTTTTAATAACCGAATTGTGCATTAAACGAAAAAGACCCCTATTTTCAACTATTTAAACTTGGCTAATAAAAACAAAAATGTGTACATTTTCTGATTTCATACTTCATATTTCGAGAAAATGGTTAGCGGATTTTCCTAATTCGAATATTTTTGCGACAATTTTGTAGGATGTAGGGAATAAGATTTTTCCACGACTTTTCATACTTCAGTTAAACTAGTGGAGCTTCCAGATTTGATTTGACTTTCAAATTATTATTTTCAGGTTATTTAGTGGTTCAAGCAAGAAGCAAACTAAAATAAAATTATGAACAATTTATATCAAATGTGCCAGAATATTATACTTTAAATAAATAACAAATAAATCTGCAAACGTATTAATTCATATATATTTGTCCAAATCATTAATATGATATTCTAATACTTACTACAAGCAGCAATAATAATATTTTTTATTGTTTTAGCGCACAAGAAAATGGATGCACTAGGTAAGTGAATAAACAAAAGTATTTTTTTATATTATGATTGAGAAATTCTCCACGTTGAGATAAAACATAAATCATTAAATGGTGGGAAAATATTTACTAAAAACAAATTGTTGCTCACTATTTAAGGATTTATTTTTTATTTCCACCCAGACTATATTCTCCTCTATAATATTTATACAGTCTAGAAATAATTATTTGAGATTAGTTAATTTATTTTGAATTATTGATTGACCGTATAAATTATATATAGAAGAAAATGATCCATCTATGCATCAAAATTAACTTCCATAATATTTGAGAATTCAACTTGGACTCTAGCTGAACATTTTGTCCTCCATATATTTGCAATTTTAACAATTTTCCACTAATTTTATAAGAGTTACATAAAATAATATGTGATTGTTAGTTGTAATCAACAAGTCATACTTTTTGGTATTTCTTTTACTTTTTCTCTTTTACTACAGTTCACCTGTTGTAGGTAACTTAGTAAATAAACTAAATACTACAGATTCTACTGTATATTTGTAATAGATATTTTATTAGAGGACCGTATATTGTTATTTAATGATTCGTGAGCTTCTCGGCTCTCTAATTTTTTTCTTTTTCTTATAATATATACATATATTTTTTAATTTAGGACGCCTCTCATATAGTCAATACAAATGCAAAGTATGAAATGTAGAAATAACATATTTTTCAAAGTTGCGTTACGAACTTTGAAATAGTTTTTTCACTCCTATGAAAGGTGGTGTTTTTCACATTACATTCCATGTATATGGACGATCTGAGCGAAAATAATAATGTAATTCCAGGTTTACAGAAATCAATTTTCATAGACAGCTTGACAATTCTTATTCTTTATAATTGCTATTTTTTTTATTCATCAATTATAAGTTTTATTTTTAAATATTTTTATTTTGAAGAGAAAAGTCCTGGCCGGACAAATCTTTTCTCTTCTTAATCATCATAAAAAGAACAATAAATAAAAATATATTATAAGTTTTATTATATGATTAGACAATAATTACCGATTTTTTAATAAACGTGGTAACTCCTTAATAAATAATACGATTTTTCGCATATCATTGTAATCTGTTGAATGAACCTCAGCAATCATAAAATACAATAAATCCAAAAACTTTTATTGAAGTTTTATTGATTTTTTGAATCACTTCAGCATTTTTACGGCCAATTTATCTCTCTTCGTTACCTCCCTCTCTATCTTTCAGATACTTCCCTCTCCGCTTTTTAATAACCTCCGTAGGTCTGAATGAAATAAAAGCCAAATTTTAATAAATAAATAAATATAAAGCCGAAGGTCCTGGCAGATGAAGTCATTAATGTTTCAAGTCTTTACGAAAAAAAGTGGAAGTAGCTATAAAAAAAAATGAGGCTTATCCAGTTCAGTCCTACCTTAAGCCGTTTCCCATCTCGTTAGATCTGAGTCTCTTTAGGTCTCTCGTTTTTACCTACTTCAAATGTTTATCTTGTATACGCCATTAACCCACATTCACTTTTTTTATTTTTATTTGAACATATCACAATGCACGTAAAAGGGCGTATTATAAAGACGAATTTTATTTCAAACGTGAATTTTTTAATCGGGATCATTGATAGTTTATAATTTCTATCTACAAAAATAATTCGATTTATAAAAGAATTACTGTTTTTCAGCCAAATATTTGTAATATTATTTATTTGATATAAAATAGAATTAATACTCAAAGTATAGCCCATTGTTATCTACCATCGTTAGCCATCTGATAGCCAATTGCTCGATCCCACGCTGATATCATACCTTAGGATGACTGCCAAAGAACTCTTGGACCGCAATTTCCACTTCCGCAAAATTATCAATTTTTTTCCACTGAAGAAAATGGACCATTTACTGAATCAAGTAGTAATCCGATGGTGCAAGGTCTGGACAGTAGTGTGGATGGAAAAAAATCTCATATCATAAGGATTTTTCAATAAATTTTCAGAAATTTCTAGCCTCATGGCTAATTGCTGAGAAGTATGTTCATAAGGAAACCAGTCTACAGCACTTTTTTAACCTTCCCAATGGAACGTAGATGGAGACTAACTGTATCTTTCGACACAACATGCTCCCTGACAAGTTTGCGGATGGATTTAAATCAACAGCTTCCTGCAGAACATCATCATATCCATTAATAATCCATTAAGGCATGTTTTTAAAGAAGTCAAATGTGATTAAACAACCTAGGGAATGCTCTAAAGGAATAATAAAGTGTTGGTAAGTATTAAATAAGATTAAAATATTTACAGCCCTTTGAAATCTTGAATTATCACTCCAAACGAATAAATAATAATAAATCCCCATAAAAGCGTTTAATGTTTAATTTTATCTCGTGAGACTATATGTTTTACACGTTTACAGTAGGGTATTTATTGTAAAACATTATTAAACAATCAATTATAATTACGCATATAAATACGAAACAGATGTCGGAAAATACATAAAAACGCTCTGAAGTAATTCATCTATTAAAATAATTCGTTTCACATAACTCAACTATTGTTTGAAAGCGTGCACTGCTTGATAATTATGCCAAATCCCTAAATATTATTTTGATTTATATTGAACTATCAAAAAAGAAATCAGGAAATTTCACTTCCATATTCTTTCAGTTTTAAAAAATAAATTCATTATTAAACTGAATAGAACAGGTGTTCAGAGTATCAAACACATATAACTCCAAAATTGACTTTGTATCATTTGTTCTTATTTAGTCAAGAAATGCTTAATACTTTCGAAGCTTCAGGTTCAGAACCGGACCAAAGGCATTCGAAATAAGGTGGTAAGTGTCGTGTTAGAAACAATTTCTTGACTAAACTAGGGAAATCTGGTTCATAGTGAAAATGAAAATGTTTGAAATGTTAGAGCTTTCCGCTTTTGACCCTTAACGGCTTATTTATCGTTTCTACTTTTATAATTTCACATCTCTCCCTCCCCCCCCCCTCTCTCTCTCTCTCTCTCTCTCTCTCTCTCTCTCTCTGATAAAAATATAAGGAAATGATAATAATGATTTATTCAGGTTTAATTTAATTTATGATTTCAGGATACTTCTCATGTGGATGAAAATTATTATTTATTTTGTGGTTAATGTAAATAGATGTTTAAAGACAGCGTACTGATTCTCAGTATTTACTCATTAATGATAAGTTGTTATAGATTATACTTATAGTACATAGTATTTTATGATAGTGTTAACTGTAATATAATAAATCAGTAAGTACGATATGTTATTGATTATTTTGTCATAACAGCATTTTTATGGTCGATTTATCTCTCTTCGTTACCTTCCAGTTAATCTTTCAGTTAATTTCTACATTTTTAATTTTACCGAAAATTATCTATGAGAAACTCTCGAAGCAAAGACTATGATTGTTTTTGTCTAAAATAAATATTTAGCTGTAGATAGGCTTCAACAATTATTTTTAAAACAGAAAAAAATTCTTTCTTTCTTTTATTTTTCGGAACAACGAGTCTGCTACAATCAACAACCAGCATGGCAATAACCTATCCGACTATTTATGCCCGCTGGCTAAATATATTATTTTTATTTTTATTCCCAAGTACGTTTAACATAATGTGTAAAATTATTACTTTTTACAATGTGAATTACCAAGAAACTTCACTTATAATTTTATAAAAATATATATCGTATTGATTTTATAAAATTGGCAGCCACAGGAAGTATTATATTATAATTTAAAAAAGAGCATCTATCGAGTATAAACGAGAGATGTTTCAACATAAAGGGTGCTGATTTAATTTTCCCTACCTACGAAAAATTCATTTGATTGCTCGTTAATTAGAACTTCGATCTTCACCTCTAATAAATATTTAAAAGGAAGAGGAAAAAATTGACAGCATATAAACAAATATATTTTAAAATATGGACTTTGTGACTAATGAATTTTGTAAACTCTTTTGTGTTTCAAAAATTTGAAAAAAACTTAATATTTTCCTTGTTTTTGTTTTCACATGGGTAATCCCTATACAGTCCTAATTAACAACCAAATAACACCGATACTCCGAGAAAAAAAATCCAGGGACAAAGCATAATATTCTAAAAAAGAACGTCGAACCATCAATAGCGTCAATTAAACAGTAATATGCTCCCAGGCTTCATTTTTCCAAGCTTTTCCATGACGAAGTAATTTTTAATTAAGCTTATTCAGATATAAAGCTTAAGTTACAGCAAGGAATTACATGTTGAAATTTTCTTTTGCTTTGAATGCTCTTGATCACTTTTCTTCTTCTTTTCAATGAGGCCTACTAAGGTCCATGTGGAAATTTCAATTCTCCCCTTTGTTTTCTCTTCCGTTCCTTTCAATATTCTTTCATCCTCTTTGTTTCTCTGTCTCCTCGGTCCACTTTGTCTCTAGTTGCTTTTTCACTCTTCCCTGGAATCCCTCCATATTCAAGATCCTCTTCCTAAAAATCTCCCTGTCCTCAGGTGACTACGTTTATATTTATATCCTCATTTTAAGGCACAAAAATAAAATAAAATTGTGTCTCCATAATTTTGTTTTTGCATATTTTTAACTTACCAAATAGAAAAATCCTATAAAGATCCATTATAGAAAAATCTTACAATGATTTTATTTACAAATTTGAAGGCACATGATCGATAAGGGTGGGTCAAGTTGTCCATGAAAAAGTGCAGTCCCTACCATGCACTGAATCTGAATCCCCTTCACGGATTGTAGTGTTACAGGTTTTTCGGATTTTTTTTCTAATCTGTACTGGATTTATCATTAGCCTTTATAATATATGGAAATGCCAAAGAACTATCGGATAGTTACTCCCAATACTGGACCTAAGATGTCTTTGAAGTTAATACTGTCCAATTGTTAGAGAAAGAAGTATTTTTCGAAATACTAATGTCGATCGATTCTTCCATCTCCTCGATATTATCTCATAAATAATATTAATTTCCAATAAAGCCGAGAAATCGCTTTGCTATATGATAAAAAAAAATACACACACACACACACACACATACACACACTCACACACATACACACACACACACACACACACACACACATATACATGTGAGCGTGTGTGGCGTCGATTAGTGGGTTGACATTCTTCCAAAAGTGCAAGACCTTACAAAGCCAACTATTATAAGTTCAAATCTCAGTTCCATTATTCCTCAACCCTTCCTTCAGGGATGATCCGTCAGTTCATTTGCAGCGACTCAGAACGTCTGGGGTTTGAAGTGACTCTATTTGTGTATCTTTGTCAGGAATCGGATTATACTTTTTAAAGAAGGAAATTAGTCCATGGAGAATTGTTCCAGAAATAACTGTGCTAAGAAAAATATTATTGGCCCTCGTTTACCAACTGACCGTGAATAGCCATAATACATGGATCAGGTAAATTTATCGCTGTAGTTGAATCAGAGCGTTCGGTCGTGGGAAGGACTCTGGATAAATTTTCCCCAAATATGGGGAGCGCTGTAACTCAGTGGGAGTCGTTGAGGGATTTGAAATAATAATCACTACTGTGTGTCAAATACATTATTTATTTAATCTATCCATTTAACTGCCATGAATGAACCCTGTGGGACTTGGAGAACCCTTGGAGCTTACCCACCCTCTATAAAAAAATCTGTATGAGGTGAGAACCCCTAATTGGGAAAGCACTCCTAATCTCACCACCCTGCACGTTTCTGTGTTTTTATAAGTGAAAATATGACAAACAAGCAAAACACGAATCACGATTCACGAATTAAGTTATAATCTTATCGTTATATTGAGGCCTGTTACAATTTATAAATTCTAACTATGCTTGAACAGTAAAATACAAGTATTGTAACTGGATCCTTGTGATACATTCACGTGGCTTATTATACTGGCATTATATTTGACAAGCCATCTTTTCACTACAAGAATATGTTTTATCCTAATCCTCCTTTGTATATTTTGAGAATTAAGCCTTTTGTTTTTTTTACAGTTCCACTGTTCTTGGATTGTTATATTTGTCCATGTTCAGTATTTTTTTTTTTAGAAATTCTTTTATTATAATAATAACTTAATACTTATTTTATTGTTGACATAACATTTCCTGAAACATTCCAATTTTATTTTTTAATATAAAGCTTGAATCTAATTACAATTTTTAAAAGTTGAACCACTTTTTCTTTTAAGAGTGAACTTACGTTAATATGAAAACTCAAATTTGAAAAGAAAAAAATATAAATACTTCATTTTCAAAAGTATACAACTAAAATATAAAAATGCAATGGAACTCCTCACATTTGTATAACAAACTACGAATATGTAATCTGTTTTTCTCTGGCCTGGAAGTAAAAGACATCGTGTACAATAACATTTTAGATAAATAGTCATCAAAAAATACTGAGATCAATAGATCCGATGAGGGATGGGCAAGGTTGTATCAATCTGATACTTAGTATCTGATGTTAAAAAGTAGTTGATACAAGTATCAGATACAGTCGAAATGTACCTGATACTTTAGTATCAATTGATACACATATCAGATACGGTCAGATTGATACAATCAGATTGATAAAACCTTACCCATTCCTACCGCCAAAACAAACCAAGCTCATTTTGGCAATAAAATTACATCGTCTCACGGATTTCAAAAAATTATTATCTACTATTAATCACGGTCCTTTTAATAATAAATAAATAAATAAAAAGCAATACTCAACAACTGATTTAAGCTCCCCTGATTTTATTACCGGCGAAGGACCAATTTCGCCGTATCTCCCCTTAGTATTAATAAATAAATAAGTAAAAATATTAGTGAACAAGTTATCACTTATTATCAATATATTCTGTAATTAGTCACTTATCACGTATGTAGAAACGAATATAAACTATGAAATTAGTTAACAGTAAAGGGTGGTTGAAATAACATTATCCGAGACCGCCTCCTAATACATGATTTTTCACGAGGAACTTTCGCAAAAAAAAAAACCTCGACCTATGTCCGGGCATATATGGGTTCATTAATGAATATATCTCTACCATAAAGTAAAGGGAATTGACATATATGATTGAAATCGGGTGCAAAAAAAAAACAAACAGCTATAGCGTTTTAAAGAGTATAGCGTGCGGCGGCGGACAGACAAGTTTTGTATTACAATCCAAATTCTACGAGTCTTGGAACGTGAATAGCAAAAGTTTGAGGTAGGGTTAAAATCTATTTTAATAGATTTTAATAATACATAATTATTTTTCCTTTAAAAATGATAACATAAACTGATTCCTTCTTGAAAGCAAGAAAGGCTTCTGTGTAGCGTACTAGGAAAGTAATAGTCGGGATATTTGTATTCAACTACAAAAGTATCAGATACAGAAAAGTATCATGTCACTTGTATTCAGATCCCGTATCTACCCATCCCTAGATCCGATCACTTATCAATTCAAGTAACAATGAGAACAATTTTCTTTAAGCCATTTCTATAAATAACGAAGAAACAGATTTTAATAATTCAAATTTAAAGAAAATTTGATTTCATTAGAATGCAAATGGAAAAAACCACAAGCAGAGCCTTATGTTTCAAATCTGATGTAAAAAACAAACAATTATCAGTCGACGTTTCGCCCATTCAGGCATTATCAAGACACAAAAAAAAAAAAATAGTAAGATCAATCACATCTCAAAGCAGAAGTGCAATACATCCCAACGAATAATCGCTCAAATAGGCTCATAACCTGAGACCGCACCTCCACCCCAAGACGTTCAACCCAAAACTGAAAAGCAGGTGATATGCAAACAGATGGGAAGGTTATATAATCAGCTGATCCACAACATACATCAAGTAATGATAACCCATACACTTTTCTACATATTACCAAAATTAGCAAGATTTAACTTTATAATATTCAATGCTTCAATGTTTAAAAATTTGCTTTCCTGATCAAATATAAAAATTACAAAAGTGTACATGGTGTCCAATGGATCCAAATTGATTATACAAAAAAGCACAATTGATTATACAATTCTTGAAGAATATAAAATGAATTTATACAATAAGATCATACATGCAACTACAATATACATATAGTATTACATTATACATGTAAGAAGTAATAGAAATGAAGTCCAATAAAGACTTTGCCCGTTGAAATTGTTGTTGTAGCCCTCTCACAAGATTTAACTTATTTTTCCTCCAAATAGGCTATTCTCCGGCTGAGAACTTACTTGGAACTTCTCAATTAAACAAATGCCTTGATGGACTCTCTACCGAGCCTTTGCGTCTCTCGAGTAAGAACTTGTATCTCCGGATAAAATTAGCAGTTATCTAGGGTAATTAACTTAGGAAACTAAGTCCGAGAACTCTTTAACTTCTTCTTTAAGCATTGTTATATTTTATAAATTAATAAAAAGTTGTGAAAGCTTCTATTAGGTTTTGGAGAACACATTTCTTTATAAATTCAAGTTTTCTCAATTATTATAATATATGCAAAGTGCAAGGCACTAATTCGATCATATGCAAGGTATTTATATTTTATATACCGTATTTAAAATGAGTTTATCAAAAAGTTTTTTTATTTGGGTGAAGAAAGTAGAATGCGTTATTAATGTACATGGGTACTTTTTCTCTACATTAGTCTTATTCCTAAAAAAATCGACTCAATAATTCTATAATCTCGCAAAACGAACACCTTTTTCAATATAAAGATATTGTGTTATAATAAATATAATCAAGGCATTCAGAATTGAAAGTGGATAAATCCGGAATATCAAAATATCACTACTTCACATTTTTTTTTTCTAATTTAGTGGATAAATTGTATTCTACTGTATCCTCAGATTCTAAACGTACTAAAACTATGAAAAATATGTCTGTAACGAGTCGTGTCGGACAAAATCGCTTGATTAAACTAGCAAACAATGCAAACAAATTCAAATTTTGTAGTTTTGTAGTTATCCACAATTGATATGGAACTCCTCATGCAAAACATTTCCGATAAATAAGAGTAAATTACTTCAATACGAAAATTCTGTAAACTGTTCACACAAAAACGATGAATGAAAGCAATTATAACGCTTTGTAGTGATTAAAAGAAGGAAAAATATAGAATATATATATATATATATAAAACAATTTGACATTATTTTATTAATTATTTTAGAACTTCTATATAGTTAAATGAACTTAGGAATAATGGAAAAATCGAGAAATATTGATTAGAAAAATATCTTTGTAAAATTAAATAAAATTGATTTACTTAGATAGATCTGATTTAATTTTACCAGCCATTGATCCGATTTAAAATAAGTGGAATTCTCACCACGGCAATACTCCAGTAGCCAAGCTTTGGTCAAACGATTTGTCAAATGCTTGTAAAGTTGCAACCACTCATTCGTCAGGCCGGTTTACAAATCCTTTGGTGCTAGTAAAAACAGCGTCCTGTTGGTGGGCGAAAGAAAACCAGGCCAACATTCGTGCCAATGTAGATTTAGCGAGTTTACAAACATTCACAGATCCATCTATGTGGTCAAATTATTTGACTGAATCAATTTAATTAATTTTCTTCCAATAACTCAAGTTAAATATATAAATCGAGTTAATAAAATTAATTTAGTATGTTTGATTTAATATAGAAAGTAATAAATAAATAGCATAATAATATAACATTAATGATTTCATTAATAATAATTGAGAAATTAATGAAATTAAGTTATTATGTATTAGTAAAGTAAAATTCAAATTAAGGGTAATTAACTGAATTATTATTATTCCATACTTCAATGAAGGTAGTGCAAGATATTTTATTATACTTAGGCTTATTACTATCCGTTGATTACTCATCACTAATGATTGCTATTAATGTTTTATAATATTGTTATTTAATTAGTTAAATAGATTTCTTTTTGAAGTTACAGATGAAAGGATTTGATTTATTAGATTCCTTCATTTTGTGAGTAATAATGAACCTTATCATTCGGAGGATACACACTGGCCATATAATTAGTCTGTAAAGCCTGAAATAATGCATTACATTTTAATTTTATTTATTATTTTACACTTTTTTTTTTTAATGATATATATTCATCCAACTTGTCATTCTTCCAGTAAGTTGTCAGGAAAAAAATCTATTATTTTACTCGCCACGATAATCTCCACAGAAACCAATCCATTACTGAAAGTGATGTGGGATTTTTGAGGTGATACATTCGCTCCAATTCTTCACAAAGCTGTTGATTCCAATTTCATTGATGGTTGCCATTTATTTTTTTTTTATATATTGCCACTTTATCACAAAGGAGTCTTTTGTATATTATGAGGTTTGATTAAAAACCTTCTAGCTAAATTCTAGATCCTATTATTAAAAGAAGTATCAGGAATTTTTTTTAAAGTTGAAAATAAATTAATATATTTTAGATGGAAATTTAAATTCAAAGGAATGCATAATGCGGTAACTTTGCACATTGTTATTGCATATGCATATTATAACCCATATTGTAGGATATATTGTGTATTGTGTTACTCGGCAAATAATGCAGTACTTTATGTTTTCTTAACATAACGGCCCTCCATACAGTCCAAAATCCAATGAGCATAAACAGTTAACTATTTGGAGGGGCATTAAAAAAAAAACAACACTACACCCATGAAAGGTCTGGGGTCAGTACATGGCAGAGAATGTACTGTTTCTTGGACAACGGTTGTGCAGAGAGATGATTTGTAATTTTTTTTTGTTTGCGCTTATATTCCGTAATTGTGATTTCCGATTACTCCAACTTATCGACTCAAGACTTTTTTTCCAATTACTCTCTCCCAACTACTCCCTCCCTCGATGACGTTAATTGTAGCAAAGCCCTTTGCTCTATGCAGATGTTCACTAATGGATTCACTTTGCCGATGGAATTACTGGCATATAAAAGAGAGGTCGCTTCGATCGGATCTCTAATCACCGACTTCGGATCCCCACGAGTCTTTTGATCTCAGAGAGTCGCATTCGCACTTCAGTCGGAGTCTGAGCATGCTTGATTTATTTTTAGTTTGAACGAGATTAATGTTTAAAAGATACTTTGAGGTGTTACTTAAATATGTTCTAGTTTTATGATAAAAATCTCAGATAAAAATTTCATTCCTTATTGAAATGCGAATATTTCAATTTGAAAGTAATAAAACTGTTCCCTCCAGTATTGAAATATTCATCACTGAGCATTACCGACTGGAATCTTCATCAAATTTTAATGGATTCTGGCATATTAAAAATTACCTAGATTTACGAAATATTGTGAAACAATTTTCATGGCATACTGGTTACATAATTAAAAGGGAAAAACTATAAAAACAATTTTTTTTGTTTCGGAACTTATATATAGTTTTATGATATAACCTAAACCAGTATTACTAGAACCCATGAAAGGTCATGGGTTCAGTAGACGGTAGAGTCGGTACTATTTCCAGGGCAACGGTTGTCCAGATTGGTGATTTGCCCGATATCACACTCAACTACCAGGTTTTCCTCCAAGGTTACCCATTTTGTAAAAGCTGGGTGAGCCCAAGTAAGGTCTCTGGATCAATCCACGGGTGTTAACAGTTTATATAATTAATCTCCCAGGCCAGATTTGAACCAGGGATCTTCGACGCAGCAAGTAAGAGTTCTACCATTGACCTAACTCGCTCTCTTAACAAATAAGATTATCATTATATGTAGATCTGCCAATCACATTCATGGTTTGCACAAGTAAGTTTGCTTAATTCTTAATTAATTTGGTCACATTATAAACCATAATGTCCATCACATAAGAAACCACAATGTGACATCATATTTCTAGTAATGCGATATTGGTATTACGAAACTAACTGAAGTATGCACGTTGAAATGCATTATAATCCTCAAAATGTTGCAATATACATATATTTCGCTAAAACTTAAAGCTTGTCCATTTCAGACATATTTAGGACTTAAAATGTATCTGTTATAGATAATATATCTTTGCAACTAATCTTAGGCTGATTCAAACTATAAAAAATTTGTTACTAGTATTAAAACCTAAGGAACTTATTCCGCAGTTGACAGCTTGGTCTTAGGGGGTAGTTAAAATCCCGCCAGGTAACGTCACGTTATGTCATTTCTACATCATAATCGTATAGGTCTTGCAATCTATAAAGTAGAAATGGTTAAATAAAAATTTACTTCAAGATATACCTTAATAAAATATGTCGATAGCCAATAATTAATTTTAGTAGTTAGAGTAATTTTAGCTTTCATCATTTCCTGTGATAAGAAAAGACTAATATAACTTTCATTGTATGTAGAGGAACAGGGAAATATGGCAGATTCTAATACCAAAATAAGTATTGCTTACATACCTAGCTTATAATTTTTGACTTACTAAGGTAGGAACGTGACGTTGAAATGGAATAATGTGACGTCACTTGACGGGATTTTAACTACCCTCAACATCAACCTAGCAGCCTTCGGAAACCATAAAGTTAATAGTTTTAAAAGACATTAAAAACTACAAAATACAAATTATGAGATAAAACCATTTTTACTTTTAAATAAAACCAACCGTTAACTGTGTGTGCATGCATTGCTATTCTGCTTTCAAATTTATATTTTAAAAGTGAATAATGTCAGCTTAAATATGGGCTTGTGTACACAAGGTCTAGATTTTAGGTAGGATTTGTTTTATAAAATTTACGTGTTGTTGCAAATACATTGAGCCAGTTGTTATGTAGTGGTGAAGTAGGCGGGGTCATGGACCTCGTTAGTTAGCGAGCCACCAATCAGGGCGGCTGATCCGACTACAAATCACTCGCCTTGAGGTTTGGACCAATTGGGTTCGGGTTTACTTAAACCGAGCTCAGCTTCTGATCCTTTCTTCCAGTTCGCTAAGCAGCGGGGGCAAGGTAAATTGTTTGGCAAACTGAGGGATCGACCCAGATCCATTCCTCTGTTTGTTCCCGGACCGCTGGGATAACAGGTTTAGGCCTGAGAGGGTTGGGAAGAATCAATTGTCAATGGCGAAGAATGGAGTAAGAAGGACAAATCCAAGAACGGACCAAAACATAGACAATATTACAAAAATATCTGTATGGGCTATCTTATCCATTTTTTTAATACTGGAAAAAACAATATACTTCTTCCAAATCTAAAGTCTATATACCCAGACGACATTTTTAGCTGATAAAATAGTTGGTGATAAGCGATGTGATAATTTGAAAAAAAAATATACTATCTAAAATTCATTATCAAACTAAATGGGGTCGAAGTACGATGCTTTGTTTGTATTACTTTTTAAATTTTCAAAATAAATGATCCGCTGTTACATAAAACGAAGAGAATGAGATGTTAATTTTGGTAACTTAAAAACACATATAATATTTATGCAGCCCTATTGAATAAGTAGTTAAGTCGGATTTTGTCCAGAGTGAGTTAAGCGGAATCTTGCCATTCTTGTAATTTTCGGCTAGAAATGGATTTGTAATACAAGCACTACGTATACAAGCAATACGCATTTTCACTACGAAAACAACACGGTTCACCTTCCTTTAGTAAAAAACAAGAAATGCATTTAGGAGTAAATTCGACTTAACCGTTTATCCACCGGAGCTGTATACTTAATGCATGTGTTTATTGCACACATGATTGTAATTTTCATAAAATACATGTAAATAACTATTGTTTTTATATTTTACAAACATATAAATTTAATTTAGTTCTCACTAATGTGGATTTGCGGAACTTAACATTAAAAAATAATTGAAATAAAAAGAAAAAAAAAACATCCAAGTTTAAATATTTAACTTATTTTATAATAATATTTACTGTTTTCACTAACATTTAACTTTACTTACAATAATATTAGCATATAAAATTATGTTGTTCATCGGTTAAAAATATAGAGTTGTTGTTATAAATATAATAAACAACAAATTCTTTGTTTTCCTAATTGTAATACATTTTTCACTAGGATCATTGTCCGATTTTTTATTATTATTTAGTACCTAAAGCAGCCTTCAGTATTCTAAATGCGGCTAATTTTTCAATTTTTTTTCCCCCAAACGTATTACGCTCTTAAATACAATGTGTTTTGGCATCACTAATTATAATAAAGCCAAAAATCAATACAAAAATTAAAGAAACAATGTCACATTCTTTTATTTTTTAAATCCTGAAAATAACGCAATTATTTATGACATATGCAGTTCCATGATTCAATTCATTATGATATATTTGTGTAACATATAAGCAGCCTTCAGTATTCTTGGGCCGCCCTTATCACATGCTTAAATCAGTAAAAAAACGTACATTTTCTGAACTAATGGATATCGGTTGAAAGTTTAATAACCGTGCTATAGTATATTGTAAGAGAAACCCGCTACTTTTGAGAAAAATGAATATGCTCTGCTGTTTCCTTTGACATCAAAAAAGCCTTTGATGTTGTCTGGCACAAGGATATATCAAAGAAAATAAAAACGCATTTACCGTCTAGTTAAATTTTAACATCAATCTTTCTTTATTGACATATTTGTTGGCATATCATTTTTTTCGTTGATATGTGTATTCCTTCATCATTTCCTTCAAAAGAAGTCGTACTGAAGAGTAGCGTTTTAAGTTCTTTCTTCTATTTATATTTAGACCTCTGATATACCTCAGCAACCTTGGACCACCATCAATAGTTTTTCACAGCCATTCCTTATTTCCAAAGAAATCCCACCGTTGGCATTAATAGCCAATTCAAACAATTTATTTGACTCGGGGATTTACTCAACAAATGGAAATTTCTAAAACAACTCCTCGAAACGCAGATAAAAAATTTAGCAATTTTAGAAAAATTCTGTACGGACCTTGAGTAATATCGAACCAAAGAATATTAAAAGCATTAAGGATCTTGATAAATATGAAAAGAGCTAAACCTAACATTGACCACTATTATTTCGTTTTATTTATAATTATTTACAACTATGTTACCTTAGGTGTTTATAGCTATATTAAGAATAGCGACTTTTAATGATGTAGCTAGAAACCAAGCATTACGGTTTTTTAATTCAATTATTGCCTGAATAAGCTTTTAGGCGTACAGAGGGATAATAATTGGTTCACCTGTGTTTTAGTGGTTAGCATAACAACCTTCTATCCCCAAGTCGAGGGTTTGCAGCCCGGCAGACGTCATAATTTTTTTAAGAGAATAAAAATATTTAGTTGTTTGGTCCTTCATAGGGTACGTAAAATGGAGGTTTTGCGCATGTGTGAAGACAGGTACACTCGTTCAAGGTCCCTACCCTAACTATAGTGGGTAGGCAATATTCAAGATTCTCACTGTCGCATCTTCCGATTAGCCATATTATTATAAAAGTGATATTATACAAACTAACAACGGCGGAAATAAATTATAATAAAAAAAACTAAAATATACGATATTTTTAAACAGTTTTATTTGAAAAGAAAAGATATGTCCAGGATAGCTAAATTGGTAGAGTTCCAGACTAGCGATCTGGACGACCCGGGTTCGAGTCCCGGTCCTGGACATATCTTTTCTTTTCAAATAAAAATATTTAAAATCTATAACTAATAAAATAAAATAAATTATAATAATATATAATAACGTAAGTCAACAAGATCCAAATCAAATAAATGTTCAAAGAACATGTTTCCCCTCGTATACATCGCAATTTGCGAGAACGCAGGGACATGGGATCAGTGAAAAGAAAGGATATGACCATGACCGGGGAGGGAGCTTGATAGAGCCAGGATAGCTTAATTAGCAGAATTCCAGACTAGCGATCTGGACGACCCGGGCTCGAGTTCCGGTCCTTGGCATTTCTTTTATTTTCAAATAAAATTAATAAAATCAATTACTAATAAAATAAAATAAAATATATGAATGTTAGGCTTTATAGAATTTCTTGGACGTCTCTATGATTAATAGCAACAGATTTAGAACTTCTAAAAAGTGTCTCTCGCCTATTACTTCAAGCGCCATTTTTGATAATTTACGCTCGCCGGTTTCATGGGGGACATTTTCGAAAGTAGAAATTATTAGGATAAAACAGAGCTCGATGTACTGTGGTAGAACATATATATTGAGGGAGGGGCGTAGTGAGCCTAACCACCAGGGCCCCTTTATTTACTTCTATGCTCTATGGCTAGTTTACCAATGGTTCAAAACCCAAGATTATCATTTATATTCACGGTATAAATTGAAATGACATCAAAATCAAATTACGATACAACTCAGTTAAAGTAAAATATTAAAATAATAATAAATGTTCTCATATCCTCACTGCAAGTGGTCGGTTTTCTAATGAATCAATGTTCCCTCAACTGTTTAAGTGTTCGGTATTTGTAAATAAAACCTATAAAACCCGTATCACTACAACCCATGAAGGGTCTTGGGCTTAGTACAAGGTTGGGACTGTACTGTTTTTAAGACAATCAATGTGCTGGGAGGTGATTGGTCCATTTTTTAGCTACATCATTTAAAAAAGCTATTTGACTCTTAAATTTTGAAATGAATTCGTTATTGTAATGTTTATTTTTATCACAATAAATGAATACAAAAAAAAAACTGTGCCACTACAACACATGAAGGTGTTTTAGGTCTAATACATAGTAGAGACTGAACAGTTTCTGGACTTGAACAGTTGGTTTGTTCCTTGGGGAGATGGTTTGTCCACGATCACGCTCAACAGTCATTTTCCCCCTATTTAAGTGTGCCACCTTTATAGAACTTGGGTGAGCCCAGGATGGTCTGAATTCTACAAGGTCCATTCGTGGCTGTTAAAATAATAAATAATTTAACTGCTACAGCCGGTTTTGAACAAGGAACCCTCAGCGGAATACTCACAGGGCTAATCTGCCGCTTTAATTTATAAAGAGTTGTGCTTTATTTTAATTATATAGATGTTTAATAACACTAAACGTCATTTTGGTAGTTTAGTACACGCAACTAATTAGACTCTTCACTATCGAAGAGATCTTCAATACACTAACCAATTCCGGAACGAAAGCTTTAGCTGATCCCCTCTTAAGTTGGGGCCAGAGCTTACACAAGCAAACATCTGTTTACTCGATCGATTGACTTTGTTCAGGTTAAGCCAGACTTTACAGGATTAGCAAACACTTTCCTTTGTACTTTCTTCCCTCTACTCTCCCACTCCTGAGGGATATTCCGAAGATTGAGAAAGAAACTTGTTAACCGAATTGACGTTTTCATTATTAAAAAGAAGTATTTATCACATCTTTCTTAGTTTCCTTAAAATCATATTATAATGTTTATTAAATTGTTAGGACAGCAACAATGTCCTTATATCTATATAAGGATTCCACTACATTTCAGAAAAAAAAATATGGCAAACAGACTATTTAGTTTTACTTAATAGTAATGATATTTATTTAAACTCATCAGAAATAAACCTTCCCTGAATAATCGCAGATAAAAGAAACCTTAAAGGATTCGACCAAAAGATTTCATTTAGTTTTTTCAAATCGATCGATCGTTAAAGCGTGTATTGTAGTTTTTCAAACTATAATTCTTTCTTTATTGTTGTTGTTGAAAATATAAGAAAAACATCCTAGTTGACTCTGCCAGTAGTCATATGCTTGTTTCAATGATTAAGGCACGTATGAATTAGTACACACCTTAGTACTTGGCACAAGAAACGTTTCTTCGGATGTGAAAAATCGCTAATCCTGAAGATTCTGGTCAAGATAATGAGACAAACTTATTAAACTATTGTATTGTCATTGGTTCTTAAAATTTTTGGTAAGTTTCAATTAAATGCGATCTTTCAAAGTGGCCGAAATCGAGTTCATAGATGCCTTTACGTACATACATACAAACGTGCATAGATCTAGGCGAACCTGATAAAACTGTGTTTAATTCGTACTGCTTAAAATACTTCTCCAACTTCTATAGGTCAAGATCTTTAAGAATATCTTCTAATATAGGAGAATACCTTCGAAAATTATCCGCTCCTCAAAACATATTAGATAATTGCTATGGTTCATGCACCATTAAATAAAGATTGCTGCCCCAGCTAATGTAAAGAGATATCACCTTAGAGATATAGCTTTAACACATTAATAAAGGTGGTAAAAATCCACCACTTTAGAATATTAACAACCTAAACTAAGAAATATGATTGAAGTACCACTTGTTCCCATAAAAATGGTGAATGATTTGCTGTAATTAATATTGGGCAAGCTCTCTTAAAGAAATAGAAACTCCGGAATATGATATATAAATGCCAATCTGCTAAATACTGAGGTATGAGATACATCACCTTTTACAAGTCTTCTTCAGACTCTTTCACAACCACCTGGATTTGTACAGGTTATTCTCATCTTGTCAGCAGAGATGATTTACCTATTCATTTATCAAAAATTCTTGTTCTCGTTCAGTATGTTTTAGTGTGAAACTTTTCTTCATATCTCATCTTTAGTTAATATTACCTAACTATTAGATTTCCAATAAAATAAATAAATAAAACGGTCAACGTTGAGAAATGTACATGGTAGAGACTGTACTGTTTCATGGAAAACGGTTCTGAAGGGAGGTGATTTGTCCTAGATCTTTCCCCTTATTTTGGGTACCCTATTTTTATAACATCTTATAGAGGCTGGGTGAGCCCCAGGAGGGTCCTATATCTCATATGATCCATCTCCGGCTGAAAACAGACTAAATAAAAGTCTTGCCTGCAGCGGGATTTGAAACAGGATTTTCGTCACGGCGACTCAGTGATCTACCACTGAGCCACTCCGCTTCCATTGATGAGTAATTGATGTAAAGCAAAGATATAATACCTAGTGAAGAGTAATCTTTCTGAACCGTTGTAGCTTAAACGTCTTATTACCACACGACGAGGACACTGTCCAAAGGGGACAAACGAAACGGCATTGATATACGAAACAAAGATAAGAAGAAAATAGAACTTTAATCAATGAAGCAACACATTTAGTTGCTCTCTCCGATTTTTAGGAATATAAAATACACGTGAATTATGATCAATTGCAATTGATTTGACTGTATTATTCATTTTATTGTTTTATTTTGAAGAGGGAGCGGAGTGGCTCATTGGTAGAGCACTGAGTTGCTATGCCGGGAATTCTGGGTCAAATCCCGCTGCTGGCCATGATTTTTATTTAGTCTGTTTTGCAGCGGGAGATGGATCATATAGGATCTAGGACCCTCCTGGGGCCCACTCAGCCTCTATAAAATATTATCAAAATAGGGTACCAAAATAAGGGGGAAAAAATCTGGCGGTTGAGCGTGACCTAGGACAAGTCACCTCCTTGTCCATGAAACAGTACAGTCTCTGTCATGTACTGAATCCTAGGCCCGTTCACGGGTGGTACAGGTTTTTTTTTTTAAGAAACACGTAAATTTATTTTAAAAACCCCAGCCTAAGTTTTCAGACTAATCAATAATTAGAGCTATTATCCATCCATCTTTGGCTGACCCCAGGCATTGGCTAACTTCTTTCTTTTTCATTAGCGAAGTCTCGAAGTTTTTAATTAATCATCAAAATGGGCCAATTTTAACGGACCGCTTCATTTCTAACTTTAAATTGTCTTTATCCCTCTACCGTATTTTATTCGACACTGATTCACCACTTTTTGTTTTAATGACTAGTTATATTTTTATCAAGACTGAATTTCTAGTTCCATGTATTACAAGTACTTCTTAAACTATGTATTTTCTTCAAAGGTGAACATTTTAAATAACATAAATAAATCTTGATCGTGTTTTGAATTCACTTTGAAATATAACAAATAAATAAAATATTGGTCTTCTAACTTCAAAGGCAAAGCAGCTGCTTGTTATTTTTTAACCCCCCTTTTTTTAGTAGTTGTAGCTCACCAAGGTGTCATATGGGGAGGAACTGAATATTAAAAGTCTTTTGATATAATTATTACGTTTTAAGTTATTAATTAAATGTATAGATAAATGTCGGCAGAATCAGATTGTTTTTAACAATAAAAGAGCTTTATTGAGGAAGAGACAAATAACTGATAAGGTATATTAGCTGACAGAGTAACAGTCCTGATTATAACTAAGTCTAATTGGATTCTCCAACATCTGCTAGAGGGGGTACATATATAGTGAATGAATATGTCTTAGGTAACTTAAGGACGGCACCTGCGTTATTTTTAGAAATAAAAGTTATATGTGAAAAATACTTTGTATCCGAGTTTTTAGTATCAAATCAACTTATTAAAAATAGTAATTCTAAAAAAGTAATACAGGTTAATTATATACATGTATATTATGTATATAATTTTATTGTGGTATTATTCATTATTTGTTACCGATGAAACTGGACGTCAGTTTAGTTCGAAATAGCTCTAATTTTGATTTCACATCCACGTTGTGTTTTTGAAGTGTAGGCCGTACCCCGGAAATGGCCATACTGAATTATACAACATCATGGTTTAAGGAAAGCACTTTAAAATATGAAAATTCTCCATTTATGAGCGTTTTTCTTTGACTAACTTTGTGAATCGTCGACAAGACCTACATATCACTTTGTTCTGATTGAACAAAGGAGGTTATTCACTTTCTAAAAATTACATACGCTCTTTTGAATTGTTCATAATAATCCAATAGTTCTGCTGTTTGTAAATCCGAAATATCGTCATAATTCTACCAAAATTACTGGACAATCTTATAAGCTGTAGTTCCTAAAATCGAACGTATTAACCCAATATATATATTGTACTAGCAACCCACCCCAGCTTTGCTCGGGTAATAAGGCGTATTATGCCTATATAATTTGTCTGAGTAATGTATTTTTTTTATCACGTACCGGCCACTAAGAACCACTCGAATATCATTGGTTAGGCTTCATTGGGAGTCTTGATTTTCTTTCTTCCCATCTCAGCTAATGTACTTTATTATATAGAAATTATAAAAATAAAAACAAAACCAAATATTTCTTTATATAGGAATTAGATAAATAGGAAATGAATAAATAGGAAAATATCTTGCACGTTAGATAATTGCACGGGATTAGGCAAGCAGCGTCTTCGGTGAAGCCCATCGATATTCCGACCCATTTACACAAAACCTCGACAAATTATATACCTAAACCTTCCTGGTGAATCACTTTATCTATTCGTGAAAATCCGTGCAGTAGTTATTGAGTTTACCGCCAACAAACGCGGCCGAGGACTTTGTTTTATAACATGTATAGATTATCATTTTCCACTGCACGAAACTCCTTGGATGCAGTCATCGCATTTTGTTCTTTAGTATTTGATCGTGTCTACTGCTTTAATGAGAGTTTGCAGGTGTTTTTTTCTCGAAACTCTTTGATTTATTTCATTTTAGTAGTTTATTCTATTACCAAAGTAATCAATAATAAAAGGCTTAACGAACTCGAAGCCTTGATTGATCGGTGTCAAACTTCCATCAACGGATTATCGCCCAAATACAAACACGTAAAATCACCCATATCGCAATCCTTCCACCTCCTACGCCTGGATATACTTACTATTGGATGTTTACCCGTTGGCTCACCGTATATTTACATTTTGCGTATCTTCTCGTAACAAAACCCAACACTTTATAAGCTCATTGATTCTCTGCTATGCTATCGCTTCAATTATATTCATTGATTGCATGCACTGCAATTCCAGATTGTTTAACCTTCCATACTATTTATTGGAATCGGGTTTTTTTCAGATCGAACATTCTACTCAATACTTAATTTTCCATTACCTTAAGAAATTTTTCGTCCTTCTAACATCTATCTAACCAAATACTTGCTTTATTGGGTTCACCGCCCAGGCTATAATCTCAGGGAAAAGTCAGATCCTTTGATCTGAATTATATTAAAATAATAAAATGGGATGCCACCCTGAGATCGTTATACTTATTATTTATTAATTCTATATCATTAATGAATAAGAGACATATCCCTCTCTTCTCCAATGGTTACGCGGTTTACTGACTGGGAGTTATTAAATAATAATAATTATTGAATGACATTATGATTACTTGTCCTGATCATGCTTACAAAGATAACTTATAAAACTACTTACAAAGAAATGGGGCCGCTGTATATGACTGACTATTTCACTTCCATTGCTCCATCCAGTTCCTTGCATAATGAGTTGACCGCTGCCTCCCAACAACTGCCTTATCTTGAGTAAAGTTAATAAACCCTAAGGGACACTTAACTACCAGAAGGAACCTCAATTTCTCTAATTTAGGTACTCCAAATGTTCTAGGTAGCGTAACATATAGCATACTTTCCCTATTCCGAATATAATCTGAATTTAATCCGATTTTCAACTCCTAATTGATTGTCGACTTTCATTAACATAACTGTATTTAGTCCTATTGTTCCCACATCTTCACACATCAGTACCAATTCATCTACAAAACAAATCACGTAAAAGCTACATGAATTCAAACTACATCACAATGATAACAACCTCTAGTTGTAAATTGAATAGTACAGGTGAAAGTGAACTCCCTTGTTTTCAACCCGAGCGAGCCTCGAACTTTTCTGTAAATCAATTACCGATTCTAACTTCTTGGAATGTTTCGGTAATACATACACACTCCTAATAGTTTTACTAACTTCTAAGGATTCCCTGTTAAATCAATGTTTTTGACAGCACCTGTCGTTCGATGGAATGATAGGTAATCTTGAAAGCTATATAATACGGGCGAATTCCCCCTTTTTATTATAAAATTTCCTCTATTTTTGGCGTAATTAAAATATATCATCGATAGTTGAACGATTTCGTATAAAGCCATAAAACTCTGATAACTTCCTCTGCATATAAAGATAATATTTTATTCCGGTAGGAGTTAGATTCCGTAATAGTTATTACGTCGTCAGCCTTTTTTTGTAGTTCGTAATAACTACATTCATTCCCTTCGTCTGGCATTTATATTTGAATTTCTCCAGATATTTTTTTTATCAATGTTTATATCTGTTTCTCTGCACGGTTTAAACAGTTCACTAGGAATGTTATCAATTTATGCTATTTTATACTATTGTACTTTCTATTTCCTCTTTACTTAAATATAATGAAATATCACTTTTTTAAATGGGAGAGGTGAAGCTCAGTATTTGGAGAGCTGCGTTACTGTAGTTTTTGGGTTCAAATCTGGGTGACATTTGAAATACTTAATCTATTAATACCCACGGGTATACCCTGTGGTGATTGCAGATTCTGCTGGGGCTCACCCAACCTCTATAAAATGGGTACCCTCAATTGGGGAAAACCTGGTGGTTGAGCATCTCGGACCGTTTAATAGTTAACGAATGAGGAATAATCCGCCTGTTTATTTTTATGTTGAGACTGTGGGAAGAAGATTTTTTTTATTATTATTTTTTCTTTTTGCGATCCAGCCTACATTTAAGCACACGTGTTTTTATGTGATATTATGTTTTTAAGCGCTCATTCTTTCTTTTCCTCCATTCTTTTTTTGCTGAAGTGGCGTTGAAAGCTAACCTAACCTATCCATCATCTAGTCCAGATATACTGGTAGAGAAATAAGTTTAAATTTAAGTGCAAATTATCACACCTTTGTATGCTTTTGTAAAAAAAATAATTATTAAAGAACAATTAAAGTCTTATATCATCAACAAAATAATACAATCTAAAGCCTCATTTTTTATTAAGATAAAAAAAGAAGATACCTTTATGCCTGAAGCTACATTCATAAATTTTTTTCATTGCTCTGGGGATATTCATCTAGTTTTCTCCGTCCCAGCCTCTTTTATTTGTTTTCCTGCTGGGCAAAGTAGATTTGCAAGGTGATCCACAATCTAATCACCCAATTAAATTATCCACAGAAAAAAAGTATATTTTTTACCTGATACATACAATTTTAAAAACACCCATCCCTTCCATGGTGTAATTAACTTATACAAAATAGGATTACCAATATTCTGTAAAAAAGGAACGAGTTTCTTGAGGGAATTCAATTGACAGAAAACTGAAAGGTTCCTTCTACAGAAGATTAAATATTTAAAAAAATATGTAGTGGATATTAAATTTATTTTGAGTTGATTCACCATTAAAAAATTAATATTATAGACATAAATACAATTAAAGAATGATAGATATATCTTTGTCACTATATCTATATTTATTTGTTATATTGTTACGGTCAGAGCGGGAAGTAGGACCGGCTTCTGATCTGCCTAGAGCGGATTAGGCAAACAATGGGATTAAGCGGAAGGGATTATAGAATGGCGTAGAGCCTTCTAGATCAGTCTAGGTCGTCCTCGTCCGTGTTCCGAGTAATGCCCCACCACGACCTACCTTGCCTATATAAAAAGGACAGCGTTTTCGGGTGCGGCAGTCAGTAATAAGATGAGTGAGTAATAAGACGAGTCTGTAATAAGCCAGTGAGTAGCAGTCGTTAACTAGTGGCAGTGTGTGTGAGTTAGTTAGTATTAGTATCAGTCTGTAATAAGTGCTTAGTGAGCAACAGTGACAATTAGTGACCGTGTAATAAGTGTAATAAACTGTGTGGCAGTTTGTCATATTTGAAGAGTCTTACGGTCGGTGGACTTTAGTTAGCGAACTGTAAGTGTTAATTTGTAATTGTAAACTATAGTGTAATATTATTGTATTTGTACAAATTTATATAAATAGTTTAGTTACTTAGTATAAACAATATCTTATATTATTTGTATATTATCTTAGAAATTAGATAACAGTTAGTAGAATATTATTATTGTAAATTGATATTAGTTTAATAATTTAACTGTTTTAAATAATCTCATTGTATTCTTGTTAATTTGTTAATAAATATTAGATTCTTGAATTAAGTAATAGTTTAGTCCATTTTACACCCAGTAGCCCGTAACAAATTGGTGTCAGAAGTGGGATCTTGTGTAATTGTTATTTTGTCTAGCATTTTGTAATAATTGGGCTACTGTATGAAAAATGGCTTCTCAAAGTCTTAAATTAATGGATTTAAAAGTTGCAGATTTAAAACGGGAATTAGAAGAACGTGATCTGGATTCTTCCGGAAATAAAAGTGTGCTGCAACATCGCTTGCGTCAATTTTTTGTAGAGTTGGGGGAAAATCCAGATGACGTTCTGTTTGAAACTGATTTAAGCAAGTTGTCTGCAACTTTTAAAAATGAATTAAGCACTGTTAAAAATGAGCTAGGTACTGAGTTAAGCAGTGTTAAAAATGAACTAGGCAATGTAGAAAATAAGCTAGGTAATGAATTAAGCAATGTTAAAAATAAGCTAGGTAATGAGTTAAGCACTGTTAAAAATGAGCTAGGTACTGTAAAAAACGATTTAATGGATACATTAGAGTCTAAGTTAGGCACATTAGAGACTAAGTTAATGGAAAATGTAGATAATAAGTTAGCTAGTGTAGATAATAAGTTAGCCGATGTAAATAATAAAGTAGCTGATATAGAATCTAGGCTAGGAGAAAAAGTGAACGAAATTAGGCTAAGAATGGAAACTCTCGAGGGACGTAAGAACAACCCACCGACGAACGACTCCGACCGTTCATCCGAGGGCAGCCATCGTAATAGCATTCTACCCGCCTATGCTGGGGCGCCACCAACTCACAACACCATTCCAGTATTCGACGGGAAGACGCCGTGGGAAGACTACATGACTCTCTTCGAGACAGCTGCTTCAATCCACGGGTGGTCGCAGGAGACCCAAGCTTCAGCGTTGTGCCTGGCCTTGCGTGGAGACGCCTTGAGAGTGCTGCAGGGAATGCCCATGTCAGAGCGGTCTAACTACGGGAAGCTGATTAGAAGGCTGGAGATGCGTTTCGGCCACCGCCACATGGACCAGCTATATCGCTCACAGCTAAGGAACAGGGTCCAGAAGGACAACGAGACGCTGCAGGAATTTGAAGCGGATATTGCCCGGCTGGTGAGGAACGCCTACCCATCGGTCACTGACTATGTCTACGAGAGTTTGGCTGTCGACAAATTCCTGGATGGACTGCGGGACCCAGAGACACAACATGCGGTGAAGCTCGCCCGCCCGAAAACGTTGGGAGACGCATTATCTCAGGCCATGGAGTTTGAAGCTGTCAGACAGTCTGTACGGGGCCATGCGCGAGTTCGAGCAGCAGGAGCAGAGCCTAATGCGGTAACCAGCGTCGAGGACATAGTGACCAAAGTGTTGGATGCTCTCAGGACCCATAAGAAGGAAATACGCTGTTGGGGCTGCGGCCAGCTTGGACACCCTAGAAGCAAGTGTCCAACCCGTTACGTCAAAGCCCCCAGGATTGCCATCAGAGTTGCGTCAATAGGAAGCAGAACAAACAGCTTCTATGTTGATGGGATGGTGAACGGGCAGCTGCGAAGTCTTCTAGTGGATACCGGCGCGAGCATGACGATCTTGAACTCGAAGACACATCCAGCTGAGAAGATCATACCGACCACTTGGGCATTACGGACTGCAACGGGACAGCCAGCCAAGGTCTACGGGGAGACAGATGCCACCTTGCACATCGGGGGTCAACATCTGCAGCACCGCGCTCTCGTGGCAGAGATCGATGAAGATGTCATATTGGGCATGGACTTCATGATCGCATACGGGATCAAGCTGGATATGTCGAGAGGTGTGATGACGCTGGGAGACGAGGAAGTCATACTTCGGCAGGAAAAGGACTTCTGCGTACGAGTGCTGCTACCAGAAGACACCACTTTACCGGCACGGAGCCAAATCGTGACGCATGGGACGGTCGAAGGCCATCTACCCGCGGGTCAATGTGCACTACTCGAACCTGGAAGGCACGAAGAACAAGAGGTTGGACGCGGCGTACTGGTTGCTAGGTCTCTCATCAAGATCGGACCTACCACTCCAATTCGGCTAATGAACCTGAACAGCTTCCCGGTAACGCTAAAGAAAGGAACACCGGTCGGGGAGTGTACCACCGCTACCTCAGTGGTTCGTCAGCTGCAACGTCATCCCACCGAGCTTCGAGGACTCCCAGAGGAACTAAAAGGATTTGTGGATGAATCATGTCGCGACCTCTCACCTGAACAGAGCGAGGAGGTAAAAAACATGATTACCCGATGGCATGACGTCTTCGAGATCGGCCCAGGACCACGGGGTAGAACGGATATCGTCCAGCACAGGATTAACACTGGGGATGCAAAGCCTATCCGACAGGTCCCGCGGAGGCTGCCGTTAGCTAAACGGGAGGACGCCGAGGAGATTATTAAGGAGATGGCAGCTGATGGTGTCATTGAGCCTTCAAGTAGCCCCTGGATGTCTCCTGTCGTATTGGTGAAGAAGAAAGACGGAACGACAAGGTTCTGCGTAGACTACCGTCTTCTAAACAACGTCACCAAGAAGGACAGTTATCCGCTTCCCAGGATTGACGATACGCTGGACACCCTGGAGGGGTGTAAACTCTTCTCTACCTTGGATCTCCGCAGTGGATATTGGCAGGTTGGATTGGCACCTGAAGATAAAGAGAAGACGGCGTTTTCAATTGGCACTGGGCTCTGGCAGTTTACAGTAATGCCGTTCGGGCTTTGCAATGCTCCTGCCACATTCGAGAGGCTGATGGAAAACGTGTTAAGAGGTCTCTCTTGGGAAGTATGCCTGGTGTACCTAGACGACATCATTGTGCTGGGAAAGTCCTTCGCTCACCATCTGAAGAATCTGGAGAAGGTCTTCGAACGACTGCGTGCAGCGAACCTAAAGTTGAACCCGAAGAAGTGTAATCTCTTCCGAAGGCAAGTCAACTACCTGGGGCATATTGTGTCAGACAACGGAGTTGCTGTTGACCCAGAGAAGATAGCAGCGATCACCGACTGGCCAGTACCTCGAGATAAGCACCAGGTGAGAAGTTTTCTCGGGCTCTGCACCTATTACCGGAGGTACGTGAAAGGATTTGCTGACATCGCAAAACCTCTTACCAGGCTTACCGAGGAGAAAAGGACTTTCCATTGGGACCACGAGTGCCAGGCATCCTTCGAGGAGCTGAAGAGAAAATTGAGTAGTGCTCCTATTCTGTGCTATCCACGTCCCGAGGGCAAGTTCATACTCGACACAGATGCCAGCAACATCGCCATAGGAAGTGTCCTCTCTCAGCTCCAAGACGGAGAAGAAAGGGTGATTGGATATTTCAGCAAGGCACTCTCAGCTCCGGAGCGCAACTACTGTGTCACAAGGAAAGAGCTTCTGGCAGTAGTAAAATCCATAGAGCACTTCCATAAATATCTATACGGAAGAAGGTTCCTGCTGAGAACGGACCACGCGGCTCTAATGTGGCTGCTGCGATTCAAGTCACCGGAGGGACAAGTGGCCAGGTGGATCGAGCGCCTTCAAGAGTACGATTTTGAATCTGCTCATCGTTCTGGAACGAGCCACAGGAATGCGGATGCGCTGTCAAGAAGACCATGTGAAGATGAAGAATGCAGGCATTGTTCCCGACAAGAAGAAAAGCAGGCATCAGTATTGAGGACAACGGTTGTTATCGACAATTGGCAGGACGCAGAGGTGTCAAAGGCGCAAGACGAGGACCCGGACTTAAAACAAATAAAGGAATGGAAAATATCGGGGCGAGGAAGACCGACCTGGCAGGATGTGGCTCCAATGTCGAAGAATGTAAAAACGTACTGGGCCCAATGGAACTCCATTGTAGTGGACAACGGGCTGCTGAAACGGGCATTGGAGAACGCGGAAGGAGATCAGCGTAGGCTACAGCTCATCGTTCCAAGGAATAAAGTGCCCGAAGTGCTTAGGGAACTACATGACGGTGTAACTGGCGGCCATCTTGGAGTTCACCGTACATTGGAAAAAGTTCGTGAACGCTTTTACTGGGCAAACCTTAAGGACGATGTGTTGGACTGGTGCAGGCGTTGTGCGACTTGTGCGGCTTCTAACGGACCAACAAGAAGAAAGAAGGCCCCTATGAAGAAGTACAACGTGGGAGCACCGTTCGAGAGGATAGCGATTGACATCGCTGGCCCTTTCCCTGTCACGGACGAAGGTAACCGATATATTCTCGTGGCCATGGACTATTTTTCTAAGTGGGTGGAAGCTTATGCCCTTCCGAATCAAGAGGCAGTCACGGTTGCAGACGTGCTTGTGAAGCAGCTCGTCAGCCGGTTTGGAGTACCCATGGAACTTCACGCTGACCAGGGAAGAAACTTTGAGTCTGCAGTCTTCTCCGGGATGTGCGAAGCACTGGGGATACGGAAGACCAGGACGACGCCTCTTCACCCTCAATCGGATGGCATGGTGGAGCGCATGAACAGGACAATGGGTCGATATTTGTCTAAAGTGGTTTCCGACCATCAGCGGGACTGGGACCAGTATCTTCACTTGTTCCTGTTAGCCTACCGCAGTTCAGTCCATGAAGCAACGGGGCAGACCCCCGCAAATGTGGTCTTCGGCCGAGAACTTCGTTTGCCTTGTGATCTGAAATTCGGTTCAAGCCAGACGAGGAAGTTAACGGAGAGGAATACGTCACGAATCTACGGAAGCGGATGGATAATATCCACGAGAAGGTTCGTGCAAACATCCAGGGAGCCTGTGACAGAATGAAGGAGCGTTACGACATCAGGGCAGAGAAAGGTGGATTCCAACCTGGAGATTTGGTCTGGCTACATGATCCTCGAAGAAGGCGAGGCTACTCACCTAAACTTCAGAACTCCTGGGATGGCCCGTTTGAGATCATCAATAGGATAAACGACGTCATCTATAGGATCAGGAAGCAGCCAAAAGGAAAACCCAGGGTAGTCCATTTTAATAGACTGGCCCCATACAAAGGAGACCATGGCCCGACAAAAGACCAGCAAGTCAGGTATCTCAACAACGTGGAGACCAGTAAGGTATCAGTTGCACAACCTAAGGTACAAGGTTCCCGTGGAGTAACTCAGACAGTATACAGAGATATCTTCTCGTTACCCGCGGACTATTCTCTGGCCCATTGTGTCGCCGAAGATCTGAGGACTTCCCGAGGGATTGCAACGGTCTTCAGGAAGAAGTTTGCTGGAACTGAGGAACTGGAACGCCAAGGACCAAGCGTCGGGAAAGCACTCCACCATACGCACGAAGGACGACACCTGTTCTACTTAGTCACCAAGTGTGCTACTGATCAGAAGCCCACATATGACGCACTGCGGCGAAGCCTCGACGACCTGCGGAGTAAGCTTCTGAGACTGCGTGTCACCAAGCTCGCGATCCCTAAGTTGGGCTGTGGATATGACGGCCTGGAGTGGAAGGTTGTCAGGAACATGCTTGAACAGATATTCGCCAACTCTGGAGTCGCCATATTGGTGTGCACGTTCAACCCCTGGAAAGGAAATGCGTCTCCATCGAGGGAAGCTCATGACCGCCCGATTTCTCCGGACTATGCTCTGGGGCAGAGCACTTTTAAGGAGGGGGCAGTGTTACGGTCAGAGCGGGAAGTAGGACCGGCTTCTGATCTGCCTAGAGCGGATTAGGCAAACAATGGGATTAAGCGGAAGGGATTATAGAATGGCGTAGAGCCTTCTAGATCAGTCTAGGTGGTCCTTGTCCGTGTTCCGAGTAATGCCCCACCACGACCTACCTTGCCTATATAAAAAGGACAGCGTTTTCGGGTGCGGCAGTCAGTAATAAGATGAGTGAGTAATAAGACGAGTCTGTAATAAGCCAGTGAGTAGCAGTCGTTAACTAGTGGCAGTGTGTGTGAGTTAGTTAGTATTAGTATCAGTCTGTAATAAGTGCTTAGTGAGCAACAGTGACAATTAGTGACCGTGTAATAAGTGTAATAAACTGTGTGGCAGTTTGTCATATTTGAAGAGTCTTACGGTCGGTGGACTTTAGTTAGCGAACTGTAAGTGTTAATTTGTAATTGTAAACTATAGTGTAATATTATTGTATTTGTACAAATTTATATAAATAGTTTAGTTACTTAGTATAAACAATATCTTATATTATTTGTATATTATCTTAGAAATTAGATAACAGTTAGTAGAATATTATTATTGTAAATTGATATTAGTTTAATAATTTAACTGTTTTAAATAATCTCATTGTATTCTTGTTAATTTGTTAATAAATATTAGATTCTTGAATTAAGTAATAGTTTAGTCCATTTTACACCCAGTAGCCCGTAACAATATACTGAATAAGTATACATCGGTCATTTGAGCGGGTTAGTGAGGTTTAAAAGGATGATCTAAGAAAAGGCAAGGGAGTACAACCTTCAAACTCGCCATTTATTTGTTGACTTCAGGTCAGCATATGACAGTGCCCGTAGAGAAGAGTTGTACAAAACTTTATCTGAAATGAATATTCCGCATAAACTGGTAAGCATGATTAAATTGACTATGGAAGATGGACGATGTACAGTACGCTTGAAAAATAATCTCTCAGCTGAATTTGGTACCAACAAAGGTTTAAGACAAGGAGATGCCCTATCATGCCAACTCTTCAATCTGATTCTGGAGTTTGTGGTCCGCAAAGCCGGCATTCAAAGAACTGGCACAATTTTCCATAAGTCGACGCAAATACTGGCTTATGCTGATGATGTCGACATCATAGGAAGGTCCTTAATGAACTGGAAAATGCATCTCTCGATCTGATCAGAGCTGCTGAGGGTGTGGGTTTAGTAATTAATCAAACCAAAACTAAATACATGCACTCAGGAAGACCGATGGAACTGACTGGTATAATTAAGATTATTGCCTGGATATTGAAAGAGTAAACTCCTTTACCTACTTGGGAACCACCATAACGAGCGATAATAATGTCTCGATAGAGGTCAAGAAGAGAGAGGCTCAGGCAAACAAATGATTCTTTGGGATAAATCGACATTTAAAAAGCAAGCTCTTTCGTGGAACACAAAGCTGAGTGTATGAAAAATTGCTTCAGGCATTTGAAAGGAGGATTTTTCGGCGAATTTATGGACCAATTAGAGAGGGAGAAGCCTGGAGAAGACGTACCAATGCGGAGCTGGCAAGTCTATTCTAGGCTCCGGATGTGGGCAAAACAATAAGGCATGGCAGGTTGCGTTGGGCTGGTCATGTGGCCAGAATGAATTTAATAGAAGTCTATTAAATGTCCGGAACTGGAAGGCCGCTGCACTGGACAGAGAAAACTGGCGGAAACGTATCGAGGCGGCCAAGGCTCATTGATGGGATGTAGAGTCATGCAAGAAGAAGAAGTGGGGTTTAAAAAGTGAACCAGGTGACATATCTGAAGCTCATGCAAGTCATAAGTCTCCGATCTCTGTATTCTTCAAGCATCCCACACGATAGTACATAAGCTCTTTCTAACTATTGCAGACATATAATGATGACCCTACACCCTGTTCTTCTATTGAGAATAGTTGTTCCAAGATATCAAATAAAAAGGTCTAATTTAGTGAAAGAAACGTGAGTTATCGTGCGCTTACTTACCCAGAACAGTCATAGCCCTTGGATCTCGACCGACTTGTCTCTGTCCTTTAGCCCGTTTGTACGTCAGTAGGATGGCATAGCTGAAATTTTAATGAATTGATAGAAAGATGAAGTCGTTTTAATGTAATTAGCCCCTGCGATATCCAAAATAGAAAGTATTTTTGGATGCGCTTTACTAATAAATCAAAACCACCTATTTTTTCTTACGAAAGGACGTGATCCATTCTCAGCTTAGGAGCGATCATGTTCAATCATGAAGGCACTGTGTAATTTAACTTCCAACAAATCAGCTACTAACAAATTTATACCAATAAAGTACTAATACCAATATACTACTAATAAACTTATCCCATCTTTACGTGATTCAAAGTTCACTTGGGGATATAATATTCTTCAACGTTAATATTTATACACTAAACATAAACGTTAATATTTATCGCGAAATTTAGGCAAAGCATTTAGTTTTTTTTTTAATATTTATTTCTTAACATAAAGAGATGTTGCCGTCTTCACTTAACATATAAATGTAAGCATAGAGTATACCACAGAAGATTAAATGTGGTTTTGCCTTAAAAGTTATTAAACTGGCAACCAGTGTATATGTAGATTTAAGTTTATTCCTGCTTTTAACTTCATAATATTCGGTTCAAAAGTGTGATGGTTTCTACACAGAATATAAACAGTTTCTACAATACCTATTTTTCATATCTTCATTTCAACTGATATTTCATTTAATATTATCAGCTTAAAAAACATAATGCAGCTGTCTTATTATTCAACAGATTAACCTATATTATATATTACGATCCGACATTGCTAAGTTCATTACTAAGAAATTGATTTTTACCAATATTTACAGAGCGTACTGCACCTAAAAATTACCAAAACGATACTGAAATCTATAGATGACCGACGTTTCACCTCGGTTGATTGAATTTCCTTAGTCTATTCGCTCCCCCAGAGAGGGCTACCTTCATCGGTCTACAGCCCATAGCAGAACCAGCCATGCAGAACAGGGTCAAAGGACTTCACCGAGTCAATGGATGTCAGCATTGTCGCGGCTAAAGATTCTTCTCATTTCCATCCCGACCTCCACAAGAGGATGGAGCGGATGTTACCTCGAGTGCTCATTAGCCTGTAAAATCTTACTTACTGTAGCGGAAGAGGAAACCTCATTCCCCTAAATATAAATTTTACTCCGTTTCCGCACCGCAAAACAGATCTCTCTTCGGACAGGTAAAACCAGCTTACTGTATTGACCATGTGTAAATCATTGAAAAATAAATAAGAACTGTAAAAAAAATTAAATAATATAACTAATTATCATTTGGTTTTTTACCCGTTAATGGTAGAATTTCATTCGTAAATTTTGCGTTCTCTTATCTCCTTCTATTCATCCTTGTCATGTTGGTGTCTCCTCGTATTAAAACCCTGCATCACTTTTATCAACTATACCCATCGACTCCCAGTAGTCTATAATATATGCTTTTGAATATTTTCAAACCATTTAAAATCTCGTCAAGTTATAACAATCGACATCATGCTGATTGTTAATGTATAACTAACTAACTCCTGGGTGCAACAGAATTTCCAGAGCCTAGGCGTCCCTGACGAGCTTCCTACACGCCGCTCGGTCCGTCACCTTACCTCTCCTCCCATGTTTTTCAGATCTCTCAATGTACCTTCTACGTCATCGATCCACCGAAGACGTGGTCTTCCTCGTTTCCGCTTTCCTTCTGGTCTTCCATACTGGATTTTCTTGGGGAGTCTGCTTGGCTCTATCCTTTCCATACGCCCAAGCCATCTCGGCCTTCCCTGCGTTATATTGACAATGGCAGATTCCTGGTAGATGTTCAGGAGTTCTATATTCTTCCTTATCCGCTATTATACAATCTCCTGTATTGGGCCAGATATCTTTCTTTCCCATCTGCTGATTTTGCTATCTGCTTGATCCTATATTACTCTACATATCCTAAATTCAAAAATAACCAGTGACAAAGACCTCCAAAATGTGGGATTGAAAACTTGCAAAATCCTCTTTTAAGGCCTAAAGGTAAAAACTAAGGAGTAACTTATCTGGATGTATTTTTTTTTAATATAGTTATACATCATAGACATAACTATATGATACAATAGAAATGATTCTACCTGAGATGTTAATATTAAAATCACTGCACTAGGGTCAGTCACATTGTAAATGTCATAATTGCTTTTAAAAAATTATCCTCTACAACGTCTCTTGTTCAACATTAACTTGTAGCTGAACGTGCACACCGAAACTGCAGAACTAAAGGAAAAGCATTTGACCATTAACTAAAGTCAACAATCTTTGTTGGCAGTTATGTTTGGCCGTCGAATATAGTCGGCGCTCTTGCCAAAGTGGTAAATATTAGACCTCAACTGGAGGAATAAAAACAATAAAATAACTACCGTGAATTATTTCAATTATATATTATTATTCTAAGGCATATTTTAGTTTAATGTGTTGCATATTAAATAACGTATGTTGAGAGCAATATTTTTATGAATTTTGTTGGAAATTTAATCTTCAAAAAGATTTGTAGATGGTTTTTTTTCACTAAACTGCAGTAAAACAGTTGTTATGGCGAACCCATATATTTGTTGAACATAAATTTTAGAGATATTCACAAACCCTTAGTAAATTTCTGTGAGCTACTAATAAATACTTTTAGGTATTTCCTTAGCGACTTTTACAGTGCGTCCTTAGGGAATAGAAAAAGTGCGACAATTTCGACACCAGTGAACTCATAATTTGATGATTATGTCAGTAAGATTGTGTCCTAGTCCCAAATAAGTCTCGGAGTCAGTGCCTGAATTTATGACTAAGTTTGAAACAAAACATCATTAATTAGTCGCGGTTTTCGTACACGCCGTTTAAAGTGGTACTTATTTAAAAGGACCCATTTAAAAGAGAATTCATTTCATTACTTTTATTATGAAGTATCCTATATATATATATGAATCTTAAGGAAATAAAAAAAAAGTCAATATCTAACTGTGATGTGACTGAAAATTAACTATGATTTTGGAAGACATCCTTTCACCTGATGATGAAATATTACAAGAAATTTAAAATGAAAATTCTTACATTCAACGTCTCAATTATTAATATATGGGGATTTAATAATTTGTCGGGAAGTTGTCGACAGACAGCGAAGAGTTATTACAGCAGAACCGCTTTGTTTATTTACATAACTTAACATGTTAGGGAAGGCCAACTCCTATTCCAGTAGCCACACAAGTGATTAAAATTCCAAACAAAGCATCCCAGATTGGAAAAGTTTTACCCGGATTTTGAACTCGAATCGATATTGTTCTGAGTGCTTGTGAGCTTGTGAACTAGAAGTGGACACTTTTGCATGACGGCTTTTTGAGTTTTTTTGAATAAGAAGTAAAAAAAAAATGTTTAATTATAGAGAATAGAATAGAAAAATAATTTTATTCTGGGACCAGGTCCCTTAAGAATAACAATAATGAACAAAATTCAATAAAAATATCTATATCCAAAGGGCTATATATAAACAATATTTACACAATAACTTGAAAATAAATAGCAGACAAATTACAATTAATAGAAATAGGCTTGAAGGAAATAGAAAAATAAATAATAGCATCTGATGATGTATAAAACAATATCATTATGAGTAAGGAATATTTATAAGGAAATGTATGGATTGAGTAAAGTTATGCTCAGATATATATGAGAATATACGAAATGAAAAAGACTTATTTAGTCTTTTATGCATCATTAGAATACAAATAACCAAATTCAAGTTCCCATACGGTTCTTGTTTGATTTACCTCATTTATTAGTGTTTGGCATTCTTCCTTCGATGTAATAATAATTATGCAACATAATTGAGATACCTAACTGTAAACCTAACCTTTACATTTAACAATATGATTGACAAAAAAAACAATAAGTGTGTTGTAGTATGCACTACACAAAAATAAAAATAAAATGCATTACGAGCACCCAAACAAGAAAACAATCATATACTTTGATCAATTATTTATAAGCTTACAGGAAGGATATAAATCAGGCAGCACTATATTAATATTAATTATCACTCTCTGGACCACTATTTAATTCAACCGTAAGAAATGGCGATGAATAGAGGTGCCTTTTTATGATTGAATGCATTACGAGCACGCAAACAAGAAAACAATCATATACTTTGATCAATTATTTCTCTTGCCTTTTTAAAAACTTCATTCTTTTTCTTGTTGGTATCCAAGGTACGGACCATCTGCAGTGATGCGAAGTGGGATATTACCGGCACAGTCTCATCGTAGAAGATGCGAAGTCTCTTCTTGACGATATCGGCTTGGTCGTCAGTCCTGCCTAGTGACCTGCGGAGGCACCTTTTTATCAGCACCTCCTCGCTGGTCTTCAGGAACAGAACGAACAACAACTCCGTCCCGTGTCCCATTTCCTTGAACCAGCCGTCCATGTTCTCCTTGTTCCTCGGAAAGCCGTCCAATAGAAACGTGTCCACTTCGCTCTCGGCTTCTATAGCTTTCCGTATCAACTCGCACGTAATACTGGCCGGTACAAGGGTGCCGTTCGCGATATGGCCCCTGATAAGCTCCACTAAATGGGACTTGGTGTTGGCAATTTCTTTTCTCAGCAAAGCTCCAGCAGAAAGGTGCCCTATCTTGTATTCTCTGCTCAGGTATTCGCATACAGTCCCTTTCCCAGAACCAGGTCCTCCCAATACGAATATAACTCTTTTTTTAGGATGCATATGTATAACTTTACTTGAGACTATATATAAAAACGAATCATTATCCGCATGTGTAATTATTTACCATATGTGTTCTCTTTAATTTTTTTTTTAATCTATACCCAGGTATTCAAGAATAAATATCTATGACCTTTTTTCGACTAGTTAAGTCGAATTTTATCCACAGAGTTAACTGTATTGATAGGAGCGGAATCGTGTAATTCTTTTGGCTTGAAATGGAGTTGTAATATAAGCAAAAACTCCTTTTCAAGCCATTGCCTGATTTACCCTCTTATTTGCAACGAAAATAACACTATTTCGCTTCTTTAAATACAAGAAACTCATTTTAAAGAAAATTCAAATTCAGCACTTATTTACTGGGGTTGTATAGATGCTATAATACAGCTTTATCCTTTAGTAATAATTCGTATTGCTTTATTTTAATAAATGTTTAAGAAAAATAAAGGAAGAATATTAACCATACACCAATGTATTAAACCATATAAATATCATTCTGCAGGCTGTTATTTTTTAGATCATCGTAAAAAAATGGCAATGCATATAGGTGCATTTTTATGATTGAAATGCATATAAACTATTTTAATATTGACTCGTTTAAGTTTAAGAAAAATAGCTCTTTAATATTAGGTTTTTGCAAAAACTGCTTCAAACAAAATTTCTCCCTCGATTCTGTGGATTCTAAAATATATGAACATATGTGATAACCTAAAATATATATTTGTAATTTAATTATATATCATGACAAGCATATACCTTACATAAAGAAAGAAAGGAAAATGTATTCCAAGGAGCGGGGAGAAAAAAAAACCCGACAGATTACGGACCGTCTACAGCAGCGGTAAAAACCCCTCAATATCCATAAGACAATATTTCCAGGAGTCGATCGGTAAGAACAATATTTACCACCAGTCCTGCGGATGATGGCAGTATCCACAAGACGTGACGAGACTGAAAAGTAGATCGTTGTCGTAAGGATGGCAGCATTTTCTGTTTTCCCAACAGAGCTGTTACTGTTTTTCCTTTCTGGATTCTCTGCGAGTAATGAAGATAATGTAGTTTTGGATAATCTTTCTCGTTGTTATAATAATGTTAATGAAGAAAATTCACTATGTCTGAAAAAATTGAACTGATGGGATTCCTAAGATTATTAATACTTTAAATAAAAAATATAATGTAATTCCTTAAATGCACCAATATTTTTACAATGATAGTATTCAAAAAACTTAAATTGGGGTTCAGGTCGACCAAAATAGGACTTAAATTCAAATTTAGTTATAGCAACCTTCTATTCCATTTGCAGAATCTATGTTAATGCTCAAAATATTAATTTAAATTGAAAAAACTTTCCTAAAAGTTTTATATGTACTTTCTGATTTTTTACATAGCTTGTGCCATATTTTGACTTTATTTTAAAGTAAGTTATAGAGCACATTTTCAGGAAGGAACCTTTGGTCCATCTAGAAGGATAATTTATTTAATCTCTAAGGAGCCATGGGAACTTCACACCCTCCTCTGAGACGCACCCATCCTCTATAAATCAGGTACCCTTAATTGGGAAAGAATCCTGGCAGTTGGACGTGCTCTCAGACAATTCACTTGCCCGCAAAACCACTGTCCTTGACATAACAGTCTATACCATGTACTGAACCTAAGAATCTTCATGGGTTCGTTTGGTGGTATACAGTGATACAGGTTTTTTTTTCTTTGTTACATACATTTATACTGCTACCTCCCACTCCGCCACCTCCATCAATGAGTTTCAGTAATCAATATTAGTTAGCTAAACTAATTACTAAATTATCTCTGTCAAATAACATAATGTCCCCTGGAGAGTTAAGGTTATTGCATTTAAGCTGAGGAAGATGTCACTACAAAATAATAGTGTTAAATAATAGAGGAAGATGTCACTATAAAATAATAGTGTTAAATTAATTTTTTTCTATTATTGTGAAATAAGCGATAATTCATTAATTTTTGTTTGTTTAGTTTGCTGTAATAAACAATTAGCAATTAGAGAGAGCCAAAATATTAACACATCTTACTTAGTAAATATTTATTTTTAATAATTTAGCTGTCACTAAAATAAATATTATCACAGATAATAATTAGTAAACAGTTTTTTTCTTCTTTTTAACAGGAGTTTCCACTAATTGTGGGTTTCCTTAACCTAGTGATTGGATGGCTTCCTTCCATTATGTCTTATCCAAGGACCATTCCTCTCGCAGACCATGACCCATCATTGATTCCTCCACTTCCTTATCTCAGGTCTTCCTAAGTCTTCTTGTTCCCCTAATGTTCCATAAGTGGACTACTTTGGGCAGTCTTCCTTCAGGCATTCTATTCCATTTCAGGTGTGTTTTCTCAATATCTTACAGAATGCCTCCATCATTTCTCAGATGGTCGCATTTCTTACTTTGTCCATTCTTGATATTCCTCCCACTCGTTTCCAGTAGTCCATTTCTGTGGGTTAGGTGTTTTTTCCTGAGTTTGCTTTTCAACTTCCAAGTTTCTGATCCATATTTCATAATGCTTAGTAATATACTATTGTATATCGTCGCTGTCAAAACAACACCGCCTATGTACACTGGGCGATTTTACAGGAGAGGTAAAAAAACGCGCCGAATGTAGAATAAGCACTTTTTTTAAGAACTATTGAAAAGAAGTATCAATGAATCATACTCTGCCATGTAGCTGACCTTACTACGTGCCTTCTTTAGTGTGTAATTTATATATATTATGATTTATTTATATATATGAGGGGGCGGTATTGTTTTGAAAGCGACGATATAGTTTTTTGTTGTTTTGGGGATAATGTTTCTATTCTATAATACCGAGTTGAGCATTGACATGGTCTGTTTCCATCTGAAATTTTTCTTTTTATTTCCATATCACATGCACCATCTGTCTCAATTATGGAGCCAAGATATTTCAAATGCCTAACTCTTAACAAAAGGACCATGGACCTCCAAGAAAAAATTTTAGTAAAGGACAATTATTAATAAAAAGAAAAAAGATGACTTATAACTCTTCTGAGAAGTTAATGAAGTTCTTGATGGATTGTAAATGACAAATAGTCGAAACGTATCCACATAATAAAGTTATATGCCAAAAAACGACTGGAAACAGGTTTTCATTGAGTGAATGAATTATTAGATAATGCAATCCAGTTTACATCCTTTCAAAATGCCTAACTCTTTTTAGAACCCCTTCTGGGTCTTCTTAACATATATCCAGCATCTTCTGTGTCTTGTGTAATGATGACCTGGTCATCCGCGAATTTATATAGGAACACATTTTCTTTCAACTGAATCCCCATGGGTTTCCATTTCCTTCTTCATTATTTCAGACGAATATCAAGATAAATCTTGAACAGAGAAAGAGAGCCACAACATCTCTGGAGCAAACCATTGCTGGTTGGGAAAGTCTCAGATAGATAGGGTCCAATTTTGACCTGGCAGGTGTTTCTTTTGTACATTTCCTTTGTTATGTCTCTCATTCCTATATTAATGTTTGCATCATGGAGGGCTTGGCATAATAGTCTTCGAGGGATACTATCATACCCTCTCTCCAGGTCTATAGTTATTAGTTTGATGTCTCTGGAAACAGCTTGATGTTTCTCCAAAAATTGCATTAGGATGAATTTATAGTCAATGCATAATCTCCCCACTGTAAATCCAAATTGGTCTTCTGAACCTTTAAAGTCATGTTCTAATTAATTTCTTATAAGTTTTCCTAATATTTTGGCAAAAGGTTTAGTAACACAGATTCCTCTGGAGTTTTTACATTTTTTCCTGTCCCCTTTTTTTATTGATTGGGTTATGTAACCGATCTTAATTTCTTTTGGTAATGAGTCACCACCCAGTATTCTATTATACATTTTGTTAATAGTGTTGCCACTTTTTCCCCCCATATTTTAAAAGTTCGAGATTAATTCCACTTGGCCCTGGAGCTTTATTATTTTTCCCTAGCTTAAGTTCCTTTTTGACCTGATCCTCATCAACAGTCGTATCTGTCCCTTCATACACCCACCTGAAGTCTTCCCTGAATAAGTCTCTGTCTTTGTTCATGAGCCCATTGACATAGTTTTTCCATTCGGGTATGGTGATCAGATTGAGGTTTGACTTGTGGGTTACTTGAGTCCTCATACTCTTCAGCATTGCCCATGTCATTGCTGACCTTTTATATCCTATTTGACTGTAAATATTTGCACAAAGTCTGCTCCATTCATCATTTTGAGCAATCCTTACTTCTTTGAAAACTTCTTTTTTAATTACTTTATAAAAGGCTACAGTGGTATCATTTTTGTTACTAAACCAAGAGAGGTATGCTTATTTTTTCTTTTTTATCAATTCTAGAAGGTTATTAGTCATCCATTTGTTACTTTTTCTATTCCTATCTCTTTTGAATCCCAATACTTCTGTACCAATCTTCTGCAATATACCTGAAAGGAGCACTGCTGAAGTAAACAGTTATCCGTGGGCAGAATCAGATCTAAAGGGGATCATCAGGGCAGGGCTGAACTTCATCTTGGATAATAAAAGTCAACAATTTTATAACACAACTATAGGTAGTATCCTTCAAAATAAACATCTTAAAAGTTACTAGAGGTATAGTTCTTTTATATCAAGAACACAAGAAATCACAGAATCATAAAAAAGTCCACTAGGGCAAGCAGTAATACTTTACTTTAAGTATTAAAACTTTTTAACTTCGGTAAAATGAATTGTTTTAGAGAAAAATCGAAAGAAATTACTCATGTTTTTTTACCATAGAATTGAATAGAAAAGTAACTTTACTCTGGGTCTAAGTCCTTTAGAATTACAAACATGAACAAAAAATGAATCATAATATAAAAGGCCAGAAGGCTACATAATACAAATCTTAAAGTATTTATAATAATGCCACCAAAAGTTAATCTAAAAAAAAGTTTGCGACCATTTTGAGCTTCATTCCTTTCAATGTTTGAAACAAAGTTTGTTAGCAACTTGGATATTTTTGATTTTATATGCCCTTGAATGAAATCATATCTAATGTAAAACCGCTCCGTATCTCAGTTGCTGTTTCGAATATTCAAAGACAGAAAATATGACCATGCAGATATGTAACATTATTTAAAATTGTTAATGACTATTCATAATATTCACAAGAGAGTTATTTCGGGAAGGCTGAAAACAATTTTTTTTTCTTTGCGTCACCTGAAATTTAGACTGAGGGATAATTAATACAACATATCCAAAATTTAAAATCAATCTTTTTTTTAAACTAACATATATGTATTACCGTAGATCTTATTTTTAATAATTGTCTTATATGACCATGGCTTTTAACACTTGTTAACCAAATTATCAATTTATAATGAACAATTCTGCTTTCTTTAATTTAATAGCACAAACTGTTTTCAAAATACACAGCTTAAGAATTGAATGTGAAAAAACAAAGGATAGCGTAATCCTCCAAATAGATAATTTTTTAGTCTCAATTTTGAGGTTCCTCTTAGATTCCCATGGAAGGCGTGCACTTCATAATTTTGTAAAATTCCTACTGATAAATGTTTTCATTTTTATCACCTCTCATTAAAAAACTATGGGAAATTACACCTCACAACTTATTCACATCCATATCAGTTTCTTAAAAGGCATTTTCGGCAAGAGAAAGAGAGGAGAGCCAGGAACAAAAATTCTTGAAAATAACTGGTCACATTGGTCAGCCAATGTGAAGTTCAAAACCAAACATCATCCCCCATAATATCTTTCAGTCAAAATAGCTCTTTTTAGTGAAGTAATAAAGTAATATAATATTAATATAAAACAGATTTGTATATAATTTTATTACCTAAAAGATATAGAGCATGAAATAATTTAGGAAAATGACTAGTAGAAATAACTAACTAATATTGAGTTCTTAAGGCTCAATACCGATACCACCGACCACTGCTTACAAACTACCATCCGTGGATAAGCATTTAACTCAAATTCACAAGATCACCCTAAATACAATCCTCCCACCTATGTCTCACCCTGATCCTCAGATGTTAACTAATAGAATAACTATTAAAAATAATTAATTTGTATACAAAACAACTAAATAAATGAAAATAAAACCAGGCTGAGATGTATAAGGAATAAAAGTATCCAAAACAACAACTTAGTATTGTGGGACACCAGCAAAAGTAATTTGTAAAAGTAAGAGAAATGAAGAGAATTATAAAGCAATTTAAAGAGTCGATGATTCCAGATCTATTCCAAAATTTAGTCTTCGAAATTGTCTGGCCATGGTCCGCCCCAAGTGTTTGGATTTAAACGATACCCAACTTATGCAATTAATATTTTATACATTAGCATTTCCATAAGTATGACTATCTGTATCATAGTTATCCACCTTATGGTATGGGCGTATGCATGGTGAGTCAATCAATCCATTTTTAATTTCAATCTTGCTTAATATTATCAAAGTCTAGTTCACTTTAAACCAGTTACTTAGTCAAGTGACTATGAATTTAGTAATTAAATATATGTTTAAATCAAAAATTAAAAATTAAGTAAAATATACAAGTAAATGATCTAGAATTAAGTCAGTTTCTGTTGTTTTTTATCAAAACTTTTTCCATTTCATTTAAACCCAACTAGGGTGTGAATTCTTGTTATTTTGTTTATTATATTATTGAAAAATAATTATTCTAATTAAATTAATGACTTTAAAAGTACTGTAAAAAATTTTACCACTTTTATTTTATTTACTTAATCTGTATTAAACGCTAATTCGATGAATTATTTAAATTTTATTTATTTATTTTTTTAGCTCTAAGGATTAGAGGATTGTTATTCAGGGAATAATAGGATTTAAATGGGCCTCTTGTTCTGAACAATATACATTTTAAGAGAGGGATAAGAAACGGAAAAGTACTTAGATCTTTATGTTTTATAAAACCCAATTTTTTGTGAAGGAGCTAACCAGATTTTCTAAGTTATATTTTTTCTTTATTATTCCCCCAATCTAGAGTAAGGTTTTGTAAGCAATTTTACCATCTTTGTGTTGTTTTCTTCTGTAGAAGTTTTTTTCATCTTTGGAGTTTTGAAAGGTGAGTTGGTTCAATGTAGGAGACAATAAAAAAAAATTGATATGCTTATGAATCTCAGTACGTTATACTTGCCAACATATTTATAGCGCTAATCTTAAGTTACATTTATGTATCAATAATTTTAGGAAGAGGGATAAGTTTGGAGATGTTAATAAGTATTTCAGCTGTGGTCCTAACTAATCTGAGCTTTTGTTGCAAATTTGTTGAGGTTAAAAATTTGAAAAAAAATGTTTTTTCTTTCATTTGGTGAGAAGGGAAATTAAAGTCAACAGATTTGTATATAATTTTATTACCTATAAAATTACAAATTTACAATTATTCATATTTTATTGTTAATATAAGCAGTAGCCAAAAAAAGGATATATGTATCTTGTATTAATAAGCATAACATGTTTATCAAAAATTTTGTATTGAAGCACGTTTATCTTGCAAAACACCTCTTACTTCTTTACTCTACAGAACAAAAATTGTGGATTTTTTTTAATGATAACGACTATTTTAGTTACTAAATTACTAGTCACTTGATTTAATAACTGGTCTTGTGTGGAAATAGATTAGTGGTCTGTTTGTTTCAATGACCAACCTCAGGCCCAATCATTATCTTTAATTCAACGTGATCTAAATATCTTTAGACTATGGTATTCATAATACTTTATGTGTCATAGTATTTATTTTACAATAGCTCTCAAAACCATAAAATAAGAGAAAGACTCTTTCAGCATCTGCAACGAATGTTTCATGATTAACAATTGTGAAATTATTTCATATCAAAACACTAATATTTAATTGTATGTTATTATTGAAAAAATTACTAAACTAGCTATTAATCTTTGCCCAAATCGACTATCTTCAGCCCAGGAAACCATGGCTTCTATACTTAACACAATTAATGCAGACTATTTTTCAATGTTATGCAGCCCACTTCAAAAGCCTAATATTGGCAGCTCAAGATGCCAAATATACAGGATAGATAAATTTAGTGTATAATGGAGACTAATAAAAGTAGACTAATAACCAGAAGATAAAGTGCATATTCTATTCTAGCCAATGTGATCTTATAAGGTTCTTTGTTCCTTCAATTGTTCGATTGCTATTAGATTCAGGGGCAATAGTGTAAGATTCAAATCAGCATAGTAGATATAGTGTATGAAACAAATGTCTTTTTATCCTGTCCTCCAGATCATATATATTTATATGGGTATAGTAATTGCCAAAATAAGGAGAAATAGATAGAAAATGTTAATTAATATAAAATTAAAAGTACTGTACATGATGAAAAATGAAAGTTTCTTACCATAAGGAATGTTTCAAGATGTATTGTAAAAATATGGCCACCATTAAGTTTGAAATGAGCTTTTGTGAATGTTTCAAGCACATTTAATGATTTCTTTACTCTCAGATTACTTTGATACCATTTACTCGCATATAATCCTCTGTGGATATCATCACTCTTAAAAAATATATAAATAAGAGGATAATGTTAATATTTTAAAATTGTTTAATTGTATAATAGTTATAAATTATCACATTAGTGTTGGACCTTGTAAGAATAGCACTTAATGAGCTAGACCGAAGCCTAGAATAATAGTTAATGCATTAAAATTAGCTTATTTCTAGAAGTATAAATTAGTCTCAATGTCTAGAGAAATACCATCAATTACTAATTCATAACTTTTCATTTTGAAATTATTAAACACTTTCAAAAAAACTGAAATCTAGTCAAAAAGTATTTCTTCAATTTTTTAATTTGACCACAAATGATAAAATCTTCCTCCATAGCCTAGGATGTTGCATCACACAAATATTTCAAACAATATAAAAATATCCTAAACCAATTCACTTACAATCCTGCATAAATGGTTTTAGGCAGGGGCATTGAAGACCCTATAGTCAGAATGTTGTATACTCTCTGACCTTGTAGTAAAGGAAAGAAAGCAAAATGTTTAATAACATAAACATATTTATAAAATGTATTAGAAAAACAACAAAAATTATTTGTTAAAACTATATCAGTAACAAAACTGGATTTAACCCTTGCGAACTGACAGAAGAAAATTAGAATAATAATAAAGACTTTATTTATTCTGGGACAAGTCCCTTTAGAATAACATTACAGGAATAATTTATAACCAAAATGTCTTAGAGTCAAATAGATTACATTTAGTTAATTAATTACAATTAAATTAATATATGAGGAATAAATAAAAAAAATAATTGAAAAAATGATCAATTGCCTTCTAAAACAATATCTAAAGAAAACTATTTCCTATAAAGGAAAAAGAAAATAGAAATAAGATAACAATGATTATAGAGAGAGAAACAATTGATAGTCATATATATATACAATTTTTTGAAAAACAAGATAACAACAAAACAAGGAATAAAATAATGAAAGAAAAAATATAAACAATACTAACTATGATAACTATTAAAGCTATTACAAATAAGTAAATATAAAGATATGTATCTGGAAGTATGAACAGCCAAATTATCAGAGAAAGCAAATGTATATATATGCACACCTCAATCACAGGCGTATTCACATATACAATTATGCAAATACACACATATATATAAAATAAATCATTCATCCACCATTTAGAAAACCTTAATCTCAAAACTAAACTTACTATTTCCAATTTTTTGGGAATTCTAAGGAAATTAGGTGATTGAATATACGAGATTCAAAGGTTGAAAGGTTATTGGAATGACGAATACCACACAAAATACTTAAAATGGGGTTCAGGTAGACCAAAATAGGACTTCAATTCAAATTTAGTTATGGCAACCTTTTATTGCATTTCCAGAATCTATATTAATGTTCAATATGAATTCAAATTAAAAAAAACTTTCCTAAAAGTTCTCTATGTATTTTCTGATTTCTAACTGAGCTTTTGCTATATTTTAACTGTATTTCAAGGTAGGTTATATAGCACATTTTCAGGATGGAACCTATGGTCCTAATATAAGCCAACTAGAACTGAATAGATATATCGTCTATGCTAAAACAAAATAATGAATTATAAACAATTTTATTTCAGAATAAGTACAGCGACACCTTAAATCAATATTTTATCGATCATTTCCAATAAAACAGTAGGGATTTGGAATTTATGACATTGAATCTATTAAAAGCAGCTGTTTCTCTTGAAGTGATATAAGTCAATCACCATGAAGTGCTGTTGACTTACCATACTACTTTCTACTTTTACTTATTACTTACAATGACGGATTGAATTGATCAGGGGGTGCAATGCAGGTAGTGAACTCATATATTTTTTATACTTTTACTAAAAAATAAACTTTTAGTTTAATGTTAAAATCAATTTTGTTATTAAATTTACTTACATGCTGAGATATTTCTTCACCGAGCCAACAATAAATATAAAGCTGCATATACGTTGCTGATATTATCATTGCAAATTTTGGGACATCCATTAAGTCATCGATCTGTAAATTTATAATTTAGGTTATCTTTAGTTTATACACATTTAAAAGATAACTGTGGCATTATTGATTAAACACTGTATTGGAATGTAATTATTGTACATTTATTATTCAGATGCTCCTAGTTAATTCTTAAAAAAAAAGAAGAAATTCAATTTGGGAGGTTCAGAATAGCTTACTTTATATTTAATATCATTATGAGCTAATCTATTTATTTATTGTATTTTTTTAAGCATACAAATTATTTCTTATAGTACATTAAATTGGTAAAAACACATTTTTCTGTATTCTGCTTTAAAATAATTAATGTGATAATCTCAATTAATTTTGCTTTGACAGATTTTTCCATTGAAAGAGCAATAAAAAATTTTTAGTTATATGGAATTATTGCTTTAGCAATGATAAAAATACTTTTGAGAGTGCAATAAGGATTTAGGGCTGTTATTTTATCCAAAAAGGGATAAAATAGAATATATAAGAAAAAATATATGAGGGGATTTTTTCTTAACACAATGTTTCTGTCTTTCCTCAATATCAAAAAATAAAAATTATATGCAATGAAATTAATTAACATTAACTAATGAATGTTATACCGGAGCGGTTGCAGTCGAAGATGGATCATATGGGATTTAGGGCCTCATCCAGCCTTTATAAAACGTTATAAAAATAGGGTATTCGAAGTAAGGGGGAGGGAAAATCTGGTGGTTGAGCGTGATCTAGGAAAAGTCACCTCCTTGCAGAACCGTTATTCTTGAAATAGTACAGTCTCTACCATGTGCTAAACACCTGACCCATTCAGGGGTTGTAGCGGTACAGGGTTTTTTTTATTTATTAATGTTATGCAAATAAACTTTAAAACTAAAGAAAATAAAAAATGTTTACATTTATTTGAATGTATTGGCACTTAAAGTGCCCAGGTGGTGCTTTTTGACTGTTATAGTACTAATATTTGTTTCATTAACTTTAAATCTATATACTTGAGACTTAGGTTTTAATTTTGTAAGATTTTGGATTTTACCAAAAGAGTGGACTTAAAAATATCAACTTAGTTTTAATATTGACCACTAATTTAATTAGATAATATGTTGTATAAAATATTTAATTAGATTATATACAATATTTTGCTTTTGAATTCAAAATGGTAAAGAAAAGTAAGTTAGGAGTTTAAAAACAAACATACTAAGGATAAATTTTGAAATGTGAAATAAAAAAGCATTAAATAAAAAATTATCTTACCACAATACTCTTTAAGTTGATTTTAACTTTAAGAACTATATTAAAGATGCCAACTCTACATTTTTATCAAGATTATAATTATACAGTAATTAATTTAGGTTAAAACAAATTAGATACGAGTGAATGAACATGCTTATCCTAGAATATGAAATAAGAAAGTAATTATTACAAAAGACACCTGTTTATAATTCCTGGGTCACTAGAATGCCAATAGAATTTGATGATATAAGTTATTAATAATTAATAATAACTACTTGAAACCATCATGAAAAATTTCTTTAAAACACATCTTTTGTCACAATGATGTAAGAATTATTCATACAACTTGAAAATGTAGCAATGTTAGTGAGGTTTTGATATATATAATATACTTGCTGCAGTTAGGTCCTTGGTAAGGATAAATTTACATTTCAAATAAAGTCTTTAACTCTTAAGTGGAGACCTTGCTCTCCCTGAGGCTAATGAAAACCATGGACATTTTTACCTTAAGTTTTTATTCTCCTCTTTTTAGATAACATTTATTCTTATTAATAATTAACAACTATTTATACTTACTTTGAAATTTAAATAATATTTGAGAATAAATTTCAACTTTTTTTCTCAATTTTTCAAACAACAGAATCAATAATGCTTTTAGGAAGAAAGGAAAATGATATTTTTTATATCTTATGTTTTTAAATGAATGTTGTAATGAAAATTATTTTAGTTAATTATTTAAATTAATTGAGGCCTTGAAATGGAAAAGGTAGTAAGTAAAAAAAAAAAATCATGAAATTTTTTTTTCGATTTTTGCGATCTGTCTAAAAAGATTTTATGATTACAATGAATTCTCTTCAAACAAAGTTTTAAATACAAACAATGATGCACCAGTGGAGGGTCATTTTCAATTCACAGAACAGATAGTATCTAACTCCTATATTCTGCCAGAAATCTTTTTAAATCTGTATTGAATTCTTATGAAACTTTAGAATTACTATCTACTACTATAGTCATTAAAATAGATGCCAAATAATGTACTTGATTAGTTTATTATTATAATAGTTTATTTATTAACATGAAATTACTTATTACATAATGCCATTTTCTATGCATTGAAAAAAAAATTTAATTCTACTATTTACTGAAAATTACATCACTTAAATGACGGCCTCTTTCTGCATTACAAATTTCAAGCCTACGTTCGAAGTTGATCATCACCACTTTTAAGATAGTTAAGATTCATCACTTTTAACATAGTTATCGTACACAAACACATAGTGTTCCACATTCCATTGCGACATGGCGACTATAATGGCAAAGCCTGCTGAAATGAATAATACTGTGCTGGTTTCCCCAACTCTTCTAGTCGTTGGGTACTGTGTGTTTCAAAAACATACGATTCCTCTGAATGATCCTGTACTTAAATAATATAAATTTTAAACATTTATTTACCAACCGTAATAAATATGCATACAAATAACACATGAACCCTACAGGAGAAAAACGAGGTAGCTCACTTTTTCCTAAATGTTAAGGAAAGAAAATTTACTGTGTAATCAGTATCATTAATTTTATTAAAATCCATACGAATTACTGGTCCTGTCAATCTGACAATGAAGAGGATGTTTGAGGTGCTTAAAGCACAACTAGTGGAATTAATCTTACCTCATTTTTCCCCAGACACTGTTCGGATGAACTAGTTTTTCCCATTGACAGAGATAAACATTTAGCTGTTTTGACCTGTTTGAACTGATTGTTCTGCTCTTTTGACCACACCATCGTGTTTGGCATCAAAAGGTTCATCAAAAACCGCTGCTAACAAATTTTAAGAAAAAAGTAGAGTTACCTTGTTATTCCACTGTAGTCTTCAAGTAAGTATAGTAAAAGGTTACCTTTGAAGCTGCATAAAAACACATAGTTGACACTATTGTTGTTTGGAGAACTTGTATTAGAAATATATCAGTAATGAGCTTATCGAATTCCCTGATCAACCTTTAAATGGAATGAGAATATGAATATTAATTAAATATAGTTAATTTTCATAATGAAAAATTAAATTACAATTATTAATTAGTATTAATTGTATTACAGTATGTAATAAATTATTTCAAGGCATTATGATAAGCTATATACATAAAATGAAAATGTTTATTTTTTGGATCATGTAAATATCGATAACTGATTAATAATATACAATTCCAAAATAATGAAAACTTTAAATTTGAATTCTATGATCTGTTAAGAATTCATGAATAAGTATAATTCTTACCTTATAATTTCTATGTGTTCTCTAACTGTATTTTTTACAATGTCTTCATCTTTCAGTTTCAAAATATTTCTTTCCTCATTATTGCCATCTCCAATCAATATTAGTGATTGAGATACCCCGGCTAATCTTCTGAAAATAAAAATAATACTAAATAACACTTCAGTAAATAAAAAACAACTTTTTCCAACTCTTTTGTTCAATTATTTGCTTGTATTAAATGAAATACAAGTTCTAATTAACTCAATTCATTATTATCTTTCGATTTAAATACATTTTTATTAGGTTAAACAAATTTAATCCAAGGTTGAACTATGAACTTATGTTTATTGCTAGAACTGAGAATATTAGTGTATTTATATAACTTCTTAATAACTTCCCTCCATACGTTTATATACTTTAAACAAGAATGATTTCATTGGGCAAATTTGACTTATTATAAGTAAATGACATTAATGTTTTATTTATGAATGGAGTTATATAAATTCCATTAAGACTTTTAAAAAACAGTATCTATGATTAACTAATTTATCAAGTAGATATCTTTAATGAAAACGTTAATGAATATTGATAATGATGTTCGTAATGTATATAAAAGAATCAATGATTGACATATGATTCTATTCTTTAACATGTTTCATTGTGTAGACAAATAATTTAAAGATGATAGAAACAATTTATACAACAAAAAAAAACGAGCCAAAACACTATTGTTTAAATAATAATAAGAATAATGAATTATAATATGTATAACAACTTGTATTAGTAAGTAGCTGCTGCAGCCTCGTGGCCATAAGCTGAACAACTTCAATTTTAAGGCCCACACAGTGCTGCTCTGTGGCAGGTTATGAAAGTTATTCGTTTGAATGGCTGCTGTATATTTTTTTAAATCTATTAATCTTTAAATTATTATCTTGTTATTCGCCCAATATTCTTAAAATTGTGATGATATAGTATACTTGGTAAAACTTTAATAGTAATTCTTATTTGTTAAGGGAATTCATGTACATTATAAACAGAAATTGGAATATTTAATATACCTGATGTTCAATCAGGTATATCATTTTTATTAAAAACCTTTCAGCCATCAAATAATATATTCCTGAATATATTAAATTAGTATTATTAAAATTTATACTCATTTTAAAGTAACTTTTAAGTTTATTTAGAACTGTTTAAACTCACTACAAACTTAGATCCAGCAAAATGAACTCAAATTTTAATATATAATAATTGTTATGTATTTGTTTCTTTCCAGCTATGGATTTGTAAATCCAATTAAACTCAATAATTAATCGTTTGATGCAACTTTGAACTTGAATACACTTATGATTTAAAAATTGTAAAGAAGATAGCAGAACGCCTCTTTCAAAAAAACATTTACAATTTTCTAAGAAGCTGAATGACTTGTAAAAATCTTATCTATAAGTTATTATTTATTTGGTTTTTAATTCAACCTTTTAAAGAAATAGAATGGTGTTTTTTAAAGAATAATTCAATTGTAGCTAAGGGAATATATTTTGATTTATTATAGAAATACATTAATTAATTTGCATTTTAATAACATAATATATAAGAAAACAGGTATTTTATGTGATACAACCACTTACTTATCTTATTTAAAGGTATCATTTCCACAGGTTGTCACTTCGAGTTGTTGATCGTTTGTTTTCTTTTTAACTTTCTCGGAAATAAAAATAATTTTATTACTGACTGTATTTTATAACTATTATTGACTGTGTATAGTATCTGTTACTGATTTTATATAAATTAAGGAACTGACTTACATATGCTGTTAAGTTAAATCATCATCTGTACTTAGAAATATTTGTTGAAATGTTCATTTCTTGAGAAATGATTAACAAAATAAAACATTTCCCATAATTACACTCTTTTTTTCATACTAAAACTGATGATTATTTTTTATTGTCCGTAATGTTAAAAAGAAAACAAATGAATAGTTAAAACTTGTGACTTAATTCAAGTGACATAATTCAGCCTGGGGAACTGATATCTATTTAAGTAATTACTTTGATAATATATATCATACTTACCTTAACCATTTATTAAACATTATCACCATCTGTGGCTTAGTTGCTTATTAAACAGTCTAATCCCAACCCAAGGAGACATGTTGTACATTTTACCACAATCTGGTTAAGGAAGTATATAGAGAATATGTGGCCAATTTTGTTAAACAATTTAGGAAAAAGACAATCCTAGATAATATTAGTTAACCTAATAATATGGGAAAGAAAATGATGCGGGTGAAGCCCAGAAAGAAATGATGAAGAATCCTCAGGACAAAATATTATCCTATAATTGATTTGATCCTCATACATCTAGGTGGTAGACAAGGGAGGAAGTTTATGAAATGATTAGAAAATAAATTAATAGTGTCTTAATAATAGGGTATGCAATATCCAATCTATTGAGAACCAATATTAAACCCATTAACTATGGTCGACAAAATTAAACTTTTTAAACGTTTGAATGCTATATTGCCACACCATTTAATTATATGAAGACTCACCATTAAGTTTGAAAAGAGTAATTTATTAATTATTTTGTAATTTGTTATAGAAAATACTTATAATTTAAGTGTTGGTTTAGATACAGAAAGTTTAAATTTATATATCGAAATATGTTGATTGTGATTCTATGCTCATATTTTTTTCTTCCATTTTGACTGATTACCTAATTATTTTTTTTTAAACTTATTAATAATCATTTCTCACCTGCATATGTATGCAGCAATCAGCAATACAATAGTATCTACTGCCTCCTGAGTATAAGCTACTGCTAGAAGACTTATAGATGCAAAGAAATACACAATGGAGAATTTTATGAAACTATCAGGATCAAACGGTGTCCAGTATGGTAATAACAATCTTAAGTCACCTGATATCCATGGGTAGGCCATCCATGCAGAAAGAATGACCAGCAAGAAAAGGACATAAATTTTACTGACCTGAAAAAATGACAAATATTACAGGCATAATATCGCATTTGAGTTAGGAAAAATATGAGTAATCTAAGCCAATAACAATGCCTCTAAATATGAGCTTTTTCATTCAGTTGTTATTTGGTAACAAAATGCAGCATTCAAAGTAGCTTTTCGTGAAATTTCAGGTAATAGTCACATGTAAGTGTTCTCAATATCTTTATATGAATTTTAGTCATAGTTCATCTTCTTTGAAATAGTTGCTTAGCAAAAGTTTATATAGTTTTTTATAAGTTTATAGAAATTTATATGAGGAGAAGATGTACTGTTAAATTGTTGGTAGAAGTTAAAGTATATTCTAAAATAATAAGAAATTATATTTAGGAAACCAGTGATTTGACCCTTATTGTAGCTTTTCATCATATTATTCCTGATTGGAAATTTTAGGTTTTCATACCTACAATTAAATATTATTCTATACAACCATTAGATCTTTTATTTATGAATATACCATTATATCCGATTTACAACTATCGGATAAAAATATTTATATTACTCTTAAGGTATATTTTTTTTATAGAACGGACAGACACAATTAGCATCGATAAAATAGTATCGATGTAGGATATATTACTATGACAATATATTTTTAAAATATCGATGGTATTACTATATCGATATATATTCGGAACCTATCGATACGATTTATTTCGATGATTTCCTACGACATAGTAGATTCTATGTTCCTCACCTTTCCAACTCGCGTCAGAAGCTCTGTCGACCCAGGAAGGACTCCTATCTGGGACAAGAGATCTTGAAGAAGCCCGGAATGCCTTCGGACTTGACTAAGCTTGAATCCCGACCCCGCGGAGACGAGGGCGGCCGCCAGGGCTAAGCAGGCAGCAGCGGAGTTCGTGGGGGCGACTATAGCCGGCACGAGAGCACCTGCGCTGAGCCAGACCAGGCCCTGCGCGATGTAAAACTGCAATCGCTTCTTGAAGCCGCCTCCTACACCGAGCTGTCTCAGGAGCCATGTCTGACGGGAAAACGGTTCGCTCATCTCTGATGTTTCTTTTCTGCAATGTCTCATTTTATAAGTCGACTGATCGATATTTATTTCCATTTGATAGAAGAAGTTTAGAAGTTTTCTCGTTATGGATGGACATTACTGAGCCTCGATCAATTTGCTATTGAAAGACTCGTTAAGATCTTAATTCATTATTTATTTATTTAGTTAGTGAAGAATATTAAAATATATACAGAACAAGTAAGTGGTCCTGGTGAAGGTAAAAAAAAAAAATCGTTATATAGTGAAGATAAATAATTACCAAACACTTGTGACCTACATTAAAAGCGCTGAAAAAGTTCTGCAATGTAGGTCGAAACGTCGGTTTTCTAATAAATAGGTTATCATTTTATAAGAAATTAATTTTTTTAGAAAGAGTATGAGGCATCTATTATCTTGACTACCGATATATCATTTTATTTTAGAGTATAGACAAAAAAATAATATTTTTATTTTTATAAGTATCGACATCATTATTGTATCTTAATACCCGTCCATTACACGTACACTTACTTACTAAAACCAGACTGAACAAATGAATTACAAATTTGCGGTATCGCTAAACACACTCACAGAAAACGATTACAACCTTTTCTATCAAAAATATTTAGGCTTATCACCAAAGCACCATGCTATATCAATAACAAAACTTTGCATACGGACTTAAAAATACCAACAGTTGACGAACCCATACGAATATACTACAAACGATTTCCAGAAAAACTACACGGACACCGAAACTCATTGATAGAACAAATGACCACGACTATCATGGCAGGGAACACAGGGAGGAGATTAATAAGAAGATGAATGAGAGATCTGTTTGGATAAGAAATTAGATCAAGCCACGGGAGAGGTGCCCCTTGGTACTATGCTTCTTCATCCCTCTCATGTCATTATTTTTTATTTTATTGTCAGTCAATCTTCTGATGGTAAATTGTTTGTATTTGAGAGGTATATCCAAATATAAACAGAACATTTTTTTTAAACTCCACCTGAGCCATTTGCTTCCCGATATTCAGGCGTTCAATCATTAATTAGCCGAAATAAAATATTTACAATATATTTGGCCCATGAAAATAATGAGTTTTTTTTAATACATTTTTAGGGGAAAAAAATGCTTGACGGTGATGATGAGCGAGTGGGGTAGCTAAGTGATAGAGCGCTGAGTTGCTAAGCCAAAGGTATCGGGTTCACTACGAGTTGTGGCGAATAAATTATTTATAATCATGGCTCTGTAAGATCTGGAGATAGACTGTAAAGTGGGTACCCCTAATTGGTGAAAAAAGCTTCTGGTTGAGTGTGATCGCGGACAAATCACCTCCTAAGCACAACCGGTGACTTAGAAACATTACAGTCTCACTAACGTACTGGACCCAAGACCCTCCATGGGTTGTATTGCTACAGGTTTTAGGGTGTGACAATTGACCAGAAATGGGTTGTAGTGGTACAGTTTTTTATATGTAATTAGTAAAACTATACAAAATGAAAAGGCAACTTATTTGAAAAAACAATAAATAAAAGAGAAATATATATATATATATATATATATATATATATATATATATATATATATATATCCTAATATATTTTATTTTTCTTGATCTATCCCTGCCACCAGACGTAAACACATAGCCAACCGATGAAGACAAGAAGAGCACTCGACGATATTGGTCGTACGGCGAAAGATGGCCCGCTTCGCATGAAACATTGACGTTTTATTTTCTCTTTATAATCCTTTTCCGGATACAGGTCAATTATTTCGATATCGTAAGCACCTTTCCCGATCTCTTCCTGTTCATCCTGCAATGTATTATGTAATTAGTATCAAGTTAAAAGCAAATTGTTAAACCATTTATGCACTAGTGTATAAGTGTATAAGTTATAAAAACACTCGACTACGATTTTGAGTGTCTATGGAGGATGTCCACTTGATTTTACATAAGTGGTATAGAGGTCAACTGTGGTCTAGTGGTTATCATAGCAACCTACTATGCCAAGATCGAGGATTCGCAGCCTGGCAGGTGGCTTTAGGATTTATTAAATGGAACTCCATTTTTAACTAAAAATCCTTGGTTCTGATGTCCTTCGGAAGGAACATAAAAGTGGGGTCTGGAACCTGTGCGGTATCAGGTACTCGTTAAAGATCCCTATCCTAATTATACCTGGATAGGCAAAATTTGGGACACCCAATGTCGTTAGCCATATCAGGATAAAGTGACATCAAATTGTATTCCATAAATAATCGATGGTTAAACTATAATAGATGAATAATAGTTTTGTTTAATGCGCGTACCGAACCAATTATTAATAGTTTCTTTTTCCACTACATTTTATTTCTTATGCATTATTTTATACATATTTACATTCTTAAAGTATCTCTTAATGTAATTTTTTATCCCTCATAATATATATGATTTTCGGAAGGTTAATAATTAAGTGATACCGCATCTTACCAAAATGGTAATCTTGTGTTCACGCACAATTGGAATTTTAATACTCCCACCACTAACTCTAGGCCAATCATCATTCACCGACGAGTCAAATGTGGTTCAATTCTCTCAGTTTTTTAATTTATTTATTACTGTATAAATTTTCCTCTTTTATTGATGAGGGATTCAAGTTCCTTTCAGTAACTGGTAGATTTTTCAAAGTAAAACGCGATTCCCTCATCATAGTAAGTTATAATAGATTCCAAAAAATAATGGAATCGTGTTTCAAAGAGGGTTCTTCGAATTCTGAAGAAGTATGAGATTTCAACTCCAAAAATGGCGAATTCATTTCATATAGTGTTTCAGTAGGAAATTTCATGCCATGTAACGTATTCTCCTCACCTGGAATATAATTTATAAAATCATTTTAGCGGCAAAAGTCAATATCAGATATATTGGTAAATGGATCTCTTACTTGGAAATAATTTTTCCATGATGAGAGCTAAATGAGGGGTAATACCGCAATTCTTCACTTTCTTTACCTTTTTCCTAATTTAGAGTGACTTAAATCAGCAAACAATTTAATTTGTGAACAAATATTAAATGGCTCCAAAGAAGTCATATTTGATCCAAAAACTGAAATTGTGTTGAAATGTCTACCTAGCATCGATTTAAATTGTTCGAACCAAACATCTTAATATGAGAAAGACGCGCTAAAGTGACACTCAGACGATTCCGATGACGTGAATAAGCAATAGAATTATTGTGTAATTTTGTTTTATGTAATGTATTTTTTTTAAACCTGAATTCGTACATTTTGCTTTATATCTTTTTGTTACTTAATAGTATTTTATTTACGGATTATTTGTATCTTATATAAAATATAAAATATGTTTTTTTTAAAGTAGTATATATATTTTTTTTATGCTAATGCTCACAATGAAAGTTTATTCTTCATAAAAATGTATCATAATTTTTGGAATATCAGTGAAACCAAACCTTAGAAATAATATTGAAACAACATGCAAAGTTTTCTTTATTATCCGTTTGGGACAAAACATTTTTTCGGTTAATTTAAAGTATTTTCACCTCTATTGAATCCTCGTAATTTTCCAACACTGTGAGTAAATATTTCGTCATTGGTGCTCCTATGTAATGTTTTTTAAAATATTTTAAAAATTTTTGATTCAAAACATCATAGAAAACTCCTCAAATATTCAACGAATTATATACTATAATAAGATAGGGAAAAATAAACTGTTTTATGTTTTATTCCTCACGATTCGTATCTTTCACTTGATCAACAATGTCTATAATCTCAACGAACTGACGCAAATGAAAAGGAAAATAAACGTGGGTAATACCCGACAACCCGAACAACGATGCACTTTCCTTCTTTTTATCACTGATTTTCCGGCCTCATCATCAAAATCCGTTGAAAAGTTCCTCACTATCTCTTCATGCTTGGTATAGGAATCTATATCATAATTGTCGTCATAGAGATCATAGGGTGGTGTTTTTTTGAATACCCCAAAGTCATAATCATCGTACGATCTCTGTCGGAATTTATTCACATGTTTTCTCAGATTCGTGTATTTCTGAAATTTTTATGACATTAAAAAAAAAATACAACACTGTTTTTATTTTAATTTAGTGTATATGTACTATTTAATTTAGTATATATATATCCTAATACCTATTTTTAGATCATATAGTTCAATTTTTCAAGTATTCATTTTATTATAATTTTTTTGATGAGTTCGGGTGTAATAGATGCAAAAACCGGACACAAAGGTAAAATTATTCTTCTCACATGTGGTAAAAAATGTATGAACAACAAAATAAATCAATTCTTACCCACTTTTTAATATTTTTTGAGATTTAATTCAGCCTTAAAGCTGTCTAACTGGCAATTAACACAAACATTTATAATAGGTTTGATGCTGTATTGAGGAACCCCAGACTCGCTAAGCCGGATGTCACCCCAATCATGATGATGATGATGTACTGAAAGTTCAAATCTGTGTGAGATAAATTATTTAATCTGTTAACAGCCAATGATGGATTCTGTGGGATCGGCAGACTCTTCTGGGGCTCACCCAGCCTGTATGAATTGGGTACCATTAATTAGGGGGAAAACCATGCGGTTGAATGTGATCTCGGACAAATCGCCTCCCTGAACTAGAAACAATACAGTCTCTAGGGTGTGTGAATTGACCTAAAATGCTTAACTGCAATGTTCATTAAACTTCTTATAAATTATCTCCAAGTGTCTTATACTTAAAGTAAAGTCGGATACTTTGTAATGCCTAATTGTTAGGTGTTGATAGGTAATAACTTACATTGTAGAAAGGCGATTGTGGCTCTGGTGTTAAGCTCCTCGTTTCATCGCTTTGAACTTCTTCTATTTCTGGGGTGCAGGTACAGTCATAGTCATCTTCATCGATATCTGGAGCTAATGAGAAATTAGCTTCTGAAATATCTTTCGGATAATTGTTGAAGTCAGTATGTTGCGTTAAACTCATATACGGCGTTGCTGGTTGTGTTTCAGCTTCCATAACTTCCATAAAAATTCTGTATTTCGAATCAACGAAACCTGTACTAGTCGATGAGAAATTTCGAAAATGTTTATTATTTTCATAATAATTATCGTTGTTCATTTTAGAAGTGGGCAATGATATACTCCAAATAATGAAATTCCTTCTTCTGGTAGGTTCTTTTGCATACGAATAGTTCGGTAGGTTTAGTAAGTCGCGCCATAGTGATTCGTATGAATTATCTTTTCCATAAGAATGGGGTTGAGTCGGCTTCCAATAAAATTTTGCAAAAGTAGTATATTTATCCGCTACCTTTAGTGTTGTATTTTCCAATTTCATTTCATTTTGATTTGAATATTCAGTTAAAGTCCGTTGTAAATTAAAAGTTGTATTGTCAAAAGATATTGGAGGGTGAGTATATAGTTGTTGAACCATTCCTTTGTATGAATACACTTTGTTACGATGTTCAACTGCTTCTGTTACATCATGGCTGCCAACATCGGTCGTACTCACAACCACATCCCAATATCTGTTTTCCTTCGTTTTTTTGAAATAACGGTATTTCTTATTTGACCCTGTCTCCGAGAAAGGCAAGTAAAAATCCTTATCTTCTTTCGTATAATAATATTTTGATCCACCCTTATCCTTGTTCTCCTCGTACGTTTCGGTAAAGAATTCGTTTCCGCCCTCTGTATATGGTTGAAATTCACCAGAGTCTGCTACTTGTTTTTCTTCACCGTTTTGGAATTCTGGAATTACTAATTTCGATCCCTTTAAATAGTCTTCTCCTGACTGAAACATATTTAGTTTATTTTATGAGCGTAAATTCTATGTTTAAAAACGGACTTAAAAATACTAACGGATGACAATCACTTCCTAATATAGTAAACGGTGTTTCATGAAAAACTAGACGGGCACCCAAACTCAATGGTAGTACAAATGGCCACGACTCTTACGCCAGAGAACACTAGGAGGAGACTAAAAAGAACGTGGATGAGGGATCTGTTATCATAAGAAATTAAAACAAAGTTTGTTTATTTGAAGCCAATATTATTCCAAACAAGTCTTTAAGAAAAACAATGAACAAATTCCACATTCAACCACCCTGCCCCATGCGTAGAATAGACAACAGACAACAATTTTTTTTTTATTCAATATCATTTAACATTAATATTATGTGGTTTTACTAGGTCTATCTGCTTATACCAAGATAAAGTAAGTAAAAATATATACCAAGAAGAAGGAAAAAGCGACGTCAGTGCTATGCGTGATCCTTCTAAGCCGATTCGTAATAAATATATATACAGGGGGGAGCTGGACAAAACGGGATACCATTCTTGTTTTTATTTTACTACGGAAATTATGTTGAAGAAAACAACACATTCTTTTTTTTTGTAACTACAACGTTTATTGAAGCACGCAAAAAACATATTTTTAACTAATTTTAATGACTGTGAAATAGTAAAAAAAAGTTTTTACCAAACCCTTACATATCCCGTTTTAGCATACTTGGGTCGGACAAAACGGGATAGGGTTTACAATGTTTAATTTTTTGTGTAAAACTAACTGAAAAACATCATTAGCTGATTGAAAACTGTAAAGCAAAATTTCCGCCTGAAAGAATAATGTCTTCAGGAGTTTGAGACTTAAAATAAGAGTTTTTTATGTTTTTATTTATAAAATGGTAAAGAAGAGGTTTTATTTAGGCCTATAGCAGAACAAAAGTCGCATAAAAAGTCGTCCTCTTCTTCGGCACTTACGCTTTGTGAGCCCATTATTGGCACCCAGAACATTGGATCCAACCTTCACCAGCCTTTGAGTCGAAGTACAGTTCATTACAAAATATCCAGGTTTCTCCTCCTTCTGTTTCATCTTCAGACGATGACGACATGCATTCTTGGCTGCTTGCTCAAGGTTTATTACAATTTTCTATGTTTTGACTTTTAACATCAGGATTAGGTGTTCCTTTGGATTCTTTTGTAGGCCTCCTTTGGGGTTTGGGTGGACCTGCTAGCTCTTTTTCTTCCTCTTTCCCATTTTCTTTTCTTACAAACATCTTTTTTTGAATTTTTAAGAGGGATTTCTTAGCAGCATTTTCTTCAATTTTCTTGGTTCTTTCTTGTAGTTTAATCGTCCCTTCTTTTTCTTCCATTTCTAACTCACTCTTATACGGAGATGATGTTATTACTTCAGTTTACCTCTTATCAGCCCTTTTTTTCTGGACGGGGTCCTTTTACTTGAGGTACAGGTAGAACAAACTTTGGAGAGATGGAAAAGAGTAGCTTAAGTCGATAACAAGAGAGTTCTAATCCTTTCTCCCCTGAGGATGTTGCAGGTTGGTCTGCCCGTAGGCTGTTTCCTGACAGGTTTGCTGGCTGGTCTACGATGTCTCTTGAAGAAGTTGAAGGTTGCTCAAGAGCCAAGGTCTTTGCTCACATCAGTCTGGTGCCCAACGCCTGGAGATTCTTGTAGGATGGTCTGTGGTGACAGAGGGTCCAAAAAAAAAGATCTGGAAGACGTCAGGATTGTAAACTGTATCCCTGTAGGCACTATAATGTACAAAACAACGCACGTAAATGTAGAAAGTGCCAAGAAAACAGAGTAAACAAGTTCTAAGAGCTACAATTTTCCATCAACGTCTCGAGGCGGGACGCACTGAGAATGATGTAATGACGGCCGATAACAAGTTTCTGTCGTCGTCCGCTTGATAGCAGTAGTTGTCGGGTCCCTAGGTGACGTATCCCGTTTTGTCCGACTATCCCGTTTTATCCAACTTTCCCCAACCTTCTAAGATAGAATTGGAAGAATAAACCTACTACAAATTGGAATTATTTAGGCTGAGGAACCTAAATACCTTCATAGTAGGATTACATTAGGATAGAACATTCATTTACATATCACTTTCGATATTTATTAAAAAACTCATAGACAAAAATATTATTTACCTCAATTGTTGCAGATTTCTGATCTCTTATAGCACCATCGTACATTTTGTACCAATCGATTTCATCGTAGTACGATTCGATATTTTTCGATGGAGATTTTCGACTGAACGAATATTCGTATTCTTTCTTTCGACGCTTTTTAACTCGTTTCTTGGAGGGAATATCGCTGATTGTAAGGAATAAATGAGGATTTAGCATCAGGCTAAGCGGTGTGCCGGAAATATAGTTTTGTCTTGATCTTTTTAGTTTACCCCTGAGGCTTTCTGAAGCACTATAATCTTCCTTAGCGTTGTTAGACGACATATTTTTCGATTTACCTTCACATTTCAATGTTCTCCAACTATTTATTTCTGATTTATTCCTGAATGTTTTGTTTGTGATTCTAATTTTTTTTAGGCTTCCACTGTATGTCACTTGCTGTTGTTTTGTCAGGAGCCATGGAAATGTCTTGGAGCTAGACATCGGTTCCTATTGTTAAATATAAAGAGGGGAATATGTTAAACAAATAAAGACCTTTTTTTTCTATAAATAAGTTATCTATAAATACTATAGGTTACATTAAGTGGAAATTTAATTTTTATTTTTAAACATCTTTAACCATCGGCATTCACACACAAAAAAAAGACAATTTGTTTGATGAAAGTAAACATTATTTGCGCATACCTCGGAAATCATGCATTTAATGACAGATGTATTAATATAAATAAAGTAATTAAATCATCAACACATAAAATAATATCATGGGCCTATTTATAATTATTATGCTTTGTAGCTTTTTTTTCCGTATATACGAATCCTCAAAATACCTAGCGCAATAAATTATAAAATGTCAGAGTAAATCAGTATCTTATTTATAACTTCTATGTGAATCTGCGTCCTATAATTATAATAAAAAAAAGTAAATACCATCTTCCAAACGAAGTAGGATTATTTGTAACACTAATTCATCGAAACAGTATATTTATTCTATTTTTTCTTTATACACAATATCACGTTACGGTGAATATATTTTTTTTGAGAAATATAATTTCAATCTTCTATAAAAAATTGACATTTTTATTATTACTGTTTTCCTTTTCATTTATCTTGAATGGATATAACTATTACGATTAATTGTGTTTATAAAAAAAAGTTAAACTTATGATTTTATGTTCATTAAAACCTGATCCTTTTGTCATTTATTAGTCATTGAAAAGTAATATTGTGCGATATTTGATATTATCAAAGCCCATAAGGCGAGAAAGGGTGATCAAATGAAAAATTACCAGTCCTTGAATGAAAAAATTGTAATTTCCGAATTTTTTTATTAATTTTATTTAAATTAATTAATTATGAAAGCAAATCATTAACCTTAGTGTATAAAGAACCTGGCCTAGGTATAAGACGGAAAGAAAACAAATTAAAAACATTGAGGAAAACATCTCTATTCTACTTAGCATTTAGGAAAAATGTAAAAAATAATATTTTCAGTGAGACTGTATTTGTATATTACTAAATGAGATATAACGATTTTACGGACCATGTGTTCGATTTCAGGCTGTCAAGTGTTAAATTATTCCATTAGAAAATTAATTTATGCACCAATGATTTTCCAATTATAATTAAAATATTTTAATATTTCAGCTCAGATGTGAATTATCATATGTTATATTAGTGTATAATTTATATGTGGATACCTTGTGTGGCACATTTCCCTTTAAGCCAGTTGGTAAATTCCTTCTCGGTAAAACAGTTCCTGCATTTTCACGGGATTTCATTGATTTCAAATAAATCTTTTGGAAACGTTTTCCCTCAATTTCCGTCTTCAGAATTTCAAGAGATCTATCCTTTAAACTTCTGTCGATGGAATTGGAATGAGTCGTATTATCACCATCAGAAGAAATTGAAGGATTACAGCTCTTATGGAGGTTTGGGAAGAATTGCTCGTTCTCTGAAACCGATCTGGAAGTGCAGTTTCCGTTGAACAAGTCGTAAAAGATGTTGCTACCGTAGGATGATCCGAAAAGACCTACCGTCTTGTCCAGTTTAGATAATAATTTATATGGCAATGTGTAACTCCAGTGGTTTCTATTTGTTTTTTCTGTAGATATTGTTAAATTTATAAGCTTCGAATCAAGCCTGACATTTTCTTCAGTAATTGAGTTTTCTTTTTCAATTACTGATAACTTTGAATATTTTATAGGTGTTTCTATAACCTCGTATTTGTTAATTTTGAATAAGGGAGTAAATAAAAAACTTCCATTGTGTTTGAGTTCAGAAATTGAATTGTGTAATCTCGGGCCTTCGTCTGTTCCATCAACAATCACGTTTGATTTTGTATACACTACAGCTAATAAAAACCATATTAATGGCATATCAAATACCAATCTAATGTACAAGCATATGATTTCTAGATTTATAAGTTACTACTGTATTTTAGTTGTTTGTTTAGAAGTAATTAGACGAAATTGAAGTATTTTGCCCATTACAGAATATTTAAATTCTAAAAGGAGTTTATAGAAAAGAAATAAAATATAAAAAGATACATAAAAATTTCTTGGACGGTTGTTCTTTGTTGTCTGTATTTCAGGATAAGAATATAATTATTTGGATGTAAATGTTAATTCGTTTTCCAAGGATTAATTTATTGTGCCTTTGATTGTTTTCTGTTATAATTGAACCAAGTGTTGATTTCATTTCAATAGAATTCACACAATATTTTCAACATAATAACTTATATGATATTTTTTATAACTTTCTTTTTTCAAATTATTTATGTATCTGATCAATGAAATATAAAATAAAAGTATACTAAATATTAATAAATAAAGATACGATATTAGTATATTTATTTATAATTAACAGTTAATCACGTATTTAACTGGTTATAAACGATAATATGATATATGATATGGTTAATCTGCATGCAACTGATTTCGATGTTATCAATATTTGATTGAAAACTTCGTTCGTAAGCTCATAATAAAAAATTGATTTAAGATAAAATACCTGTTACGAAAAACTGGTAAGCGTGGTACAAATCCTATGATGGAATACTTGACTAAAAAGCACATTAAAATTTAATAAAATTTTATATTAATACGTATAATTAAATAATTTAATGCCCCACTTTATCTTTTAGAATAGTAGCTACGTAAAGTAATTACTAAATTAATTATATAACTAAATTCCTTGTATATCAGTAACGATATTTTCTATCATTTCTTATACAGGGTCTTCTATTTCAAGTGCATCAAACGTTTTTAACTTTTAAACAAAACAAAATTCAGAAAAACGTTTCAGGTAAAAGGTAGTAATCCAGGAATAGTTTGAAGAAATAAAAAAACATTTTTTGGTTTTTCACTTTAAATGGTCAATATCGACCTTCAAACAATGTAGTATCCTCTTGACCCCCATTTATTTTTATTTATCTGAAATGTACAATACAAATTATTAACATTTAAGAAATATTAATAGTGGCTGGAAAATTGATAAAATCAACAGTTTTTCCTATAAAAACGTCGAAACAGAAGGTTTTTAGATGTCCAGACATTTTTCGAAAGATTCAAAATACCTTGATTAGTAAGTTATTACGACTAAAAACTCTTAAATAAAATAACATAATGCTACATTATGTTTCTTCGTAAAGGAGGTATATTAAAGTAGTGAACTTTGAATGCTCTTAGTTAAAGTAACTATGAAAGATAGAAAAAAAAAATGTTACATACATTTTTTCCATGTTTTGGATTGTAAATTTCAGAAAAATATAAATAAATGGTGGTCAAGAGGAAACTACATTGTTTGAAAGTCAATATTGACCATTTAAAGTGAAAACCCAAAAAATGTTTTTTTATTTCTTCAAACTAGGCCTGAATAATTACCACTTTTACCTGAATCGTTTTTCTGAATTTTGTTTCGCTTAAAAGTTAAAAACGTTTGATCCACTTGAAATGGGACACCCTGTATACAGGGTCGAACATATTCGCTCTTTATTCTTTTGCATTATCCAAAAAATATGATTTTCTTTACAAAAATGAGTTTTGCGCGCTATTTAGTATTTCTTGTCCGGTAGAAATATTAGAAATAATAGTAAATAGTCTTGAGTTAGTTGGAGAGAAATTCTACTTGCTACGAATATCCCTTGTGTCGTAATAGCATATTATCATTCTGTTACATGATATTCAGATTTCGAAAAAAAATTGAGATCGCTCCCCGTAATACGGGTTTGTATGAAATTATCACCAGTTTATATCACAAAAACATCAACAATAAAGTATAGTGATCAAATCGTTCAGCTGTTGTCCTTTTACTTTAAAGTGAGCATTTGAAAAAAAAACAACCCGATTTGACTGCTTTAAATTTGTACTGTGCAGCTTGACCTACAACTGCCATGGACAAGGGTTTTTAATAGTTTTTAATAAATTTTTGTCACTTATCATTTTGCCCTACGAACCAACTAAGTTTCGGATGTTTGCCTTGAAAAACCTTAAGGAGAAATTGTACTTTTTTTTACTTTGATTTCTATTTACTACATCCTAGTTATTAAAAAAATTTTGAGTTGAATTTTATAGAGGTTTCTAACTTAATTTTAATGGTTTTTTCAGCCTATTAAATTAGGTATTTGACAAGAAAATGTCCAAAGTACTCTTGAATGCCACGATTCATGGAAAAAGAAGAAGAGGGAGACCAAAGATAGTCAGAGGGTGATGTGGCAGGTGATGGTCAAAACATCCTCGGAGTTAGGAACTGGATGGCGTCGGCACAAGACCCTGACGTTTGGAGAAAGTGGTTGGAGGAGGCCAGGACATGTAACCGGGTTGCAGTGCCGTTATTAAAAAAAAAGTTACCTTTTTTAGTGGATATCTCCCTCCAAAAAAAAAAAAACAATGTTCCATCGACGGGACTGTGTGAATGTGAACTATTAAGCTTCTTATTTGAAACCTATCCAAAAAAAAGAAAGATTAAAATATATATATAGATATATTTATACAATAAAAGAAATAAAAAAAAAGCTTTATCAGAAATATGCTAACTTAAAGGTAAGATAAAGTGACTTGCCTTCAGACTACAGAATTATAAGAAAAAAAAAAAAAAAGAGCAAACTCCCCTGAAAGCTTCCTAATAAACGATATTGCCTGGCTGGTCACCTATGGGGCATTGAGAAGCAAATTATCGGAACTCGAGGTGACTGTGTTTAGCACAACTTGCTGACTTGCTGAGCTCGTAAAATAAAATACACAATTTCTAAACTACTCATGTCTAAAACATTTTGTAATAAGATACCTTATTTCCATCCCATACCGATAATTGTGGCTTGCTTAAAAAAAACTGAAAATATTTACAGACACATTCACTACGGAATCTAGTCCTATTGATCGGAATTTTTATTCATAAAATAAAAGTTCTAGTATTAACCCTATTGAATAAAATTATTGTGGATCATAGTCAATTGTGTTCAAATTACTTTTTTTAAATGATCCTAATAACAAAGCCGTTGTAACGACAAAAAAGTAATGTTTTAGGGAATTTAAAACATGAGAGAACATATTTTGATTCATTTTAGATAATTGCTGTGGTACGAAAGCGCTTTTGTATGTCAATTACAAAACTCTTCATATTGACTTCAAATACTAACGGTTGAGCACACATACAAACATACTAAAATTTCTTTAAAGAAAAACTACACGGTCAGCCAAACACATTGATATAACAAACATGGCTACTCTCATGCCTGAGAACACTAGGAGGAGACTAAAAAAAATGTGTGGATGAGGGATATGTTATCATAGGAAATTAAATGAAGCCACGGGAGATGTACCTCTGGATAATGTACTTCTCCATGCCTCTCATGCCATTTTGTTCTGCTCTACTGACAGCTGATTGTCATTCTTTTTATATGACAGGTGTATGCAAATATAAAGAGAAAAAACATCGTGAAATGGTGTTAGGCTAAATATTTTATTTCTTATAATACTTCATTATCACCAGTAGAGGGTCTACTGCGTTATCCGCAACCAGCCGATGAAAAAAAAGAGGATACCCGGTGGTATAACTCGTTCTCCACTGGATTCTAAAAGCGGGGCGCACATGACATTTTTATCTTTCTGCGAACGTCTTGGATCCATATAATATTCTTCGTCATCGTAGGGATTTGCCACGGCTTTTCGAAGATTAGTTTCATTACGAAAGATCGGGTCGGGGTTTGGTGGAGGGTCAATATAATAGGTGTTGGTATCATCGTAGTCGTATCTTTGTGGTATAAATTTATTATTATAATCATAATAAGGTGGAGTTTCATTATTATCATAAGCTTTTTGGCTTTTATTATTATCATAAGATACCTCGATCCCGTTGTTGTCTTCTTGAGGGTATACCTAAAAAATTCAGATGTTGTTATAAGATGAAATAGAAAATATTGGAAATGATTAAACAAAAATAACTTTCTGTTATATATTTTTTTCTAAATAATGATATAGAAATTTATTTTGACAATTTAAAATATGTATTATTATTAATTTATGTTATATTTTCACCAGAGCAGCATCTCATTCACCAAATTTGATCTAAATAATTTTTCTCTTAATTTGTAGGAATAGAAAATTTTTGATAACTGATTAATGGTTTTTGAGCAATTCTGTAGATCACAGTATCTTTAATCTTCTCATAGGAAAGATAAAAGTAACAGAGTCTAAGAAAGAGAAAAAGAAGTGGCATATGGTGATGTGCTGATGAGTGAAATGTTTATTTGCTGTGAATATATAAATTTGCAGCGGGAATACTCATTTCCTTCATTGTCACAAGGAGCATTTACAATTATTCTAAGAATATTAGACCGTCTTGTTTGTATCTAGTGTATATGGACCTGTTTTTCTATGCTCCAAAGTTCAAATAAGTGTTAGTATAGGGCCGTAGATTAGTCGTTTGTATCCCAAGTCCAGAGAATATGGCGTATTTTAAGTTTTTGTCTATTTCGCATGCATGTCCCATGTAAATATTTGGTCTTTGCATTGTCCGGGATAATTTAAAACCTAAAAAGTTAAAGAAATATCCAAATATATCCGAATCGGACACCACATAACTTCCATTCACGGCAATCAAAATATAAATCGGTGAAACCGAAAGTGATCATGAATTAAATTAAAATTGATTTGTACTAAAACCAAGATATTCTGATATATGATGACCAAGATATCTTGAAAGATATACTGGTGTGAACACTATTACCTTTCTCACCAATCGTTTTAACATATTGTAATATAATCTTTCTTCCTTTTAGTTTTCCGTTTTATAGTACTATAGTTATGTTTATTAATACATTATAATTCTTTTATATGAAAAAGACTTATATATTTATATTTTCTCTATGAATAATCTGATAATGTACAGTTAGGGGTGTCTCTACCATGAGGGGAAACCCACACTTTTACCTAATGTTAAAGTTTAAAATTCATTATTAAAAAAACATGTAAGGCTAGAAACTAAAGGATATAAAAAAAAAATTGATTTGCAATGAACATGGTATCAGGTGTTATTAAATTAGTAATTTTTATTTTCATACTAAATTAATGCATTATTATTATTATTTGTTTATACTTATAACTTTTTTTGGTGTTTTAAGTAAAGTACCGCTCCGCTTTACAGCCAAAATTTATTTATCCCAATTAACATTTCCAAAAAAATAAATTTCAATTAATAAATTAAACTTTAATTTAATCAGTTTCGAAACCTTTCGAAATTTTCAACACCTAAAAATAATTTTTTATTGTAATAAAAAAAATTAAAATGTCATTTTTAGTATATTCCTATTAGCCTTTTCTAATATGCATTTACCTCCAAAATAGTATCTTAAAACACTAAATAATTGTAATATCTATTAAAAAACTAATTTAGTTTGTAGTAACAAAAGTCCACACTTTATCAACACCAAATCATACCATTAGACAAGGCTCACATACTACTTACAGTTATCCAGTAATCTAACCTTTTTTACGGGCCAATAGTGTGTGGAGATCTGGGTCTTGGACCGACAGGTGCATTTCCTCTTAGAGGGTGTTTCAGGTTTATAAGAAGACAGATAAATTAATGTAGTCGTTTGTTTTTTCCATTCTTCAGTGGTCGCTTTGGGATCAGAATAATCCATAAGATCTGCAAGAGTAAAAGGGTATTGGATATCAACAATGGTTAGGTTCTTTTCTAAAATAGTTTCACTCATAATGGACGTTTTACCGTTTGTATTCTCCGTTGATGATAAGTCCGACTCGGTTCGTTTATCTATTTTTAAATTTTTTATACTGCTGAACTTGGGTTTGAGTGTTGAAGGGGATACGATGGCCTTAGATGCCTCTGATGGTGACCCTTTGGTCTCGCTAGGATCGAATGGTTTCCACATTCGCCACACAACATCTTCGCTTATATAACCCACATCGCTATTGTCTGGTGCCATAGAAATGGTTGAATCAGTTTGTTCAGTCCTATCTGTCTGGGCTGAAGGAAGAAGTGATCGCATATCAACTTCGTCTGTAGATGTTAACACTGTCAAAGTTGGTCTCGCTGGTGTATTATAGGTGACAGTTTCTTTAACATCTTTGACTTTCTTTGTTGCCTTGGGATCTGAGCAATACTGCTTTACCCAAATTGGCCAGTTGAGTTGATCAGAAGACGTTGTCCACATCCATAGTCCCCAGGCCTTTGAAGGTTGCGTTCTATAAAACTCAGCTTCTGAAATTTTATCTGGTGTTACTACGTTTTTATTCGTTTCAATTTCATTCGTAATACTCTTCTTTGCTGTTTCATAGATATAACTTCCGGTTCCTGTTGTTTTGGTATTCCTGGTTCTTCCATTCTTCTGATTTTCTTGATCTTTTTTGTCTAGTGAAGTAGTTCTCTTAAAAGTAAAATCAGGCATCCTTCTTCTGGTGGGGAATTCAGTATTTGGTAAAGTATTGACCATGGTAGGTTCTGTAACTAATTTCTGAAACGGTGTCGTTCTAACGCCATATCCACTGGGTTTTCTGAACCTCCACATTTTCCATAACTCAGTGGAGTCTATATCTTTACCACTAAGAGTAGTTTTAGAATTTTCATCAGCTATATTTTCGGACGAAGGAAATATAGCTGTGGCTCTTTTCGTTTGTTCTTTTGTTGTTTTATGTACTGGGGGATACATTTTCTCTACATAAGTAGTCCATTCCGCTGTAGAGGTATTAGCTTTTGATGAGGAAATGGAAATGGTAGGTATCTTATCTGATGTAACAAATGGTGGATGTGTCTTCAGAATCACGTCTTCAGGATCGAGTTTCCACAATGACCATTCTATTGAGGTATCTTTATCTCCTTCTTCCAAATAGTTTTCAGTAACATTATCTAAATAATCTTGTATTGGGTATTTTTCAGAGCTCTTTGTGTTAGACATAGTTGATAATCCCATCGATGATATTGTAGTATTTTTCCGTTTACTATTAGTTCCAAGAATCTCACCCTCGATAGAATCTGTTGTGTGAATCATGGGTGTTGTAGTACCTTTAGTTTTGTTGTCGGTTGTGAATCCCTCATGTACTTGAGGAAATAATGTTTCCGAAGAAGTGGTCGGTTCAGCAGTATAAGTAATAATGCCTTGTCTTCCCGAAGACATAGTTGACAAGCGGTTTGGCATTACTTTTGGTCTTTTCTCATTAATGTTATTCTCCGTTTCCTTATCTAGTGTAGTATGAGTTATTGGTGTTGTAATGCTTGAGATCATAATGCTTGATAAAATTCCAACTGCTGACGAATATTTTGTCTCTGTAGATATAGACCATTCTTCAATGGCAGAGGTAACCTCCGATGGTTCCGTATTTTGTGTTAATTTTTTCCCCCCCGGGGAGTATTTTATTTCGTGAGTCGTAGTCGATAGCAATATTGATGATGTGTAGGAACTTGGCTTGTCAGAAATAGTTTTAAGATCCACGTCTTCATCTGTTTGTGGTGTATTATGCAGAGATGTACCTGAGGGCTTGATACTAATTGTATCAATGGCATCGGTATTAACAGCAACAGCAGAAACACTCGGTTCAGTTATCAATTCGATTTTTGATGATGAAATTGAAATATTATGATGTGTATCTTCATTCATAAAAGAAGGAGGTTTCAGTGTGTCTTCTATCACTTCCGGATCAAGGAACGACCACATTGGCCACTTCACCGGTATCTTCCGATCATCTTTTTCAAAATAATCTTCATTTACCTTTTCTTTTGTTAATTCTTCTTCAGATCTCGCTTTGAATTCATTACTCAGTGGAGAAGTGTTTGTTGTTTTTTGTATTTCTTGTTGTGTTGGCAAACCTTTTTCTGTTATTTGCCTTTGTTGCCCCCAGTTTACCCAGTTCTTCTTCCTAGTGGAACTACCTATTGGCGTTGAACGAGGTGTTTTTCGTCTAAATAAAATATCTGCCCAAAACTCTTTCTCGAAAGTCTTTACATTGGAACTATTATTATTAGCAATGGTATCATTACTTTTGAAAGTCGAAGTTTGATACACATTATTAAAAAATATTTCCTTGGTGTGTTCCGAAATTGGAAATCTATCACTTTGAAGTGCCTCAGAAGTTCTCAAAATCAGGGAAGAAATTAATGATGGTATAATCTCTGGTGTTTGTCCAAGAGTTATGGAATAATTATTTGTACATCCGTTTGTTCCGTTAATATCTTTATTATAAGTAGTGTTTTCGACACCTAGAACCAATATTTGTTTATCCACGGCATTGTTTTCTCTCAATAATGCAGTTTCATAAGATGTAGAAATATTTGGTTTCATTGCTTCAATATTGTACTCCCTGAACTGAAAAATATTTTTTGCAATTACGCTAGTTAATCAAAGTTAAAAATTACTACAATATGCTATTGCTTATTCACTTGTTCTAAAATACTATAGTAAGCATGATATTTAAAGGGATCTGGCTAGCTTAGTGGGTAAGGCAGTTTGCTATTGACTTCTAAGTTTCCAATTCGAGATCAACAGTGGCAGGTAATTATTTATTTTATTACCATATGGTTAATGACTTAATTCAGAGGGACATCTTGATTTTTGAGGAGGATCTCAGCCAACTCACTTCCTTTGATTAAAAAAAAAAAGGAAGTTCCCAGCAATTTCGATTCTCAGCACAAAACCCTTGGTAGGTTTTGGTAATCCTTAAATAGATATATATTTATATGTATCCCGGATTAATCATTACATGTATTGTGGCTCATTGGATTAATACCAATCTTGAATACCATTGCCTAATCTGTCTAAAGGGCCCATAATTATATTAGAGAACACTTTTATATGGAGTGGAAGAATAATTTAATAATATATATATTTTTTTTTAAATCATCTATTATTTTCTTTTTGAGTGGAAAATAGTTGACTGGATAATTCTAATAGTGAATTGCACAATTTTTGTTATTTTACTTTTTATTCATACAATTCTTCATTCTTCCATTTCTGTATGGTATACATTCATGTCTCATAATGCTTTATCATTATTATTATTGATCATTTTATAATCATCGTTTTGGCCTCCATTAATTTTGTATCCTTACTTTCTATACAATCTTCTTATAAATAAAAAATCATAATTTTGTTAATATAAATTTATATTTATATAACTTTTCTATACGTATTATGAACTGTAATGTTTGCTGATAACATGGTAATCATTATATTTCAACCCAGTCATAAAGCAAATTAATTTAAAAAAACGCAATTTTCTGTTATTTTAAAAATATATATAAAAATCGTTTTATATCATTACCTATAATTTAACTTTGTTTTCCATTCTTATTATGTCTCATAAATTATTATATACCTATATACGTACGTTATTCTATACTTTTACTGGCTAGTTACTTCATTATTTATCTTACTCTCTGTATTTCTTTTCATTATTATCTATTTTGTACATAAAATCTTTTATTCTTCCTTGGTACTGCAATGTTTTATATAAGAATTGTCTATTTCTTACTCTGAAGATGGCCTACATCTTAGGCCGAAACGTCGGCACAATAAAATAGTCTATATATATATTAATTATTCATCTCATTCAATTTAATATCTAATTTAAACTCATTCGACCTCTAAGATCACTTAAATTAACTAGTTATCATACTTTCCTAATCCCCTCCCCACACACACACATGCATTTATATATATACATATACACACACACCTGGATTTTCGGAATCATACAATCCTCAATTATAAGAATATTACCTCCGTTTCCCCAGTAGCTTTTGTGGAAATCTTTCGGTCATAAAGATCATCAGTTTGGTACCAATCGAATTCTTCATCAATTTCTTCAATATGCTTTACTGGAACTTTTCTGCTAAATTGATAATCAAAATCGGGCATAAGCGGTTTAAAATTTTTCAAACTTTTCAAATTTATTTCCTCTGAGTCGTGGTTTTCTGAGATTATCTCGGATATGGGTGGATTTAAAAATACACTGTTCACTGGATGGTAGTCAGGTGCTACTACTAGATCAGACCTTCGGAGTTTGTCCCCGGGTTTTTTTGAATTCCCATACTCAGAATTTATTGTTACTTTTACTACACTGCCTCCGTTAATCAAAGGATAAGTCTCTTCTGATGTGCACTTTTGCAAATTAGCATATGACGTCGTCGGCGTATACTTCTGGCCCTATTAGTATTGAAACAAATAATAATTTTCATTTAATGATTTTAATTTGATAATAAAATGTACAATTAAAATTCATTACTAAATTTCATGTTTTAATGTTCATTAAGGGTTAAAGTATGAATAAAATCTTACGTTTACTACTAATGCTGGTGAAAGTTACTTCAATTTATGGAATACGTTTTTTTTTTTCTAAATTATTATATTGAGCTAATTGGATAAAAACAATCAAGGGCATAGTCAAGATTAGATGTAACATTACTAAGTTCTAATAACGAAGTGTCGTATTTTTTATTTTTTTTATTTATAATTTATTGATATTTACAACTCTAATAATATTACAAGTAAATCTGCTAATATGAACAATATGACATGAAAAACAATTGTGGAGAAACTACCCATCGGTAGCACTCCAATAAATTTCTATAGTAGAAGGTGTCTTCTATTCTTTCTTTCTTGTAGAAGACCATCTTCTTTTCAGACGCCTTGGAGGGTTCTCAGGAATAGTATGGGAAGCAAGTTAAGAGACTAGCGGATTCAAGTGTGTATGGACCTTGTCATGGAAGGATAGGTATCTAGTTTGGGCCAAATCAGTAACATATGGGATATTAGAATCATGATGAGTTTGTTTGTGACATAATAAGGAGCATTGAGGATTTTACGAAGGATTTTGTACTGTAAGGATTGGATACGAGATTAATTGGATGGTTTAGTAGAGCCCCAAAGCTCAACTCCGTCCGTCCAAATAGGTCTGATAACTGTCATGTAAATGAGTCTTTTGTAATTAATTGGGAGCTTAGAGCGTTTGTCCAGTAAATGTTGAAGTATGCGAAAATGTCGAGCAGTTTCTTGTCTTTTCAGTCTTGTATGAGGTTCCAAGTGAGACGTTTGTCCAGATGGAGTCCTAGGTAAAGTATATGTTCGACAGGGTTCAGTGGAATATTATTAAAGGATACACTAGGGTAGGAATTCGTAGGTTTACGACGAAGGGTGATGGTAATTTGATGGGATTTATCTTAATTCTCCAATTTTGGCACCATTCTTGAAGGTTTGAGATATGTGATTGAATAGACTGGGATGCAACAAATGGATCCTTTGACACATGTGTCATCAGCGTACGTAGTGAGGACAGTGCTTGAATGGGTTGGGATATCAGGTGTATATATCGTGTATAGGATGGGACTCAGGATACTACCTTGAAGTGTCGTATTTAAATAATATATTTGAGGAACAAAGAATAATTGCTTTGGATTATAGTTCCGGTTTTTTCTATACCACTACAACCCATGGAGGATCTAGGGTTCATTATTTAATAGAGACTGTATTGTTTCTTGGACAACGGTTGTGGAGAGTGGCTATTTTTTTGATATTTGATCATGCTCAACCGCCAGATTTTCCCCTCTATTTTGGGTACCAACTTTATAGAAGCTGCATGAGCCCTGGAGGGTCCTAGATCCCATAAGATCCATTTCCGGCCGTTAAAAAATTAAATGAAAGTCTGGCAGCGAGCGAGATTTGAACTAGACCTTCGCCACGGCCAGTCACCGCTCTACCACCGAATCACTTTAATTTAAAAAGTTGCAGAAGTAAATTTACCAGTTTCATAATTAAGTTAATCATGTTTTTTTCTCAATTAGTTATGAAACATATTCAAACCATTTTTATTATAATGGAAGTAATAGATAACTACACGTTTAAAAGCAACATAATTCTAACATGACGATCTTCGGATACGCAACAACGCCTTTGAACTTATTATATCAGAAAACTACGTTAGAAATGCCTGAAGATGATCTTAAAAACTTAAGTCAAAGAGAAAATACATCGGAAAATTGAAAGTAATAATCCTGTAGTAGACACAATATTGTATCCGTGGAAACAAGTTGAAATAAAGTGTTTAAATGATTTTGAAATTATTCAGAGAAAAGGATGGATCGTTAAAATCTTTTTGCATTGAACCATTTTTTGTCTTTTTTACACTATTAAAATATTTTGGAACAAATGGGACTGAACTACTAAGGATATTTTCAAACGATATTTTATAGGTTAGCTTAATATAATTTAATCGATACTTCGAGGCAAAGCTGGTTGATGTGTTAATGATTAACCGAATATTTTTCAATATTCAGATGTGAAAAATCATATGTTAATATGGTAAATATTTCTTACGTGGATACCTTCTTCAATATATCTTCTAGGTTAAGACCTTTTACCATTTCGGTGCTTTGATCTATGATGAATGTGAAAGTGTAGGGAATTCTCATTACGTTACTTATCTTCCTCCGATTTAATTTAATATTCTTCATTGGGATTCCTGAAGATCGTCTCTTCAGACTTTTACCTTTGAAACGCTTCTGTGCGTGGTAATCGTTTACAGAAATCGAGGAAAAGTTGTTTTCTTTCCGTTCGGGTACGAACGTACCTTTCATCAAAACTGTTTCTGGAGAGTTCGTTTTCAACAAGCTGTAGTACCGAATATACTGAAATGGAGATTTATTTTCACTGATGAATTTGATAAGATCTGGATAGGATTTCAGCGTAGTGTAAGTCCAAAGTTTTGTGTCATAAATTGTTGTAGACTTGCTCGAATCAAGTGGCACCGAGACGACATATACTAGCGCACTTGAATAACTTTTAGTTGAATTTTTATTTTGCGCAAGCAACGTTACATCTATTGTTGGATAAGTTTTAACAGGGTTTTCCCTGTCGGTTTTTTCATATTCAAAAGTGACTGAATGTAAACTATTTTTTCTCTGTTTGGAAGGAGAATTTCTTATTGTCATGGCTCTTTTCGTTCCGCCAACAATCAATTTTTTTGGTACTAGTGCATTTGTGTTAACTGTGAATAATAATAAAAAATAACAAATTAATTTCATATCACTACAACTACCTACTAAAAACATAAGCATATGATTTAAACTTTTATTTTCTTGAATTTTTCGTTTTTGAATGAGAAAATCATAAAACTTTCAAGGTAATTGAAAAATTTCCTCACATGGCATAAAGTTCCCTACTAATAGTTTCGTAAGTTTTTATAGATTTAATAAAAATAATATTAAACATTTCAATAAAACTGTACTTTAGGCATATTCCATGGAAAGTAACAATGAACCATAATTAATAATTATAAATAACTTAATAATAAGGAATAAATAATCTAGTTTTCTCGGAATAGGCTATTATGGAATATTGAGTTATGTTTACATTATATTTATCATATGATATTAAACGTAAATGGTTTATTTAATAAATATACAGTTCGAGAATTCGGCGACTGCTGAAATAAGATATAATAACTTTTGAATGATAAACTATGTTAACTAAAAAAATGTTCAATATGAATTCACATGAATCTATCTTTATCCGACTAAAAGCTCTATTTATTTGTTTTGGGTTACGATTTTTTAAGCGAACGACTCAATCGTATTTAAAAGTTTTTTTTTAAATTATTCATCTTTGTTAATAATGATTAGCTATAACATCAAATTTCTAGAAATAAGTATAATAAACATCTAATTAAATCCTAATTATTCGAATCATCTGTTTAGCTATCTAGTTTGTTAAGTGATTATCAGTTATCCACATCGAATCCTGCTGGTGCATTGCTGATTACTTCTTGCCAATGAGCACATTATTTTTTTATCATGAAAATTAATTTTTCTGCAAAAGATAAAGAGAGGTAAAAGAATCTAGGGAAGAATTCTGTTTTTATCTGGTAACATGATATTCCCTTGTGATTGTAAAATAATATTTTCAGTTAGATTCCAGGAAAAAAAATACGATTGCCGAATCGGCATTCAAATTGCTACAAAAAGAAAGTACATAAATTTTTAAATGTATTGTATCGTTCACACATGTGTTTGAAGTAGTGTTTCGATTGAGAAATTCTTAATATATATTCAAACGGGTTTAAATGGGAGTTATTTGGCCGAGTTCACGCACAACCGTCAGGTCTTTTCCTCAATTAAGGGCACCCACTTGATTGAGAGAAGGTTAAGGTTTCCAGACCCAACAGGGTTGTTTTACGGTTGTAAAGCCGTTAACAGAATAAGTAATTCATATGCCACAACTGATTTCGAACTAAGGACGAACAGCTCCGTGACTCTGCACTTTACAAACTGACCTACCCCGTTTCCCAATCATTATTTTAATGGTGTTGCATTTTTATTGATACCAAAAATTAATTTTTATACAAATGGAAGTTTAAGATTTCATTTGATATCCAAAAAGTTATTCCTCCTGAGCTTACTAAACAACATAAACTCTGCAAAAGAACAACTTAAGTATTCTTTTCTCATTTATCGTCTTTTCTTGATTTACCATTTAGATGATCTCTCCATTGATAGCGTATGAGCTCCAATCAGTGGATCCACTAATTATGTATGGATTACAAAATAATTATGGTTTACTCTGATTGTAGAGGTGACTGTACGACTAACATGAACCTTTGGGGGTCACCTCTGCTGTAATGGTTATGGTTACCATAATAACCGTGTGTGCCATTGATCTCGAGTTCATAGCCTAGCAGGTGGCCTTAGAGTTATTTTCTGGGGAGTAAAAAATCCTTGGTTATTGGTTAAGGGACGTAAAATGTTGTCCCAAGCTTGTGCGGTGTAAGGTACTCGATACAGAATCCTCAGAGTTTAGGAATCCAACTGTAGCATGGTCCGATTAGCCATGGCAGCATAATATGATAATAAGTACTCGTCACTTACAACACGATGTAGAAATTAAAGGAAGCCTTGGTTTTTGGTTATAGGCATAAGAAATCTTTATGTCTTGCCTTCGTATTTTAAAATTTATCCTATTCCCCGATCACTTGTGAGTCGTGGTTGTCTCTTCTAAACATCTGATCCTCGTCGTCTTCATCTTCTACTAGTTGCGTTCATCTGTCTCACAGCATCATTCTAAGCATCCTTCACTTCGACAATTGTCCATTCTCGATCGTATTTTAAGTTTAAAGATCACTGATTATAATAGAATGAAAACTCCATCGATTACCATTGATGTAAATACGTTAATGTCAAATGGTTCTTTTAAATAATATTTTCATTTTCTGCATGATTTAACTTGCAATTTCAGTTAGCCATTGTACAGCTGATGGGATTACATGAGGAAATTAAAAGCTTTTTACGCCTCTATTAATATTCATTTAAACTTAATTGCCTTTAAATTAAGATAAACAAAGAACGATGCTTGACTTCGGTTCTATTAAAAATTTTAATTACTTTACGGAGGTTTTCATAAAAAAGAAGAAAAAAAAGAAGAAGAAAGAAATGAGAAAAAAAGGGATTGAATATGCCTTGTTTCCTGACGTTGTGAATAGTAATTAGGTCAGTCATACCGCCAATCCCTCTGCGCAGATTATTCAGAACTACGTGTAGGCTTAATGTTGGCTCTGACTTAATTGCTTGCTCAGAGTGCTTTCTCTCTTGCTAGCAATACGTGTTAGGAGATTTTCAAGTGCGCTGAACATTATATTCTAGGATATAACTAGAATGGTGTTTGAGCAAGCCATTAACTGGATAAACATAGTTTATCGTGTTGGGAGGATAAAGCTATTTTTTATTCAAGTTGATCAAAAATTCATTTCTTTCCAACGCTTTTAAAACTTCGTTTCTAAGAAAAGAGTGTGATAACATTTGAAACTCCCGTTAAAAGAACTTCCATGGTTCAATGAAAAAGCAAAGAATATCAGACTCTGCTGGAACCGCCTTCAGCGGACTTAGACCATGTTATACCTATTATATCTTGGGTAAAAGTAGGATGTATCAAATTGCGTATATATTTGTAATTATTGTATTAAGGATATATTTTTTTATTGTAATTGTGTTATATTATTGAATGAAGGAGGTTAAGAAAAAAACTTTTTTACTGGTTTTAACTTACGTTTTCAAACAATGCGAGGAAGTGTGACTGTCGAATTGACTATTAATCGAAAAAAGTTAAAATACCAAAACAAAAATGAACCTACAGAAGGGTTTAGTTAGTGAGCAAAAATGATAACCCTTTTTTTAAAATTATTTTTATATCAATTAATGTGGGCACAATCTTAAAAAGAGAAATAAATTATAAAAACGACGCAATTGGAAAAATACCTAAAACAAATCCTTCAGTATCCAAAATATCGGTGTACGATAGGTATAGGATATGACCTAAGACGCTGCCTTGGGCGACTCAAGCTTAAATTGGGTGAAGATTGGAGTATTCACTACCACTGCGTACTTGGAAGAAGTGCCATAATGAGATCTACTCCCTTCTACTCTCTCTCCCTTCATATAAAGATATTTATAATGGACCTGAAATGTTTAATTAGAAACTATATTAGTTTTATTTGTTATTGTTAGTATTAATTTTTAAATATTTTTATTTGAAATGAAAATATATTAGTTTTATGTTGAATAATATTAGAAAACCTTATATATTAGTTTTAGTTTATCAGAATGTTGAAGGACTCACCAAACTGTCTCCAAAAATTAATATGTAGCAGATTCGAGCCTGGTAGAATATTATTTTAGGAATTGATTTATTTTTTAGAATTTTCATACTATACTAGTTGCCAATTAAGTTTTATATTTTCTTTTTCAGGTAAATTTATGAATGACTTTACACTCCTCTCTACTATTATGGTATGATTTTTTATTTTTCTAAGCTCTGCTCAAAATTTTTTTTAAAAAAAAGAAAGAACCTTTGTAAATTAAACAAAGCTATGATAAAAAAAGAATAGTAAAACACAAATTTCTTCGTAAAATATGTTTATTCAATTAATTAATAATAATTGATTACACTAAACTTGTATTTATCCTGAATTTCGGTTCCTATATATTTTTGAACAGTTTCCTTAGATACCATAAATTGTATTTTATTTCAATATGTCTAGCATGATAATTGGTGACTTAATTTTATTTAAGGGCTATGATGATATCATCGTTATCCTTACCCTAGTTCCATCATTTAGCAAAAATTCCTTAGTTATGCTGTCCTTCAGGGGGGTTTGGAGCCTGTGCGAAGTCCGGTAATCCTTTAAGATCCCTAAGTATACCTAGGTAGGCAGAATTTAGGGCTCGTAACATTTTCCGATTTGCAATATTGTGTCAAAATTAAGAAATAAGTTTACATTTACAAAATATACCTAAAATAATTATCCTAAACTAACCTAGTCTTTCTTAGCATAAAATTCAAACTATCGTCCAGTCAAGCTTTTGGAGACTAAGTTTTTAATGTTAGACAATGTAAGACAGTCTCACCCATTGTGGGACATCTGATCACATCTGGATTAAGGGAAATGGAGCTATGCAGGGTTTCCCAACTGGACTGCATGAAGCCTCCTAAGCGTTCATACAGTATTGATAAAGCCAGGCGGTTGGTTACTAATGCAACAACAAGGCTAGGAGGCGATTAGATTAGCCGCTCTAATGTTAACCAACCAGAATAGCATCACCGTTAAGCTAACACATACAACCTCCCAAGTCTTCTTGTAAGCGAATCTTTACACACATACACTTACACAGAACAATGTATTTTTAGATTATATAACCACCATTGGTTCATCTTAGTAATATGTTATCTGTTAACTGAAAATTTAAAAAAACAAACAAAAAAAAATGCTAAAATTTATTATTTATTTATTGTTTTTTTGATGGTGATTATTTTCAAATATTTTTATTTTGAAGAGAAACGATTTGTCTTGGCCGGGATTCAAACCCGGGTCGTCCGCATCTCTAGCGCGGTGCTCTAACCATCTGAGCTGCCAAGGCTCGTAACCAAGCCAGACAAATCCATTCACTTCACCGATCCTAAAAGGCTTGGTTACGAGCCTTGGTAGCTCAGATGGTTAGAGTATCGCGCTAGAAAAAAATAAATTATAAAAATGTAAAATTGACGTAAGTCAGCGAGATCCCAATTAAAGTAATGTTCAATGAACATTCTTCCCCGTGTATACATCGCAAAAATTGCGAGAACACGGGGATATAGGATCGATGAAGAGAATTGATTTGTCTGGCGTGACTACGAGCCTTGGTAGCTCAGATGGTTAGAGCACTGCGTTAGAGATGCGGACGACCCGGGTTCGAATCCCGGCCCAGACAAATCTTTTCTCCTCAAAATAAATATATTTAAAAATAATCACCATCTACAGAACAACAAATGAAGTATAAATTATGAAACTATAAAATTGAATCAATAAAATAGAGCCAAAACTCAAAACGAAACATTCAATTTTATTAGAATGCAAATGGAAAAAACCACAAGCAGAGCCTTATGTTTCAAATTTTTTTATGTAAAATACAAACACTTATCAATCGACGTTTTGCCTATTCAGGCATTATCAAGACACAATAAAAAGTAAGTTCAATCACATCTCAAAACAGAAGTGCAATACATCCCAACGAATAATCGCTCAAAAAGGCTCATAATCCGGGAACACACCTCCACCCCAAGACGTTCAAACCAAAACTCAAGTTTTGAACGTCTTGGGGTGGAGGTGTGTTCCCGGATTATGAGCCTTTTTGAGCGATTATTCGTTGGGATGTATTGCACTTCTGTTTTGAGATGTGATTGAACTTACTTTTTATTGTGTCTTGATAATGCCTGAATAGGCGAAACGTCGATTGATAAGTGTTTGTATTTTAAATAAAAAAATTTGAAACATAAGGCTCTGCTTGTGGTTTTTTCCATTTGCATTCTATAAAATTGACATAAGTCAACGAGATCCCAATTGCAGTAATGTTTAATGAACATTCTGCCCCGTGTATAAATCGCAAAAATTGCAAATTATTTTTTATTGAATTATTTTTTCATTATTATGTGGTATTTTCTCTTTTTTATTGTATGTTTGTATAGCTACTTAGCGCTATTACTTATTGCCTACAAGTGGCAGATTGTAATACTATTTCAATAAAGTGTATTATAATACGTCTGTATTCAAAAAAGTTTTTATTATAGGTGTATATATAATAAAGTATATTTTTATAATAAAACAATTATTTATTATATGAACGAACGTATGTGTTTGAGCAACCTCGAAATAGTTATTGGACCTTTCGATGAGAGCTCCGAAATGGATAAGGAAAATTAACTTCTGATTCAATTATACCAGATCGCATGTCATTTTAATTGTAACTATTTATTAAACTAATAACATAAATCAATTTTCATCAATTAAACAACTAATACTTTAGATTATATAGAAAACCAATTAATTAAATTAAAAGAACAATTTAAACGTTTTTATAATTAGAAAATGAAGTTACTAATATTACCTAAATTATAAACAACTAATTCATAATAAAAGAAAGCAATTATTATTTAATATTACGATAGTAAATTTAACTCTATTAAATTACAAATAAAATCTATTACAAAATAATGAATGTTTATGCGGTTTTCTGATTGCAATGATATAATAATGAAAACTCATATCTGTCTGTCGAAGTAGTTTTCAGTAGATGGTAGATTCTCGGCAGGGCGAGGTGGATGTTGAGACGACAGAGGATTTTCGTCGGCAGGGCGAGTGAAGATGGTGAAACAATAGAGGTTGAGATGATCGACTGGGTCAATTCGAATTGGTCGAATCGATGTCTTATTTTACACTAATTACACCTGCAGGTGGGCAGCAAATTAGTATCTTCGTCAAATTCGCACAAAACACAACTTTGGGCTCCTCTAGAGCATACGATGTGCACGGCTAAGGGCTCGCGTCAACACTGTCTTCAAATTCACAAAACACAACTTTGGGCTCCTCTAGAGCATACGATGTGCACGGCTAAGGGCTCGCGTCAACACAGTCTTCAAATTCATAAAACACAACTTTGGGCTCCTCTAGAGCATACGATGTGCACGGCTAAGGGCTCGCGTCAACACTGTCTTAAATTCACAAAACACAACTTTGGGCTCCTATAGAGCATACGATGTGCACGGCTAAGGGCTCGCGTCAACACTGTCTTAAATTCACAAAACACAACTTTGGGCTCCTCTAGAGCATACGATGTGCACGGCTAAGGGCTCGCGTCAACACTCTCTTCAAATTCACAAAACACAACTTAGGGCTCCTATAGGGCATACGATGTGCACGGCTAAGGGCTCGTGGCAACACTCTTCAAATTCACAAAAACAACTTTGGGCTCCTAAAGAGCATACGATGTGCACGGCTAAGGGCTCGCGTCAACACTGTCTGGCTTGGTATAGCCGGAGCGAACAAAAGCCGATCGACTCTCTTTTGTTTTTCTCTCTTCACTTTTATAACATATGTTTTCACACTTACTACAAATATTACACTTATATCTAAACAAAATAAATTACCTTTTAAATTAAATTATCCTAAACAATTACGAAATAAACGTTTAAATAACTTTATTAAATAAAAATGTGAAAAATAAGAAAAGATAATGTTCTTTCTTTTAAGAAAAAATGATTTAATTTTTTTATGATTAAAACTAATAATACTTCATAAGGTTACTACTTCATCTGGCCTTAACAGTATGTAAGAATTCCACGTTGAAATTAATAAATATAATTAGTGATAGTAGATTACATGTTCAATGTAAATTGCAAATTTAAAATTTTCCCGATCACTATACATCCTTTTCTGGATACAAATTAAAATAAGATTGCATTTTTTGGTATAATATCTACAGCACCGGTGGGCAAGCAGTTTATTATATTTTTTTCTAGAGAGAGTTAACTGTATTGATATATTTTTCGACTTGAATTGGAGTTATAATATAAGCATTAACTCCATTCCAAAGCAATGCCTGACTTTGCACTTTATTCACAACGAAAATAATACGATTCTTCTTTCCTAAGTGCGAAATTTTGGAAATAAAAATTTAATTAACCACTTATTCACTGAGGCTGAAGATATATTTTATTAATTGATATATAAAGAATTCAAATAAAAAATTAATTTATTTTATTTTTTTAGAGTAATTATTTTAATAGTACTTTTAATTAAGCCAGATTAACACGTTTCAGATAATTATAGTTCGAAAGTAAGGGAAAATGTTCTCAACGCGTCCAGAATATTTGATAAATGAAATTCTCATTGCTTGGATGTTTCTGCAAGGAAAAAGAAGGTGACAGTTATTCCCGACAATTTTTAGTATCACTTGTTTTCCAATTAAATTTCATATTAAAAATAATACAGTGTGGAAGAGCGAATCATAGTGGGTAAAATTAAGCTTAACCACTCCTGGAAAAATCTTAGTTCGGGTCGCCAAATATCCGGCCATTTGTCTGGCCATGTTCGGATGGACGATCAATGATCGGCCAGCAAAAGAACTATATTAATCCTGAAGACGTCTAACAGGAAGGAAGGAAGGAAAAGGTAAAAGGATATTATGGAAGGGTTCCAGGATAATGGACTGGAGGAGGTGGGCTCTTTTAAGGAAGACAGCGAGAAATTGCCGAAGATCCGCAAGGCCTCTGAATCATTCCTTCAAAGGATACGGTCCGCGTTTTCTTGGGATGAACTTTAATTTATCTAGTTTCAAGGATTGGAAAAATCATTGTTTTATTTCCAGCAGCAAACGCATCTATTATTCACTGTAAGAGTGAATTTTGCGAATTTCAGCTTAAATTCCGCCAGCCACATAAAATTCTTTGTAAAATCTTTTATCGGGAACAGTTGTTCACCACTTGATATAACAGCTAATAGTAATATAAAGAAAAATTTGTTATATATTTGTTAAGAAATTTCAATTGTTCATTTACATATATATATATATATATAATTAAATATTTATGTAAAGGAACAAATGACATAAAAAACACGACAACTCTTTAAAGGGTCTGGAGTTCAGTACATGGTAAAGACTTTACTGTCTCTTGGACAACTGTTGTGCAGGGAGATGATTTGTCCTAGATCACGCTCAACCATAACACATGAAAATATTTTTAATTATTCACCTCAATTATAAAACTATTATTTTAATGATGCAGTTGGTAAGACATTAGGGGAACAATTTTTAACCGAAAAGCTTGACAAAAACAAAAATGCCTGTAAATATTTCGCCAATCCAGAAATCTTGAGGACAGAAATAGGATAGTTGTAAAAAAAAACTAATAAAGCGCATCTTAACCTCTTTATTCAGCAAGACACTAACCAGAGGAATTATCCCACCACCTTCAAGACCCAGAAAAAGAACTAATGAATTATATAGAAGGTTACAAGAAAAACTGTGGAAAAGGTTGGGTAAAAAGAACCGATAAAAGTACATTTACTTCCATTTTTTTATGATTTCTTATCTTCTGTTTTAGTGTAGTTTATTTATTTATTTTTTCTTTGTGCTTCTTGAAGTTTTGGAATGTAATTTGTTTTTTGATTTTTTTTCATCTGTTTTTGTTTGACCTTTCTTGGCTGTTGTCTGCCAACCTTCCTTATGATTCAGTAGGTGTAATGCATTGCGTGTAGTGGGATGTTACCTCTGGCTAGTGTCTTGCTGCATTTTGAGGCTGTAGATGCTCTAAATTTGCTTTTTCTCTTTCTGTTATGAAATTTCCTGAATCTGCGAAACAATAGGAGCAATTTTTCTTTCATTCTTTTTTTTGTTTTTATTTAAGACACTTTTTGGTTGAATTTTTTAAATTTATTTCTTACCAAATATTTTATGCCTTTCGAGCTTTTGCTCATCTAAACTAATGCAATTAATTTAGTTCAGCTTGCTACTGTTGAACAAATGTTAACAAATGTTGAAAAAATGTTTATAGGTTTTAATTTATTATAATTTTTTAATCGTTGCTTTAATTTTTAAATATTTTTATTTTGAAGAGAAAAGATTTATAGGTTTTACATTCCATTTAGAGAATGAACAAGTAATCCCGGGCTTATCACTAGCAAATAAGTCCCTAGGAAAATAAATACAGAACATTCTGATAATCGAGTGGAAAGAGAGTAATAAACACGAATTTTATTTAGGATTTTAGAATTTTTGCATTTAGAAATAAAATTTATAAAGAAGAGAAAAGAAAAAAAAATTGTTTAGCCTTTAAATATCAAAGCTTTATTGTAACCAGACCATCATTATTGATCTCATGATTTCTCATCAGAGATGACCATGAACACTAAAAAATATTGGGGTATAGAATACTTTTAAATATTATTGAACTAATGCGAACAGCTGTGTTGCACGGAACTGCGAGTAATATTCGAAAGTTTATGAACATTAGAAATTAACTTTTCTAGCCTCACCCTGTTTACAGAAGCTGAAAAAAATATGTTAATAATTAATAATAATAGATTTTTATTTTAAAATATCAAGCAAGGAAATATATCCTATATATGTATATATACATTTTCGATGATTTGTTTAAAATTGTCTTTTACAATCTTATTCTTATATTAACTGTAGTTTTTTTATTAGAAACAGAATGCTCTTGAAGTTGAACATAGTGGTTTATTTTAAGAACTCCGGGGGCACTTGATGCCTAGCCTGCATTCCCTGTAAGTCGTGCGGGATGGTATTTGTGCCTCTTGTATCAATATTGATACGGAAATATTCAAATACGTATCGCTTCATCAAAAGAACAATGACATTACTCAAAATTTGGCATATTTGAGTTAAGCTTTCAGTAGAAATTGTTTTGGTTGAAGGGTTTTTAATTCAGGAACGATATTCCATTTCCAACATATTCATTTATTTATTTTTAATAAAGTAATACTTTGAGCTTTATCATTATTATACTTGAAGTATTAATAACAAAAACCGAGTGTTATTACAAAAAGTTTCAAGGATAAAAAAATAATTCTAATGGTTTATAAAATAATTTTAGTACCATCATTACAATAGCTTTGCTTTACCATTTCTCAAATTTTAATTTTTATAACTCATGTGGAACATTCCAATACCTCTATTGAAAAATCAAGTTTTTAGTTATGACGTTCTTTTGAAGGAACGATATATATTTTTCTTATTAATGCAAAATAATCATATAAATAAAAAAGTTGTTTAGAGTAAAATAATCTTTTAATTATTCAATTCAGACATTTTATACTACTATGTACTATAATTTTTGTTCTTAAAATAATACCAATTTGGAATCCAGTTATAATTATTACCATTTTAGTTTTTTAAAAGTACTATATTCTTCAATCAGTCATTAATATATTACTTTACCGTAAGCATATTATAAGACAATATAAATGTATTATTTAATTACTGTATTTAAATGTATCATAATTTAATTAACACTTAACACTGGCCCCAGCTCTATTGACCATGTTTAATTAGCATTATTAATTATTTCTGAACGATTATTTTCTTATAATTTATACCATATTTATATTTGTTGGCAGAATTAGTTTAATTACATTGGGGTGATGATTTCAGAATAAACTATTTATTATATCTCAGTCTAATCCTTAGATTTGTCAAAGTTTTTATTATTATATTTCGCTTTTGAGTATTTTATTATAGTTATTGTTGAATTTCATCACTTATTAATCAAGATCAAACATCTGTTGAGTGTTAAACCTTATTGGGAAAATCTGTGGTGGCCAAAGGAAAACTACAATTTACTTTTCCGCTTGCTTAACATTACACAGTTTAGAATTTCTTCAAAAATTGAAGAAAAACTGAAGAGTGTAGATTGCTGAGGGTCCCGGGTTCATATCCAGATGAATTATTGATCATTACAGCTATGGCAGATGAATTATTTAATCTAATAACAGCCAATGATTAACCCAGTAGAATTTACAGATTCTTGGGCCCCACTAAGCTATATAAAGTTGGTATATCCTTAAAGTGGGTAATCTTAATTGGGGAAAAGACCTGGCGGTTGAGCGTCATATTAAGCAAACCACCTTCTTTTCCCGACACCTCTTCCACAATCTCCCCGCCATATTCACATCCGAGGCTACCTTCTTCCAACAATTCTCCAAAATGTTCTCGTCATCTTTCCATAATTTCATCATTGTTTCGTAGAGTATTTCCTTCTTTGTATTTTAAAGTGCTTCAACGATGGAGCTCTTTATTTCCTTAGTCCTTTCATGACCTTATAAAACATTTTCTGGTTTTAAAATAAGTCTTCATCTTGTGGCCAAAATCTTCCCAAGCTTTCTTTTTACCACTCATAACCATTCGTTTAAAATCAACTCTTTCCTTTTTATATTGCTTGTAGTTTTCTTGGGATCTGTTTACAAGATATCTCCTCCACTAAATTAAAAATTGTACATGAATGACAAAAAACGGAAACTTATTCTTGACTTGTGAATATTAAGATGAGGGGGGTGAACATTGTTTTCCTAAAACAAATATACTGAAGTAATTAATTGATAATTGATTGATGGCATCTTTGTATCGATAAGAGTGTTGCTGTGTATTACTATATTAATTTTGTTTGATTATTACTAAATCACTTAACTGTGTATATAATATAATTAGTAAAAGGTAGTATTGTGTTTTTTTTGTGTTTTTTTATAGTTATTACACAATACACTTAAAGATATAAATAAACATGGTTTTAAAAATATTATAATAAATTATATTGCTAAAATTGGGAGAATGAATAGTTTCTTGAGATTGGGAATGTGTATACTAAAATTATTTTTTAATAAGATGGTTTGAGACTCATGCTGAACAATTGGTACAACGTTAATAATAATAATATTAGGTTATTTATGTGAATGATTTTCACCCCCAAACAATATGTCTTTCTTACCGTTGGTACAATTTTACTTTTTAAATTTGCTTACTTTCACTTAAGTAATTATATTATATTATTTTATATAATTAAAGTAATAATATAGATAATAAAAGCCAGGATTGTGAACGTTAAAATAAATCCGATATTTAAAGTTTTAATTTATTTTCGAATTTAATTATGATTGGTCCTAGATTTTATTTTTTTCTCTTTTTGAATTATTATAATTTTATTAAGAAACATTTTAAGATTTTTTTTTTCTTTTTTAGGCAGTTTGTAATCTTCGAGTATACTTCATCAGTATGTTAAGAAATATAAGTAAATATAGTTTTTAAAATATTGTTATTAATTATATTGCTAAAATTATTAATTATTGCTAAGTTTGTTATAAATACCTATTGCTATAAGAGATGGAAGTGGTGGGGAGAATCCCAGCATCCCTTGCTGTTCGCCCTCAGTTCTGTACCAACACCCTCGTGCTAAGTACGGTCGCTCGTGACAATATTGCACTTCTATCGTCATCAACGATTGTTCAAGTTAGTCGTTAAGCACAATTTTGTGCATTCCCAATTTTCATCTCAATTAGGAAACGCGGCAATCGTCGAGAAAATCCTAATTATGTTCATCTTTCTCTTAAGGTAAATTCTAATACCAAAATTATTTAGAAATTTCACGTATGTCCATATACTTTGCATGTTGGTGTTTCTAAACAATTCAATAGGTATATAAGGTAGATGGTTTAGCTTCCAAAAATATGTTTCTATCATAGCTTTTAATTTTATTCATATTCTTTTATATCATGCATAAAATTCATTTATTACACATCTTATAACTTTATATCACTACAAACACCATTTTCACATTAAAAATTGTTTACGATCACCAATGAAAATCCATCTGCTGTACATCCTTAACGAGTATTAAAAAAATATATAAATAAATAAATGGTATTCACCGTTAAAAAATAAAATAAAATTGTGGAGTTCAAATATTCTGTGTTAATGATAGTAAAATGTGAATCAATATTCCTGTTGGTACTTAGAGCACATGACGTGTGACCTACACGCATCTTGTAATTACGAATTGCACCACATTATACAGTGATTAATATTCGAATACGAAACATTTTAAAGATCATAAAAAATAGGATATTTTAAATTGAACGAAATAAGTTTAATTTAATTTAAAAGTTAATTTAATATTATATTATCCATGTCTAAAAAAAATTTTGTTCCTCTTATTTTATTTTATAAGGGAGGTTTTTTAATGAGAGGTATTGTTTTGATGCCGGATTATCGGTTTGAAAATGACAAAAAAAAAGAAAAAGAAATGGGAAGTAAACGATACCTCAGTTCCCAGGCCAACGAATTCCCGGGAACTCTCTAAGTTTATCGAGGCCCTAGTTGGCCAACAATAACTGTATCAAGTTTGAATGGTTCATAACGTTTAAACTTGAATTGGAATATTTTAAATAAAATAAAATATTATTAACAATTTAGGTAGAAGTTTATAGTAGTTCATAATCTTAATTATGTAATGGGATAACTCATAGTGTGCTTGAGTTGATGCTGAAGGTTTAGACTTCAAATCCAGCTGTGATAAATAAATCACTTAATCTGTTACAAGCCACTGATGAGCTCTGAGGGATCTACAGAACCCTGGGTTTTACCTATCCTTTGTAAGGTGAATACCCTCATGTGGCGATTGAACGTGATCTAGGACAAAGCACTGCCCTACACAACTATATGATTGTCTAGGAAACGGTATTCCTGATTAATTAATAATCAGTTGATTTAGAGCTAAAGCTAGCCATTTTTTAATGATACTGATTATACATCAGAAGATTACAAATTTTATTTGTTTAGTATTAAATCGAATTAGTGAACATTTTGCGGAGATTAAATTTTAACTACCGTCCAGTTTCTTTTCCAGTTTAAAAATATTGTTTTAAAAATATATTCCAGTAAAAGTTTGGATTTTATTTTACAATTATAATTTTTTAATCATCCTTTTCTCTTATCTCTTTAATCTGGAATATTTTTTTTTTGTATATTTAAATATATATATTAATGTATTAATATGCAGTAATGACTCTATATAATATAAGTTATGGATACAAATGTGCAAATAATTATGGATTTAAGAATATTTGAACCAGGAAGACAATGTTCATTTTGTTTTCTTCGTATTTACAATTGAAGAATAAGTTACCGTTTTTTGGAATTGATGTCCAATTATAAACAAAATATGCGACTAAGTTTTTACATAAAAAATAATTTTTGATATTTGATTTCCGTCTCTACGCTATTTCTATTATAATTAAATAAATACAATTGTTTTATTTGTTTATTTGTAATTTATTTGTTTATGTATAATTTTTTCTTGGTTATTTATTATTTTTAAAAAACACTATTATAACTAAACAAATATTTTTTCCGTTTTTTTAATTTGGTTATCAATATATATTAATTAATATTGTAACATATATATTTCATAACTAACTAACACCTTGTTAATGATAAAAAAAAATTGCCAGGACTCTGAATTGTGTTAAATGTAGGAGTCTGAAAATCTAATTCCTCCGATGAATATGTCGGCAGCAGTATATGTGGATATATAAACTTAAATTAATGCATAAAATCATCTCGCATTTTATCTGATTATTCTTACAGCCTTGTGTGGATATTTAAGTAGTTGAAAAGGAAGGAATTGTTTTTAAATGAATATTACATTATGGCATTATAACTTCAAGATCTTTTTTCTTAAAAAGACAACGCTATCTGTGTATTCAGTAAATTGAATAAAGCTTTAAGGATAAAAATACAAAGGTTACAGCTAAAAAATATTCTGGCTTTCTCATAGCATTGTTTTCTTTAAGGGAAACCTCTCTTTAGCCAGAATGGTCTGATATCATTATGGCATCAAAACAAAAGAAACCCTCACGAATATTCCTTCCTCTAGCCCAATTATATATTCTCCCGTGGGGGACATACTTTTTATATAAAAAATATAGGAAATATTTGGATTCGTAAAACAAAATGAAATTCTAAATGTAACATAATTTTTTCTCATATATATGGATACCAAAATGAAACTTTTCTCGTTTAATATATAATCTTGTAGAGCTTTTTGTAGGTTTTTTCTCAATTAAAAAATATGAAATATTATTGAACGTGCCGACCGTTTTACCGGCCGGATATCATTTTGAATTTCCGAATATAGAATAATTTTCTCTCTTTTTTTACAAGCTTTTACGGGCCAAAATTGATTTATAATATAAAAATAAAATTAACATTCATGCTTTCCTTATCATGAAGAGTTTGAAATACTTAAGCTAATTTTCTTATCTTTTCCCACCTCTAAAAATACTTTATTTCAAGATCATAGTTTAAGTACTATACTACTAAACAATTGTTTAACTAAAAAACTAACATTTCTGAGTTTATTGAAAACTTATTTGTACGAAAATTTAAATGCATTAAAGGCGGTATTGTATATTGTCAGTGTGTAAGATACTAAGGTACTTTGCGGAAGGTCCCGGGACCAAACCTGACTGTGGTTGATAAATTATTAAATCTTTTAACTGCCTTGGATGGGACCTACGACTGGCTCCCTCAGGCTCTATAATGTTGGTACCCTTGATTCGGGGCAAAACCTGGTGGTCGAGTGTTACCTCATCAAATCACAAATCTGAACAGCTGTTGTCCTAGGAGCAGTACATCTGTACAGTACAGTAACAGTCACTTTCAGTACACTCTTTACCAAGTACAGGACCTATCATGGGTTGTGGAGTACAGTTTTTTTCCATGAAATTCAAAAAAGTTTTCCTTAATAGAATGTACGATGAAAAAGGGCCTGATTGATATTCCACAGTAAAAAATGGCGAGGACATGAGGCTTTGATAAATAAAATCTAAAAGAAATAAATTGTTTTTGTATCACACGCGGAATTCAATTATCTAACACGTTTGAAGTGCCAACGACAGACCATTTTAAATTCACAAGAAGACATATTGTACTTGCCAACAACTCATAAAAATTGTTGAATTTTTCATGGAAACGTTTAGTTATAATAAATTGTTTATTGTATTCCAGAATATATATATATATATTTCTTATTAAATATACTTCATCTGTGTGATTCTTTTCTTTGAACTTTTTTTTTTGAAAATTATTAGCGGAACACTCCGTTGTTAATAAAATGTCATAGTGTATAAAATAAACGGTGTAAAACTGGTGTTTATTATTTGCTTTTATTTTTCAAGAATGGTGGCATATTCCTTTTTTAGACGAGTTAAATGATAACTGTTAAACAACTTCATGAATTCCAATGAGCTATTAAATTTTGATGATGGGTAATTATTTAATTTCCTCTCGAGTTAAATATCGTTTTCTCTTCACCCTCTTTGAATAAACAGTACCAATCCGAAGATTTATTTCATAAAAATTATTGAATCTAATAATATGTTCAAGTAACTATTGTTATAGTTAATTCAACGATAACTACAATACGATTACTTACAATAACTATTACCGCCATCCTTTTATCGTCAATTAAATTTTATGGTTCACAAATCATGATAATAATATAAAAAATTTGTCAGTAAAACAATTTTCTTTTAAGACTGGCATTTTTTTTTTGTGATAATAGCACGTTGTTATTATTTTTTGATAAAATTGAATCAATCAATTCTTCACAAACTTAAATATTCTAAAGCTTGTAGAGTATGAGTATTCATCGAACTTCGAATTAGTCGTTAATCACTGATTATTTATTCATGAAGTTCGAACTATCTTTGAATAACTTTAAAGTTTGATTGTTTCCTAAATTATTTCACCCTTCGTTTAGTGCAGCAATTCCTGTATTAATAAAATTTAAGATTTAATTCAGTGTCATGGCCGCAACTAATGTTCACTCGTTAAATCGCTCTGTGCTTGTTACATTATTACAACAATAGTTCTCAAAATAATATCTCCAAACTGTGTCAGAAGAATCCATAAGTACTTTAAGACATTTATTCATGATCAGTGAGGTGAGTGACTGTATTAAACAATAAAATTCAGCAAATAAATTGGTGACTGGCTGCTGAAGCTAGCAACGTGGCCAATAATCCCTACAGGTGACTTACAATATTTACCTCCTCTAGTTCACGGTCAAGGCTTGGCAACCAGCCTCTCGATCGAATCCCGCATTCATCAACTTTTTTTTTTTTTTTAAACATATGTATATATATTTTTTATTATTATTATTTAAATATGAAAAGTTTTTTTAAAATTTATTTCTTTATTTTTTAGTGACTGTTAGATTTAATAATTTATTTCAAATTATTTTAATCGTATAATTATCCAATGTTTAACATGCAAATAGACAATTCGGGTAGTGAAGGTTCGGAGGCAGAGACTCCATTTTCGGAAATAAGTGAGACAGATTCGCAATACTTAAAACGAAGGACACTCCAAAAACGTCAGAGAAAGGCAACCCCTGGCTCAGCGGGCAACTCACCCAACACGAAAAAAAATAAATCGGCTGTGTCAAAAAAGCCAGTGACAAAAAACAACAAAACACCGGAGCCTCCCATAACCCGCAGCAAAACTACTGCAGTCAATTCTAGCAAATCTCCAATCGCCTCAACTAGCAGCAACCCTGGGCCTACAGAAAGCGATCGTGACGAGAACCAGCAACACCAAGGGTTCATTGACCCTAACCCTCCTCCTATTTTTGTCACAAATATTACAAATTTTTATAACTTCGCTCAAGAAATATCTGAACTTATAGGACAAACTAATTTAAAATGTTTTTCTAGAGTAAAAGACATTAAAATAAATACATCCAATAAAGATACATATAAAAAATTAATTGATCATCTTACAGTGAAGAACTATGATTTTCACTGTTACCAACTAAAACAGGATAAATCGTACAGAGTGGTTTTAAGAGGACTACACTCTTCAACGCCCACAACAGCAATCAAAAGTGACCTCGAAGAAATAGGTCACAAAGTAAGAAATATTTCGCCAGTGTTTCATCCCACCGAAAAGTACCCCCTTCCATTATTTTTTGTCGAACTTGAACCAGCCCCTAATAACCCAGAGATATTTCAAGTTTTAAGACTGGTATATTCAATAGTAAAATTTGAAGAACCTAGGCGTAAAAATACTATAGTCCAGTGTACTAACTGTCAAGCCTTAGGTCATACCAAGACGTATTGCCATCACCAAGCTATGTGCGTCAAATGCGCTGGACAACACTCATCTGACACTTGTCAGAAATCGAGAAACGAGCCTGCAAAATGTGCTCTTTGTGGTGAGGGTCACCCAGCGAACTACAGAGGCTGTTCAGTCCATAAGAACTTTCAAAGTCGTAGAACCAGAAACCATCAAATAAAAAGTCAAGAGAAAAGCACAATGCTGGCTCCTGAAGTTGACAATACTGCCACCTTTCCTGAATTGCCTAGACCAACCGTAGTACTACCGTATACCACCGTAAACCCTACAGATAGACTTCCGGACAACAAAACCTTTGGAACCTCAAGCATTCAGCAGCAGCCTCGAGCTCAGACGCCTCAAACCTCCCAAATCAAATCTCAGCATTCCTTTACCAAATCCCAGACCTCCCAACCCAAGCATCGGGAACCCATATCCAAGCCCAAGGCAGCCAATCCCAATCCTCAACCTCCACGTCAACAAATTCCTCCCTACCATACACCCTTACGGGTCAAATTACCACCTCAACAACCAAATCCTCTCCCTTCCAATCACAACATTCAAACAAAAGCTGTAGCTCATCAAACATCGAATGAAAACTCAGCACCTCGGGTACAACCCCCAGCCAACCATCCATTACCCGTTAATTATCCCTATCAAACTCAAGTCTCATATCCATTCCAAATCCAAAACCCAATCGACTTAAACACTATCCTGTCATCTTTCCTGAAAGACCTTCAAGAAACAATCAAGCCTCTCATCAGCCTACTCACGAGAATCCTTACCGAAGTACCATTTAATTACCCACGATGAGCATGAAGCCCCTAGCTATCGTTCTGTGGAATGCTAATGGACTGCATACTCACCGTGACGAACTTGATTTATTTCTACACGACAACCAAATAGACATTGCTTTACTTACTGAAACACACTTCACTCACCGCACGCATTTCTACATACGAGACTATATCACTTACAGATCAGATCATCCTGACGATACAGCACATGCCGGTTCTTGTATCCTTATCCATAAATCTATACCACATTCTCTTATTCCTTCTACTCCAACTGACGCCATTCAATCAACATCAGTAACCATTTCAACTAGTCCTTTCCATATAACATTCTCAGCTGTATACTGTCCTCCTGGTATCCCCCTTTCTTATAACATCCTCGAATCCTTATTCCAATCCTTCGGACCGCGGTTTATTGCCGGAGGAGATTACAACGCCAAACATCAACGATGGGGTTGTCGAACATCCAATTCCCGTGGTAGCATCTTATCCCAAATTTCAACCTCTAATAGTTTCTCTATCCTCGCACCCATAAACCCTACTTATTGGCCTACATCCCTCAAAAAACGTCCAGATATTCTAGATATATTTGTTTCCTCACAGATTTCCTGCAATCAAACTGCTATAAAATCCCTGGATGACCTTTCCTCTGATCACAGTCCAGTTCTGCTTCAAGTGCATTCGATTCCCATTCCTAAGCCCTCTCTTCCCCGACTGATTACAGGACGTGTAGACTGGGATAAATTCCGATCAAATCTAGAAAATAATTTAGACCTCAAAATTCCGCTTAAAACAAAAGGAGACATTAATTCTGCAATAGACAAACTAACAGAAGCAATACAAGTCAATATAAAAAATAGCACTTTTCCAAGTAAAAATCATTATCAACAGAATAACTGGCCACTTCATATTCGCGAGTTATTAAAAGAAAAACGACGGGCAAGAGCAAAGTGGCACCGCACGAGATATCCATCGGACAAGAGTCATTATACCAAACTGACCAACAAATTAAAGTCAGAGATCAGAACATTCAAAATTCAAAATTTGTATTACCGTACAGAAAATCTCAGTACTACTGACAAATCCTTATGGAATACCACTAGAAAACTCCTAAACTATAAAAAATTCAACCATCCACTTTTAACCGAATCCCAAACCTGGTCAAGATCTGATGAAGAAAAATCACAAATTTTCGGCCAGCACCTATTCAAAACATTTAACCCTCATCCAGATATCCTTAATCAAACCCACTCTGAATGCATTGGAGCAGAATTAAGTATTCCTCTTCAGTTGTCCCCTCCTCCTAAAGCATTCCATCCTTCCGAAATATCAAACATTATTCATAGATTACCCGCCAACAAAGCCCCTGGACACGACCTAATCACATCCCAGATTCTAAAACGCCTTCCTCGGAAAGCGATCCTACTCCTTACATATATATACAATGCCGTACTCCGCACCACATATTTTCCTGATTCCTGGAAATTATCCATAATTAAGATGATTCCAAAACCTAAAAAACCACCAGAACTCCCATCCTCTTATCGTCCTATATCTCTCTTGCCCATAATGGGGAAAATACTTGAAAAACTCATTCTGAAACGTCTTCATCCTATCATAGAATCCAATCAAATAATCCCAGATCACCAATTTGGTTTCCGAACATCACACTCCACCATCCAGCAATGCCATCGTGTGGTGGACGTTGTCTCATCTGCATTAGAGCGCGGAATGTACTGCACGGGAGCTTTTCTCGATGTAGAGCAGGCTTTTGATCGAGTCTGGCATCCAGGACTGCTGTACAAACTCCGTAAATTCTTACCTTCAACTTACTTCCTTATTATCAGTTCCTACCTCAGTAATAGAACCTTTAAAGTAAACCATAATTGTTCCTACTCTTCCCTCTTCACCCAGTCTGCCGGTGTTCCTCAAGGTAGTATCCTGGGGCCCATCCTATACACGATATATACAGCTGACATCCCAACCCATCCAAGCACTGTCCTCACTACTTACGCTGATGACACATGTGTGTTATCAGTTAATAAGGATCCATTTGTTGCATCCCAATCTCTTCAATCCCATATCTCACACCTACAAGAATGGTGTCAAAATTGGAGGATTAAAATAAATCCTAACAAATCCCATCAAATTACCTTCACCCTTCGTCGTAAACCTACGAATTCCTGTCCTACTGTATCGTTTAATAATACACCACTGAACCCTGTCGAACAGATACGTTACCTAGGACTCCATCTGGATAAACGTCTCACTTGGAATCCTCATACAAGACTGAAAAGACAAGAAACTGCTCGACGTTTTCGCCTACTTCAACACTTACTGGACAAACGCTCTAAGCTACCAATTAATTACAAAAGACTTATTTACATGACAGTCATCAGACCTATTTGGGCATACGGAGTTGAGCTTTGGGGCTCTACTAAACCATCCAATTCATCTCGTATCCAATCCTTGCAATCCAAAATCCTTCGTAAAATCCTCAATGCTCCTTATTATGTCACAAACAAACTCATCCATCATGATCTTAATATCCCATATGTTACTGATTTGGCCCAAACTAGATACCTATCCTTCCATAACAAGCTCCATACGCACTTGAATCCGCTAGTCTCTCAGCTTGCTTCCCATACAATTCCTGATAACCCTCCGAGGCGTCTGAAAAGAAGATGGCCTCGAGATCATCTACTATAGAACTTTATTGGAGTGCTATCGATGGGTAGTTTCTCCACAAGTGTTTTCATGTCATATTATACATTTTTGCACATTTACTTGATATAATAATGTATTATAGTTGTAAATATCATTGAATTAAATAAAAAAAAAAAAAAAAAAAAAAGATTTAATTCGATTCTTATGTTAAAAAAACCATATCAAAAATTAAATATTAATGTTTTCATTTAATCTATTACAATATACTTTGTTTGTATATTTGCAAATTCCAAATATTATATTATATTATAATTAACCGTATTAATACTTTTTTTAAAGAAAGACTACGCTAATATCACAATATTCTTTTCATATTTCATTTTCATCTTTCTTTTCTTCCAATGTTTTCTCATCAATTCTGCGTGCCTTCCTTTCTTCCGTTTTCTTTATTTCTGATATTTTTTCCTGTATTGTTCTCTATCTATGAAGTCTTTGTCTGTTATTTTTAATTGTTCGGTTTCCTCTCTCATTTGTTTTAAATACCCTCCTATGCTCTTGTATTCACGGATTTGTCGAAGACTTTCACGTAGAATCTTATTTATCTACTCCTTATTTCGGTTTCCAGATCTCCCATCTCCCTGTATATTTCCTGGTAGGATCTTAACCTGTAGCCTTCCTGTGTTTTGTTGGGCCCATATATTCTCCTAAGGACCTTTCACTATACATCTATCGATTCAGTAATTTTTTTTTAGTTTAGGAAGACATGTTTCCATTTAACAACAATATAATTTAAATACCCTGGTTTATTTTTTAATATTTTTTAATCCATTATTGAGGTTTGTATGCATTTCATTGACTTTATGTTTATTGGGGATTCGATCTCGATTAATATAAATTGTACGATTTACTTATAAGTTAGTGTTTTAAGATGCTTCCTTTATTAATCGTCAATAAATGAAATAGAATAAATAAAAAACATTATATTATTTATCGATTTCTATATTCAGTTTGTCATGTATCCAGTCTTTAGGCTATATGCTTTAGAGCCACAATGGAGTTTCTCGCATAATCCCTTTAGCGCTGACTTGATATGTAGCCATTTGGATCATTAATATAATATACTCAAGCAGGTTCAGGGAGTTTTGTTTGTTGAGGTTGGGGAAGAGAAGATTATCCCTAACGAACATGTTAAATATGATCTACAAGGCACATGACCCTGCTAATTATGCAGAACTTAGCCGTATCACGTAATATCTTAAAACAAAGCCCGAAGTCCGGATACCTATTATAATTTTGTAACATTAAAGTAAAACTATTTCGATTTTTCTTTATAAATTTTCCACTCAATTTCGCATTTTATTATTTTTATTTAACGTCTTAAAAAAAATCTCCAAACTTCTGTGGAAAATTGTAATACTTATGAAAAAAAATACTATGAATATTTTCTTCATATAACATATTTTGCATTGGATATTTTAATTATTTGTATATCATCGCTGTCAAAACAATACCGCCTATCTACAACTTTTTATGAAAGTGAGTTAATAACGGTAACGCATTCTACAGGTTGAATTTTACACTAAGCAATGCAGGTATCAAGGTCAGCAACATGCCAGAGTATGATATTTTGAGTTAGTTAGTTGTTTATTTAACGTCACTTTATGGTGCTATGGATAATCGGACGATGCTACAGTGGGAGCTCTAAATTTTGCCTACCCAGGTTTAATTAGGATAGGGATTTTTAACGAGTACCTGACATCGTAGAGGCTCAGGACCCCCGTTTAACGTCCCGTCCGAAGGACGGCGTAACTAAGGATTTTTTTACTCCCTTAAAAAAACCCTAGGGCCATCTGCCGGGCTACGAACCCGCAGACTTGGGCTAAGTAGTTTGTTATAAATAAAGAAAATAATAAATTATATTTTGATACTGCTGTTCAATAGCTCTAAAAAAAATGTTCAAGTCTACAGTCGGCGAGGTTTTTGTTCCCTCCTGTGAAATCACCCAAGGGATATTGTTTTGACAGCGACGATATGATGTGAGTAATTGTAAGATTTTTTGAATAATCAACAAAACATATTTTAATTCAGCCATGTATTTGTCTAATTTACTATTATATAATTTTCTGCCTATTGATACCTCCTGTGACAAAAATCATCGCACTTGGAAACCAGATATATATATTATATACAATGTATTAATATATTATTTTTAAAGTATACAACCTTGCTAAATGTATATAAATATCATCATCATAATTTTTCCCTCGTATATTTCTGTGCGGTGCTAGGATAAATAAATATGTAAAGTGAATAGTGTTTTTGTGTTGTTTTAAATTTATTTCCCTTTAATTCCCTGTAATTTTTGAAGTTAGGTTTGTGTATTTTCATTTTCAATTTATTTTTAATTAAACATTTTCCAGCTGTTACCCTGTAACCTTCCTTACGATTCAGTAGTTGCATTTAGGCCTTGGAGGTGGTGGGACGTTAACTGTGGTTAGTTTCTTACTGTATTTTGCGGTTAGGACATCCTTATCCTTATCATTGGCACATGCCTTATTTATTTATTTCATTTGCTACTATTCTACGTATGTCCTGAAGAACCCTTAGTAGACGAAATATCGACAAGTATCTTAGGTGAATGAGGAGAAAACCAAGGTCATGGTAATATAGAATAGTAAACAAAACCGACCAACTCATAGCTACACGTTTGGAAGATACACTTTCCAACGAGTGTCAAGTTTCCAGTATTTAGGAAGCCGTATAGACTTGAATTTGGATGAGTAGGAGGAAATCAGACCCAGGTTAGTATCAGCTAATAAAGCATGTTTTGATATCTCAAAGCTTCTGAGAAGTAAGCTCCTTAGCCTAAAGTCCAAGCTGATGATATATAAAACCATCATTAGGCCTGTAGAGAAATACCCTGGTGAAACTCCCACACTGAATAAATCCAGCGTGGAAAAGCTGAATTGATTCGAAAGGCAAGTTCTACGGCAAATATTCGGGCCAGTTTGAGAAAACGACCAACTCTGGATCAGAAGGAACGCGGAGCTGAGCGAGTTATATGGAGACCTAACGATAATGAGCTTCATCAGGATTTAACGCATCAAGTGGCTAGGCCACGTATATAGGAAGGGCGAAGAACAGCTAAAAAGCTGTATAGAAGAAATCCTGATGGAGTAAGACCTCAAAGAAGGCCCAAAGCTAGATGAAAAGATGCCGCCTGTGAAGATCTGAAGCTAAGCACGGTCTCCATCACTCGACCTGGCAATCGCGCCAATAATATAATAATTTTAGTTTTAGTTTCTGGTTATCATTTCGGGGACTTACTATTTGTTTGAAACTTTTACATACAAGCATTTTATGTCTCTTAAGCTTTGTTCTTCTATATTAGTATGCATAGTCAAATTAGTCTACCAAATTTGGAATAGTTTATCATTATTTTACTGTTAAAAAAAAAAACATGTTATGAATTAAACTAGACGTCATACATACTGATAACTAATATACTAAAGTTCAAGATAATACAGTAAGGAATAATAAAAAAACATGTATATTATTTCTTATAAAAACATAAATTTAGTATCATCTTTTAACACAAAATTTTCATTTGTACTTAATTACCTTCATAAAAACAAAATAATATGCTGATTGCAAGTACATAGTAAACTTTATTTCCTTGTTGGCATTAAAAAGAACTTAATATAACTCCCAGCGTTCAGTTAATATGTGTTTTATAGCAACAATAATGAATTTATGCTGCATCACTAGGGGAATTTAATAGACGAAGATGGGTTAAATGTACCATTTCTGGTGTTATGCTTAGATGAAGCCTTAAATTTAGTTTTATCTACTTTTTATTAAATCGTTCTTTATGAGAGCATATTCGATCATTTAGTACATTTTGTATTAATATGTCAGTGTACAATTTAAATCTTATTATTTTAGAGACAGTAATTATGAAGTTTTACTTTAATGTACGGTCATAATTTCATAATTTTATGAAAATTAATGTATTTTTATTTAATTTTAGTAAAATCAATTAAGTGGAGTGGCTAAGTGGTAGAGCGCTGAGTTGCCGTGCTGATGGTTCCAATTCCACACGCTGGCAGACTTTTATTTAATCTTTTAGCGGCCGGAGATGGATCCAATGGGCTCACCTCGACTCTATAAAGAGGTGACCCAAAATAAGGGGGAAGATCTGGCAGGTGAGAGGGTGATCAAGGACAAATCACCTCTCTGCAGAACCGTTGTCCAAGAAATAATACAGTCTCTATCATGTACTAAACCCCAGACCCATAACAGGTTGTAGTGGTACAAGAATTTTTTTTTTTTTAGTAAAATCAAGCACTTAATATGTAAATGGTAATCTAACATGCTTTCAGAAGAATTTCTTACAATATACGGGATATAATATAAATTTAAAACAAAGATTTTTTTTCTATTTTATACATTTTAATTATTTATCAACATGTTCCTAAATACTGTTACAGATAATGCGCCTTTTTAAAATAAAATAAAACATTTTTTTTATTACGTACCAGGAATATTCTTCTAAATATTCTAGGGTGGACACTGCTAAGAACTAGTGTGACAGTTTTGGGATCTAGAAAATGTCAAAAACAGCACCCTCTCTCAAAGCATTTATAAACTTATGTTACCATATTTTGAAAAGTATTAGAAGTTTTCTTTTGAGCCCGAAGTTACTGTAGTGTCAGCTTATCGACAATGGTACTGATATGTTTTAAAATTAAAAAAGTTGTTGACTTCTGTTGGAGTTATGAAACCGAGCATTGAATATCGACATTCATAAAACCTCACAACGTACTTAGTGATATGAGCTTCTCGATTTGCCTCATTTTACTTACTCTTATTTCGGTATTGTAATTATAAAGATCATAGTGATGTTTGTTGATGCTGGAATTTCGTCACGTGAGATAGCAAGGAGGCTGAGGTGCAACCAATTAACGGTGGTAAGAATAATAAACGAAAATCTTTTCCAGGGATCTACCGAGCGAAAGGGACTGAAAGGAAAAGGAAGACAGATGAGCGTTTAGATCCCATGATGATGAGATTATCCTCAGAAAATCGCTTCAAAACTGCTAAAGAAATATCTAGAGATCGAACAGAAAGCAATTTAGCAGAAGTAAGTCGAGAAACAGTTGGCAGAAGATTAAGATAAAAAGGTTTATGGGCAAGAAAACCAGCCAAAAAGCAATTTCTTAACAAAAAAATGAAACAATCTCGCCTAAATTGGGCGCAAAAGGAAAGAACAACATTGGTTTAAGGAGATCCTCCATTATTTTTAATTGATGCAATTTCCATGACCACGACTGTAATATTCAATGAATAAAACATACACACTTGATACACTTTTTTTTACTGAAAACAATACACTTTTTTTTACTACTTTACTAGCATCTATTGAAAAATTTGTGTAATGCAAATCACTAGTATATCACTGAAATAAGTTATAAGTGTAAGGGCATAGAATATTGAAATTGATTTGGGTATGGTTGACTGGATGTATCTTAAGAAGTGTTGAAAATGGTCAGGAGTTGCAGTCAATAAATTTTAAACAAAGTAAGTTTAACTTATTTTAGGAGTGCCAATGTTTCCTTTTAATTTTAGACCTTCATTAGGGCTGAGAATAATCAATTACATTATAATTAACCTTTTGTGGATTTTATTTCATCCCTGTCATTCTGATCACTTCTGCTTTATAACCTCTTTTAATTTCTTAGATACTGCCCTTAATATTGATATTCCGTTTGGTTTTATTCTCATCCTGAGGATGCCCTAACAATTAAGCCCAAATCAAATAAGTTACTTTTTTTGTATAAAATTTATTGACTGCACCCGCAACCATTTTCTAGTTTCTACAATCATCTTATAAGTATAAAAGAAATAAATTAATCAAATACATAATACTCTGTATTATATAATATTGTAATATTTCCCCCAGATTTATTATAGACGAAAATAGTTGGATTATATTGTTTTAGTTTATATCTATATCATCATTATATTTACATATATAGCTTCATGCATTAAATGTTTATTTGTAAATCTGTGATGAATTGCTATCACAAGATTATTAATTTCGGTGTTAGTATTATCCAAACACTTTAATTTTTTTTAAAACACACACTTAAATTGATCTTTATGAGGTTTAGTTTGATACACCCTGATGATTTGCATATTCAGTGCATCTTTTAGACAAGAAAAAAACTCGCAAGACAAGACGAGTTCGCGTCGGAATGCCCAACATCCAATAAATAGGATTTTGTAGTTTTGTTTTGATTTTGAACACTCATGGCCACATATAACATGCCCATTATGAAGTTATAGTTTATCCACTAAGTTACAACCATGAATAAAATACTATCTATATTTATGTAAAATGTGGTAATTTAGCCTTTTATTGCCTCAAATTTACTCTCATCGAATAAAATTAATAATTAAATCATTAAATACAACTTTAATAATTTGAAAAACATATTTTTGAGCGTTTAGTTTAAGAAGAAGGGCAAACGAAGTATTGAATGTAAGTTTATTAATATAGGACAATGCTCTATACTTCGAAATAAAAAACATTCTAATAATTTTTATGTTCGATAATTGGTTCATGCACTCGTAAAACAGAAATGAACAATTTAAAGTAAAAATTTATTTTGCAACGAAGAGGAAGGGGATAAATATTTCAGCTTGAAAACCTCTTGAGCGCTAAAGCCATATTAGCTTAAAACAACGCACGTTTAATCTTCCTCTTTCTACTTTTATTGGATTGGCATACAGAGTAATTTGTTCGTTTTTCTAATTTTCCCATTTTATATTCCTTCCTCTTTTCTTCAGAGTTGGCGATTATCTTGATGCAACTGTTTGAATTTATTGGTTAACTTAAAAATTTAAAATAAACATGATGGCATTCCAAATCATTTTAAATTTTGCTTACATTTTAAGTTATGATTTTTATTCACATTCTTTTAAAAAATCTTTCATTTCAAATAATACCATTACTAAAATTCTTCGTCAAATCCTCAATACTCCGAACTTTGTTACGGATAAATTCATTTACAATTACCTTAATGTCGAACTTATTAATGATTTTTCCTGAACTCAATTCATCAATCCTTTCATGATAGCTAAAAAATTTAATTTTCATGATAGTTAATTAACAATTTATTTATAGATTTATCGCCTAATGCTACGTGTGCTCAAAATACCTTGCACAATAAATAAAGAAATGTCCGAGTACATGTTAATATCTTATTTAGAACTTCTGTATGAAGGATCTGCGTCCTATTATTATAAACCAAATTATTATTTCAATAATAATTATTATTTACACGGTTGTAAATTTTAATAAATAATTAAAAACATAATGCCAGTGACTATGGGTGCTAATTCCAAGATTTAATAATAATGAAAATAAGTTTATTTATTTTTAAATATTTGTTATTCTATTTTTATATTTGTGTTGTTTGTTTGAATCACATCGATTTATTTTTCATTTTTTGGATTTTCGAATTTGATTAATTAAAATAAGTAGTTTCTTAATGAAAAAAATGTCTAATTCAAATGCCCATTTCTTTATCAAACGTTTCAGAATAATGTTTATAATAGATATCGTGGGGTTACAAGTGAACTACACTAAGTTAATAACATGATTTTGTGAAAACGCTGATGAAAGGCTTAAATACTTGAGAGTGATTATAAAACACTGAAAAAACATATAAAGGTATGACTTTATAGGTTTCATCAGTAGAAAAGTAAAATAAGTCCGTCAGCCTTTTCACCAGCGTTTTATCGAGCTCATGTTTTGATTTAGAATATTTCAATTATAACCCATGATACATTAATTTATAATATTAATAGTAATGACCCTAACATATTTGTATAATTTACAGCACACTACTAAAGTTTAGTAGTACACACCCTAGGGTCCTTGTACCAGTGTATCCCTACACGATAAGGGAGTAGGTTATATCGCTGAGGGAGACAGTCCCTCCACCTGACTGATAACAGGCTTTCACTAAGCCCTTCTTATCAGGAAACGCGTAAAAACATAGCGGGAGGGTTTGACTATCTAAGAGCTGTAGCGCAACGAAAAAAGGAACAATGATCATTAATCCCGCATAAGTTCACAGATTTCTTGTTATTTTGAATATCGCTTCAATAAAGAGACCATCTGGTAGATTTTCCTTACTTTTTTGAATTAGTTTACTTTAAAAATTTCATGAATCACTTGCTCGACAGCCAACCATTCTGGTATAAACATTGCCTTAGAAACCTACAAGAGGATTGAAACGTCTCTAGGGCAGGGAACTATTGAGAGATCAAACACGCTTGTGCCTTCAATGAGAGGTTCCTTCATCGATGTTTCCTGGGGAATCCCCAAGGAGAATTTTTCAAAAGAAGATCATACAATATGTAACAAAGGGGATTCTAATAATATTCGCTTATAATATTATTCTCTACATTAATAATATTATTATAATGCTATTATTTGATACATATTTATTATTATTATTATCCATTTATCCATGCTTGGTTGTTCGATAGGTGACAAGTCTAACCATCTGCGATAGTTATTCAACATTTAAAAATCTTCTGACTACTCTGGCTATGTACAAGATTACTGCTTTTTGAGCCTTATTGTAGATTTACGGATGAGTCCATTTGGGGAAATAGTGATTGGTGTTACCACCACGGTTTCCATATTGTTGATGATTTTTAGTTCAGCCTAGTTTGAAATTTCCTTAGGCTCTCTCCAACTGACAATCTCACATTACTATCATTAGGCATCACTAAATCAAGCATATTACCTCTAATATAAGGATATATATATATATATCAGGATAATATCAGGTGTATTGCAACGAACTGTATGGTCAGTAGTTATAGATTCACCATAGTAGAGCTTGAGGGAATTTTATTTCTTATATTTGCATACTTGTTGTTGTTTTATTTTAAGGGCAAACAACTACAAATGGTTATTATTGCCCTCACTACTGGAGAATATACATATTTACAGTATCTACATAATTAACACTAGAGAATATACATATTTACATTACCTACATAATTACATTTATATATTCTTGTTACCTTATTACACTTACTATGTAAAAATATTGTTACATATTTAAATAATAACATACCATGCTATATTAGGCACATAGTAAAACCATATTAACATATTAAACATATGATAGAAATGTAACTTATATGAAGTTGTTCATATTAAAATAAAACGTTATACATAATTATATAAGATTTATGATATAATATAAAATTTATATTATCTATATAACATTATACACACCGACAACATATATATACACACACATACATAAACCCATATACACACATACACATAAACGTGTAAATGTATATGTCAAATTGACTGGTATATATTGGTGTTTTTAATAAATTTTAACCTATTATTTAAACATTGTTCGTTATCCCCCAACGCCTTTTGCATCTGCCGAGGTACGCCACACCTTTCCATCACTCCACTGTACCTAGGACAATCCTCGAAGATATACCGCACTGTAACTGTCACCTTACACAGTGTACATTGAGGTGGGTCTTTCTTTGTTATCAGGTATTCGTGGGTCAAACGACTGTGACCAATCCTAAGGCGGGTAAAAACTACTTCTTCTCTTCTACACTGCCTGGAAGATGATGCCCAGCTACTGATAGTCGGTTTGATTATTTTCAGTTTATTGTCTTCTAGCGATGTCCAAGTACATTGGCATTCACTTTGGATATTTGTTTTTATTTGTTGAAAAAAATCTGAAGGTGGGATATAAGAAAGCGTTATTTCTTCTAGTAAATGGGCTTCTGATGCTGCTTTGTCGGCTTTCTCATTTCCAAGTATTCCTGAGTGTTTTATACTTGCATACTTGTTATAGTTTATTATACATTTTTTTCATCTTGTAATGTTTATTTTCAGAATTAAGTAGGGTAAGATCTGTATTTTTGCACACCACCGTTCCATGTATTTTATTTATATTAAACTTTGTTATACTTTCACGATAAATTTCCATGATTTTTTATCTAAATAGCATTAAATTTAGTAGGACTCCTACAAAAATAGCAGTATTAAGCGAAAATTATATATTTTTAACTTATGTTTTATACTAATGGACTATAATTCTCTGTATACTCTTTGAATGATAAAAAAAATTAAATCGTTATAGTATCATTAAATAAGTAGAGGAAAATACAGAGCATCATTCAGAAGATGGCCATTAATGTAATATTAAAACATTAATCCATCAAAACAGACAAAAGATTAACATGATTCCATAATAAATATAAACGTAAATATACAAAGCTGGTGGGTTCGCAGCCCGATGAGTGGCTCAAGGATTTTTAAAGGGAGTAAAACATTATTGGTTATCCCTTCCTTCGAAAAGGACGTAAAACTCGAGCCTGTGTGGTGTCAGTCACTGGTTAAAGATCCCTATCGTTAATACACCTGGATAGACAAAACTATAGGAATCTCACTGTAACATCATCCGATAAGCCATATGAGAAAAAAATTGTTAAATGAATAAACTAACATGGACATACATATATATATACAAACAAAATAATGAATACGAAAAATTGCAAAAAAAATTAATTACATTATTTAGGGACAGTTTTTTAGTTATTTCGGTTTCTTAATCTCCCATAAAATTTAAAAATGCACCGCATTTAATTAAAGTATGATCTATTAATGACACTGTTATTATTAACAATTAGAGCTCTACTGTCAGAAAGTAGTAATATTCTCCTTGCGAAAGATATCTCAAAGGGTTTTATGAAAAACCTTAACAGTCGTTTTGAGCATTAAAAATTCCTAAGGAAGCTACTTTAGCTAATGCCCCTCATCCCGTAGGACCTCTTAGCCCCAGAAGAAACTAAAGCCATCTTTTTGCTCCCCTATTCCCTCTGTCCGTGTTCTGCGTTTCAAGTTTCATGTTTTACCACCACTATAATAAGTGACAAGTACATTTCTGAGGAATATCATAACGCTATTACTAAATAAATATCAGAAGAGGAGGGGAATGTGATGCTTGCATCACAGCTAATATTTTAAAGACTGTAATGTACATGGATTGATTTAAGTGCTCTTTAATGTGGGTGTAAACTAAAAAAATATATATATATCAGACATCAGTTTTATTTTAAAGATTAACTTACCGTTTACATAAAAGAATAAGTATGAATAAAACGAAACAATATTACAGCCTTCAATATTCTTTGGTGACAGGTCAAAGAAAATTGTTACTCACACTCTCCCTTACTAAGTCTCTTTCATTTCACCGTTAATATCATAATTTGTTAATACCACATTTAACATAATAAATTTTATTTTGTTTTTAATAATTTGTTTTATTGAATAATAGTAACAAACACGCTGTATAAATATAGCAAATAAAATAAAATGGTGTATGTAATTACAGTATTAGATCGTTTAGTTAGATTTTATTACTCTGGGACTTAGTCCCTTGACAGTAACAAAATTAACAAATACAAATAAACATTCACCCCAAAATACTACAAAATAATTAAAAAATATAATATGATTTTACAATTATTTAAAAACCAAAACTAAGAAAAGCAATCCTCCTTATGAAAAATTGTAAATATCTTTTAAAACAAATAAACAGAGATCATTCTCTCACACATAAACATACACATGAGCACTAAAAACAATCTAAAAATAATGGATTGTATCTCAAGGTTTAAAATTCAATCAGTAAAATGTATTTTCTTGTAAAAAAAATCGATCATAAATTGAAATTGAAGGATTAGAAAATATGTATTGAGGAACGGAGGAGGAATTCAAATTTATATTAGATAAGGTAATTGTGATAAGCTAGAGGAGAGGGTATGGAAGAAACTTATGGATTTTTTAACCATTGGAATAGATATATAGATGGATATTAAAGTCAGATCATATTTCCTCCGGATGGGATAAGGATTGCGATAGTGAGAAGATGTGTCTATAAGAATGGTATTGGAAATTGGACATCAGGAAAAGGAATGATTATTCTTGGAAACATTGTTGAAGTTTTGACGGAATGAGCAAATTGAACTTATCATGAATGTAGGGCATTTTAATGAAAAAATAAAAAGTAATAATTTAGTTTAACTAGAATGGTATATGTCATTGGAATATTATATTTAATAAAAAAAAGTATTATATTTAATTTTTAACTCTAAAAGATTCTTTTCAGCGTCTTCAATAAATATTTAAAAAAAACCTGGAACACTACCACCCGTGAAGGGTCTAGGGTTCAGTACGTAGTAGAGACAGTAATCTAAATCCTAGATCACACTCAACCGCCAGATTTCTCCCTTATTTTACGTACCCACTTTATAGAGGCTGGGTGAGTATGGTTTAACTACGAATTTCCTAACAATAATTGATAATTCACTGAGTTCCTTGGTTTCTCGTTTGATTAAAACCGATATTGTTATATTATTAACAGCTTTGAAAATTATTCCCTTGAAAAACAAGTAATTTCCAACTTATAATGGCATATCTTAAATTTTTAATGTTTTTTTACATTCTTGTATCGATACTAAGCGATTACTAAGAAGTAATTAGTAGTTACCTGTTATCCAAGGATGTCTAAAGAAGGCTTGTAAGGATAATGTGATTAATCGTTGAACAAGAGATTCTCGTTAATATTTTGTGAGCTTAAGAGGAATTTTCTCTCTTGTGTTATTTTGTATAGAACGGGTAAGAAATACTTCTTTGTTCTTCCGAGAATTTCAGAATTATCAATAGCGACCTTGGCTCTTATATCACATTTTTCTTTTATTATAAATGAAAATTGTGTGCTTAATATTCGTTTGAACTCTTGAAGAGCGCTGTGTTGCCATACCGGCCCTGGCCCTGATAAGGCCCTGGGTTCAAATCCCACTCGCTGAAACACTTTTATTTAATCTTTTAGCGGCCGGAGATGGATCCTATGGGATCTATGACCCTTCTGGGGGTCATAAAAACCAGCCTCTATAAAGTGGGGCATTTGAGTGGTGTCTAGGACAATCTCACTGCACAACCGTTGTCCAAGAAACAGTATAATCTCTACCATGTACTGAACCCCGAACCCTTCACGAATTGCAGTGGTAGAGGTATTTATATATTTTTTTGGCGTTTAGATCGGAAAATAACCAATACAGAAAAAATGCCATTAATTTCTTATAAAAGAAATAAATATAAAAGGAGTGATGAGTTGAATATGCCCTGCACTCAAAATTGTATAACCAATATGACAAAGCGTTCAAAACCAACAAGTCCTATATATGTAAAATACATTTGAACAATATATAATATATTTGTCTTCGGTTGTAGCTATTAAATGATTAGCCTTTTAATAATGAATCAAAAACAAACCCTCAGCTTCCGTTGATTTATTTCGTTTACTGAGGCAAGGATCCTTCTGCATATTTACCATATAAAAAACATTTCTTACATATTAGAAATGATAACAGATGCTCATTAATATGTGGTAATTAATAGCTGATATCCATCAGAAGTGATAGGTGAATTACTGTAAACATTCTTCACCCATAATGTCATTATTTTTTTAATTTTTAGATGCTTTCATTATTTTATTTTTTTGCTCTCATTCTTGTTATTTTTGCTATTATTCTAATTGTTTTTTCTCTACCAGACCTTTTAGTTTGTATTTATTTTCATTTTATTATTTAAATATTTTATTATCCTTATAGTGTAGCACTTTGGGCAGATATATATCCATTAAATTTTGTACACCTCTATTATTCTTAAGGGACCTTGTCCCAGAATCAAATTATTTTTCTATTCTATTGTATTCCTATTCTGTTTACACCTCTGATATCCCGGAGCATCCTTGCACCAACATCTATTACCTTCGCTGACGATACAGCCATTATTTCTTACCACAGAGACCCAAACTTAGCATCTATAGCTCTTCAAAATCATTTATTTGATTTAGAAAAGTAGTTCTATAAATGGCAAATAAGAATATCGGACTATACTTGGACAAAAGACTTACATGGAACGTACATACAAAATTAAAAAGACAAGAACTGACAAGACGGTACAAACAACTATCACATCTACTGGACTACAGATCTTCACTTGACTTACGGAACAAACAACTTATCTATAATAGTATACTAAGACCTATTTGGACATATGGAGCAGAACTTTGGGGTTCAGCAAAAAAAGTTCACATACACAAGATACAAACAACACAGTCCAAAATTCTCAGAAAAATTGTTAATGCACCATGGTATATTTCGAATCACACCATACACAACGACATGAACATTCCCACTATAAAATCATATATTCATACCAAATACATGACATTCCACTCATCGACACAATATCACCCAAACCCACTCGTTCTTCCGCTTTCCTACTCCCTGTTACCTGGACTTGATAGAAAAAGGTTAAAAAGATATTGGCCAAGAGACTTACTCACCTATTGATTTTTACCCCATCACCGAAGTTATATGATCATAGAAGAGCAAAGTGAAAAAACATTAGGATCAAATTTGCTGAATGCGCAATTGCGCAGGTGCAAATGAAAATTAAATAATAAATAATAATAATAATTCCATTGTATTCTATTCTATGTATATAGATAAACATTCAAGTTTCCTCTACGTAGCTTACAACGAGGTAAGAAAGGATTTTTCTCTCCAAAGAGGTTTATTCTTCTCCTACCTAAGTAGCGGTGAACTTCTCGTGCAGGCAATGTTTGATTTAAGACTTAAGAACCTTTCGTCAAAGTTGGGACATAATCTCCCGAACCCTTTCTTTTAAAGAAACTGACTTTAGTAACACATTATTTAAAATTCATGTATCCAACTCTCCTTACATGGCGAAGATAAATTCAACAGAGAAATTTAAATTATACTGCAAATCGCAAATTCTAGATATTAGTTCTTAAAGCAACCAAACAAAATTATCGATCTGTTTAGTAGGAAATTCCGTGTGATTTTTCTTTCCTCTTTTGTGTCCCGATTCAGGCATATTTGACATTTAGTAGATAAACGCATTAAGCTCCCAATAAATTACAAAAAACTATATACATGACAATTATAAGATCTTTTTATAATTACGGTGTAGAGCTTTGGGGATCCACTAAGTCATGGAATTCCTCTCGTATTCAGTTCTTAGAATACAAAATCCTTCGTAAAATCCTCAATGCCCTTTACTTTGTTACGAACAGAGTCATGCATAATGACCTTAATGTCACACTTGTTACTGATTTGTATCGAATCCGATATCAATCTTTTCATGACAAACTTTATTCCCACTCAACCCACTAGTTTCAGACATAGCAACCTCTTGAATTCCTGATAATCCCTCGTAAAAAAAAAAAAAAAAAAAAAAAAAAATCTGGTCTTTAACGTTGTCTTTTATTCTTTTTATCTGTGTAGCTTTATACTCATTAGTAGAAGTGGGATGAGAGACGGAACAACCAGTAATATCACTGAAGGTTCTTGGAAAAAAGTAACATAAAAACCTTCATTTTCATTCCCTTCCTCTGATACCTAGAGGCTCCCTTAATCGTGTTGAATACAAACGTACTTTAACCGTGTTCAACAAAGTGTAAGTCATCTTATGTTAGATCCTATTAGTAGCTACCTTCTATAATCTAATTTCAGTCTAGACATAGCCCATTTTCTTCTCACTATTGTCAGTGGCCTTAATCTTGGTTTTTTTCTACAAGAACTCAAGCAGGGTAAACTTTTAGTACTTACGCTAATGCCTAACTAGAATGGATTAACTATATTGTAGAAAATAATGGAATTTGATAAATCTAAAACTAGGTATAAATATAGGAAAAATATCAACAAGATAATCTTTAAACATAAATAGTAATGGAAACGTGGTAACTATTCAGTTTTTCACCAATTCAGGCATAATTAGGATATACACTAAAATAAAAATCAAATCAAAGAAGAAAATCTGCACCACATCTCACATCAACAGTCCAAACAGACTCATCAATGACAGTAACCTTGCTCCAACTCGTGCCTCCTACAACTAAGGTAATGAATGGTTGGTACTTGTGTAAACAGCAATCTTGTTCGCATGCGCACGCAGTTATCTTTTATAACAGTTTTATATTTATAACAGATTCCTTGTTGTTAACTGATTTTTAGTGCTACGAAAATGGGTATTTGGGATTTGCTAAAAACAGAAGAAGATGCAATTTTATTTTTTCAGAAGCGAAATATTTTACCAAAAAAAACGAAAATGTACCAATTCCCTTGAAACGAAACTTTATTTTTGCCAACGTAAGTTTTGGAAATGTAATTTAAGACAATGTGGTGAGCAAGTGGGACTTAGAAAAGACAATTGGTTTGTGAGAAGCAGAATTCAATTTTGTTCAGCTTTAAGATTCATATACTGCTGGTGCGATTCATATAAAACAAATATTATAGAGAGATTTATTTAGATTATTTGAAATACTTAATGCTTCTGAATAAAATTGATTTAAATGTTTACTGCCAGTATTTTATAATTAAATGTAGTATATAAATTATATGCATTATACAAAACCTTAAATAACTTTCTCCTAGAGCTATTATTTGTTATCTTTGTGAAGAATTCTAATTCCATCAAAATCAAACAGATGCTTACAAGTCTTAGTGTATTGTGCCAATGATGTACTAGGCTCTTTTTCATAAACATACCTGCGATCGTACTGATTTACTTTTATGCAGCGATTGGCATGTTTCACCAAAACATAGCTTACACCCTAGCTGTTTATAAAGCCTTCCCAGTTTTTTTTTGTATTACCTTCCTCTGCCATAGATTTTGGCGGATCATTCTGGAGCTAGATTGCTGTATCTACTGAATGAGTCTGTTTGGACTGCTGATGTGGGAAGTGATGCACTTAGCCATTTTTGATGTGATTTTTCTTTTGGTCTGTCTCCTATGATGCCTAAATTGGCAAAATTTTGACCAAAAAGTTTATATCACAATTAAATATAGTGTTGCTTTACGGAGTTTTTAAAAATCCATTTTTATTTATAATGTATCTTTTATAATTTAACTTTTTGTGTTTTTGCACATTTTTATTGAAAAATCTATTTAGCAGATCATTATACTTTTGTTGTATTTTACAGCTGATAAGCCATGAGTTTGTCACATCTGGGAGGAAATAAAGTAAAAATACGCCATTTCGTGGGTTTTACTTGTATCCCAAGTCCCTATACAAATAAGAAACGACCACGCTTAATTTGTACTTATTTCAGGTTTTGTGATTATCTCTTTAACTTTTGATGAATCGACTATTCACTTTATCTAGACCATGTTAAAGAGTTCCGATAGAAAAAACATTTTTGTAACACTTTCTGCATAAATACCACTCAACTTTTCCAATTAAGACTCCCTATTCAACCAATAAATTATTGAAGAAGAGTCCTTCTAGGCTAACTATTCCCTATTAGCAAGAGTTGAGACAAAAGGGCTGCTTAAACCGCTCCTAGTTTATGCTTGAAGTTCTGGATAAAAGCCGGATCTACAACTTGCTCTCATAGTTTCCTAGTCTCTGCCGTACAAGTGTTTAAAATTTTGTATTGTAGGAAAACAAATCGAAACTAACCGAAATCATTTAGTAAGGATTGATTGTAAAGATAGATGTATTTAAGTGCATTTCTATAATATCGTTTTTTATTCATTATCACGTCGATGCTTTCTTTACTAATTTTATATTAAACTATTTGTTTAATTATATATTATACAAACAAGTTTTTAGTGGTGTTGCAATACTTTATTTTACCCTAGTAAAGCGGGACGGACTGTTACGTTAACATCTCACTTCTTATAGCAACAATTATATTTCTCCTGGATTTTTTAAAATTTTAATTAATTAATTACTTTATATATTTTTTAGTTTCTCTACTTTGGATTCTGCAGGTCTGTGCAGGCTTGAACACAGTGCTTTGCTCTCAATGTAAAAAAGCAATTAACCGATGCCAATGAGAGTTACAGTTAAATATTATATATCGGGCTTATGCATGCTAAGATTAAATTATTGAATTTAACGATCGAATTTATGATCAGGAGGACTTTGTTTAAATGGAAGGCAATGCCATAAAAAGAGTGGATAATAAGTGACATGGACGATAAGCGCTGCTCAAGGAAAAATCTACTTTCTACGGAGATGGACTATGGGAGGAGAGCTGCCAGGGTATCCAAACTAGAAAGAACGAGTAATGACGAAATCAGAGAACGAATCCAAGCTCTGCAAAACGTTCTATAAAATATTGAGAAAAAAAGATTGGAATGGTATGGTCATCTAAGAAGAATGGAGGATACGGCGAGGAAGACCACGAAAAAGATGGGTGGGAGGAGTTGAGGAAAATATGCACGGCCGTGGTCTGAGGGAAGATATACAAGATAGGACACAATTGAAAAACAAATTAAAGAATTGTAACGGACTCAGATAATTTAAGTTAGTTATAATTTATTAAATGTTAAGGAATGTTAGTAGAGTATTGTCTGCCTGTGGCGATGCCGAATCATCACTCCGAAACGGAAATTACGTCAGCATTCCCATCAGTTACAAGTCGAGTCAGATCGAATATTTAAAAAGTTAGATTTAATTTAAGAGATTCTCGGGATAACCATAGCCACCAGAGTGCAGCATCTCACGGACGCCGGGATAAGAATGTTGACGTTAGCTCGAATAAGCCTTCAAATACGAGACCGTTTTCCCCCAAAAGTCAGAGTTGAAGACTGGTGCCAGTGAGAAGCCGAGGGACCTGAGCAAGAAACCAGATGGAAGGTAGGAACTTTGCTTTATATTGCAGTCAGACTTTTATTCGGGGTGAAGCCCGCTTGTAGTGCAGTTGTAATTAGCATCACTCAACTCTGACAATTAACTATTTTCTTTGCCATTCGGCGCGTTTCGGCCACAGAACAAATGGGAATCTTTTATTTAAGCATAATCCTTATTAGTGTGTAAGATTAGGGTTGTATGTGAGGGATCGAGTTCGATTAATTAGCAGTTAGGAGGTAATGATTACTGATGGGGAATAATTAAATTTGTAATTATTGTTAGTGCATAAGATTATTGTCATAGATTAAGGAAATTGTTTTATTATTAATTTATTAGTGGTTCTTAGCAATTATTATGATTATTGAGGGAGAATCTGGGATATGATTTCGTTCTGATCGCATGTTATTATTTAGTACTATTATTGAAGGTGAATCTTATGTGTAATTAGTTTTATTTTGACTGGGGATTTCGGTTTAAATTTGTAATTATTATTATTATTAATACCCTATTAATAATAGTGAATGTAATTTTTATTTCAATATAATAGCAATTTATTTTGATAGATGAATGTTTTGGGTTTATTTCTTCCCCTAGTGTCCCTAGGTGTCTTCGACTATACCCTGTCCTCTCCCAGCCCCTTTTAGGTGTCCTCTAAGTCCTAGATACGAGACGGGGGTAACAATTTGGTGTCAGGTGTGGGGTGTAGGTTGCAAAAATACCGAATAACACGAACCCAGTTGGAAAATGACGGAAAGGCAGAAAGAGTTGGAGGAGGCGGTAAGGAAGTTACAGAAAGCCAACGCGGACTTTGCCGCCGAGAATGATTCCCTGAAGAAAGAGAAAGAGACGTGGACCCAGCAGACCATGATGCCATCGGACGGCAATAAGGGTAGAAGGGACTTAAGCCTACAAAATATGGTTAAACCATGGTCGGGAGCTCCAGGGAGCCCTTCCATCGGCCATTTTTTCCAGAAATTAGATAAGATCGGACTACTGGGAAATTGGAGTGAAGCGGACAAACTACTTATTGCAGAACAAAAGCTGGGAGGCATGGCTGAGAAATTTCTGGAGTCCAAACCCGAACTGGTAAGAGCAGGAGCCTCTTACGATTTAATGAAAACAGAATTAATTAAAAGGTTTGTGGATCCAAGAGAGAGAGAAAAACTCGAAGGAGAACTGAGTGAGGCGAGACAGGGAGCTACCGAACCAGCCATAGAGTTCGCTGACAGAATCAGGTCTATTGGGGCTCGGATAATAGCCAGCATCGAAGAGGAAGAAGAAAGGGGAATATTATCTAAGCACATTGAAGGCCGGGTGCTAGCAGCCTTCAGGAGAGGATTGAGGCCAGACACCGCGCGGATGGTACAAGCCTTGGCCCCGACCACACTCGAAGAAGCCATCAGTAGGGCTGAACCCTTTGACAGGAACGAAGGGTCCACCAGAGAAAATAGATGTAGGCGGGAAATATTCGGGGTGGAAGCGCATGAACTATCGGAGATAGAGGGCAGAGAAGGAAACCTGGACCCAGATGGACGGGAAGTGAACCTGGTAAGACCCGCATATCGAGCTCAGTGGATATGTTACCGTTGTGGGGGAGAAGGCCACCTAGCAAGAGGATGCCTTCAGGATCAAAAGAATTCGTTGGTGCCTAACAGGATGCCGACCGTCACGACTAGCAGATGTTTCTCTTGTGGTAGGGAAGGTCACTGGGCCAGGGATTGTAGGAGCCGACCACGTACTCAAGGACCTCAGAGGGGAATACAAATCCTCGCTCCAATAACAGGACCCCAAAAGACCAAGACCTGTCGTAAACCCCGGCTACAGGTCAAAGAGACAGATGGGGTTTCACCGCCTGGTGCCGGGGGTACAAGGCCAAGGAAATGGAACTATCTCTGTGGAAATGGATATTGAAGGAGTAGCACATGAGATGTTGGTAGATACGGGGGCTGAGGTAACTCTAATCAGATCCGCCGTCCCGAGGGTGCCTCTAGAGCCGGCAAAATTAAGAGCCAAGGGCGTGACGGGACAAGCGTTGAGAATCGAAGGGACCCAGTGGCTACGGTGCAAGTTGAGAGACAAGGAATTTAAGCATCCCATCCTTATTTCCCCGCTCGACTTGCCCGGCGATGGAATTATTGGGATGGACCTACTTGCCAAAGTAGGAGCCCGAGTACTCATCAGGGAGCGGCGATTGGAATTAGATAAGGTGAATGAGGAAGCACGAGTTCGGAGAGTGGAAAAGGGGGACCAGGAAATGAAAATAAGAAAACTGTACCAGGCCATTGCGGACTTGGAGAAAAAATGGTATCCCACCCGAGGACGGACCGAACGGGAGAAAGAGACACCTCAACTACAGATAGAACGGCTTCGAGCGAGGAACGTCAGGAAGAGAAAGAGAAGACGAGCAGAGAAACGACTGGCAAGAAGGGAATCATATGATAGGAAGGAAAATCGGCGCCAAGACCCTCCAACGAAGATAGAAGATCCGGATTTAGTAACTTGCATCTCACCAGTGAGAATACCGCCCTATAGTGAAAGGATAATACGGGGACAAGTGATGGGAGAGGAACATTCAGATGTGGTTATAGAGCCAATAGGTTTAAGGCAGGGAGGAGTCAGAGTCGCCCGTTGCTTGTCGGTAATCCAAGGGAGGAGCGTATGGGTTAAGGTGGTGAATGTGGGCCCTAAGGAGGTCATCTTGGACAGAAACCAAGCTTTAGGAGTGGCCGCGATATGGAAGGAGAATAGGGAAGGGGAATGCCAAGCGAATAAAGAAATTATGAATAGGAAGGGAGGCGCCGTGGAAGTAAAATTGAGAGCGATCGGGGGAACAGACCCAGGTTGGGACCTAAGCCATCTGAACACGTCGGAGAAGGCTGTGATAGAACCACTGTTACGGAGGTACGCAGAGCTATTCTCGCCACCCGGGAAGGAAGGCTGTACCCTTGGGGTCAAACATCAAATACCCACAGGGGATGCTCGCCCTGTCATGAAACGTCCTTATAGGGTACCGTTCCACCACCGCCATGTTGTTGAAGAGCACCTCAAGGAAATGATGGACAATGGGGTGATTGCTCATTCCAACAGCCCTTGGGCAGCACCGGTTGTGTTAGTGCCAAAGAAGAGCGAAGACGGGTCTATCAAGTATCGTTTCTGTACCGACTTTAGAGGATTAAACGCGTTGACGCAAGTAGATGCTTACCCCCTGCCACTGATTCAGGAGACTCTAGAACAATTGGGCCGGAGCAAAATCTTTTCAACCCTCGATTTGAGTAGCGGTTATCACCAGATCCCCGTAGCTGAGGAAGATCAACCCAAGACAGCGTTCACCACATTGGGTGGACATTACGAATATAAGAAAATGCCCTTTGGACTCGCAGGGGCCCCAGCAACTTTTCAACGCACCATGGACCAGATTCTTACAGGCATTAAGGGGATCGAATGCTTCGTATATCTGGATGATATTATCATTTTCAGCGTGAGCCTCGAGCAGCATCAAGACCGGCTGCAGCATGTATTCGAAAGGCTAAAGGATGCAAACCTGAAGTTAAATGGAGCGAAATGTAAGTTCGCTGTGAGCCAGGTGAAATACTTAGGTCACTTGGTTACGGGTGAAGGAGTGAGGCCGGACGAAGATAAGATCAAGGCTGTGAAGGAGTTCCCGCTCCCCCGGACAGCCAAGGAAGTAAGAGGATTCTTGGGTTTGGCGGGTTACTACCGAAGGTTCGTGCCCCGTTTTGCAGAAAGAGCAAAACCACTTACCTTGTTGACAGGTAAAGACAGAAGATTCCAATGGGGCCCACAACAGGAAGAGGCGTTTCACGGGTTAAAGGAAGCTCTGTGCACAGAACCAGTGTTGATATATCCAGACTTTAAGGACCCATTTGTTCTAGCCACTGACGCCTCTGGTGTCGCTGTAGGAGCTGTACTATCCCAGGTTAGGAACGGGCATGAGAGACCCGTAGCATATGCCAGCCGACAACTTCACAATGCGGAACAAAATTACTCAGCTACAGAACGAGAGCTGCTTTCCGTCGTATGGGCAACGAAACACTTCCGATGTTATCTGCTTGGTCGAAAGTTTACCCTTATTACGGACCACTCGGCTCTGCGCTGGATGCTATCCCTAAGGGACCCGTCTTCTAGGCTTACACGTTGGGCGCTAAGGTTAGAAGAGTTCGACTACGAAGTGATTCACAAACCTGGGCGGCGACACACTAATGCAGACGCGCTGAGTCGTGCAGTAACTAACATAGTCACGGGTGAAGTTACGGAGGAGACAGGGACTTACCTCCAGGACCAGAGAAAGGATGAAGAGTGTGTGAAATGGGCCGAAGAGAATCCTCAGGTGTGCCAACAGGATGAGGAGGGGCTGTTATATCGGGGTGAAGGACAGAACAGGAAACAGTGGAGAATAGTGGTGCCTCAAATAAAGAGAAGGGAAATAATGGAAGAATGCCACAGTAGCCTATGGGCCGGGCACCCGGGTGTAGAGAGAACTCTGGCAATACTGAAGCAGAAGTATTTTTGGCCATCCATGAAGCAAGATGTAGAGGCATTTGTGAAAGCATGCCATTCATGCGCGACCCGTAAAACACTTGCAGGACTGACAGTACCCATAGAAAGACCATATTTTCCGACTCAACCGTTCGAGATGGTGTCGCTCGACATCGTTGGGCCCTTTCCTAGGAGCTCTAAGGGAAGCAAATATCTGCTTACCTTTATTGACCATTTCACTCGATATACAGAAGCAATAGCATTGCCCGAACAAACCGCGGAGGCAACGGCGAGGGCTTTTGTCGAAATGATTGTCACTCGCCACGGGGTGCCCCATCGGCTGCTAACCGACCAGGGACGCAACTTCGTCTCCAGCTTGTTTAAGGAAATATGCAAAACATTAGGCATCACCAAACTCCAGACGACGGCGTACCACCCACAAAGTAACGGAATGTTGGAAAGATTCCATAGAACGCTGGGCGATTCCCTAGTTCACTTTGCAAGGAAGGATGGGAGAGATTGGGATAAATGGATACCCTATTCTCTTATGGCCTACAGGGCGATACCTCATTCGGCCACAGGGTTCTCACCTAACTATCTCCTGTTCGGGAGAGAGCTCAGGACACCCACGCAAATTGACACACATTGGATAGGGGAAGGGGCCGAGGAGACGGTTGATGCGGCGCAACAACTGAGGGATCGAATACAAGAAGCCCATGAAGAAGCCCGCAGGAGGATAGATCAGGAGTGGACTCGACGAACTGAGCGAATCAACCGGACCAGGAAGGAAAGAAACTTTGAAGTTGGAGATTGGGTGTACCTCCATGTGCCTGCGGTTAAACCCGGCCATTTCTCTAAATTCCACTGCCCGTGGACCGGGCCGCACGTTGTCACAAAGAAGCTGGGAAAAGTAACCTATGAGGTTAGGAGTGAGACAGGGCACGTCCAGGTGGTACACATCAACCGCTTGAAGCCGGCCTATGGGAAGGCGACAGTGGACTCATCCGTAGGGCTCGAATACAATAACAAGGCATCTTCCAGATCCTCATCCACAAACCAGAGACAAGATCAAACCGAGTCGGAACTAGAAGAGGACGAGGATGAGCTAGGCCTCGTGCCCATAGATAGCTCTGATGAGGCGGAAGAAGAGAACGGGAATGAGCCAGAAGGAAGAACACATCCAGAGGCTTGGGCTGTTAGCTCTCCCCGAGGCAGGGCTCCGACCCCTTGGGAAGTTGTGGAAACTTCAGGAAGGCCCAGTATGATTCCTAGGAGCCCAGCACCTAGCACACTCCCTCGGGAACCGACGGTAGTGGAAGCCGAGGAGTCAGATGCTACCGAGCACATTCCTCCCGAAGACCCCAAGGACGAGACGTGGAAACCCGAACCCTCCCTAGAAAACCCGACAATCAGGAGCCCGTACAACCTACGAAGACACAGAAAATGACAGGGTTGTAACGATTAACTAGACACCTTTTACTCCTTCCTAAACCTCTCCTTAGCCTTAACCACTGCCCTAAGGCACCTAGAAATCACCGCCTTAGACGCCAAAATCGAGTTGCGCGAGATGTATAGGTTTTTCGAAACAATAGCTCGGGGTCACTTTAGCCATACTAGTCTGTCTCCTATGATGCCTAAATTGGCAAAATTTTGACCAAAAAGTTTATATCACAATTAAATATAGTGTTGCTTTACGGAGTTTTTAAAAATCCATTTTTATTTATAATGTATCTTTTATAATTTAACTTTTTGTGTTTTTGCACATTTTTATTGAAAAATCTATTTAGCAGATCATTATACTTTTGTTGTATTTTACAGCTGATAAGCCATGAGTTTGTCACATCTGGGAGGAAATAAAGTAAAAATACGCCATTTCGTGGGTTTTACTTGTATCCCAAGTCCCTATACAAATAAGAAACGACCACGCTTAATTTGTACTTATTTCAGGTTTTGTGATTATCTCTTTAACTTTTGATGAATCGACTATTCACTTTATCTAGACCATGTTAAAGAGTTCCGATAGAAAAAACATTTTTGTAACACTTTCTGCATAAATACCACTCAACTTTTCCAATTAAGACTCCCTATTCAACCAATAAATTATTGAAGAAGAGTCCTTCTAGGCTAACTATTCCCTATTAGCAAGAGTTGAGACAAAAGGGCTGCTTAAACCGCTCCTAGTTTATGCTTGAAGTTCTGGATAAAAGCCGGATCTACAACTTGCTCTCATAGTTTCCTAGTCTCTGCCGTACAAGTGTTTAAAATTTTGTATTGTAGGAAAACAAATCGAAACTAACCGAAATCATTTAGTAAGGATTGATTGTAAAGATAGATGTATTTAAGTGCATTTCTATAATATCGTTTTTTATTCATTATCACGTCGATGCTTTCTTTACTAATTTTATATTAAACTATTTGTTTAATTATATATTATACAAACAAGTTTTTAGTGGTGTTGCAATACTTTATTTTACCCTAGTAAAGCGGGACGGACTGTTACGTTAACATCTCACTTCTTATAGCAACAATTATATTTCTCCTGGATTTTTTAAAATTTTAATTAATTAATTACTTTATATATTTTTTAGTTTCTCTACTTTGGATTCTGCAGGTCTGTGCAGGCTTGAACACAGTGCTTTGCTCTCAATGTAAAAAAGCAATTAACCGATGCCAATGAGAGTTACAGTTAAATATTATATATCGGGCTTATGCATGCTAAGATTAAATTATTGAATTTAACGATCGAATTTATGATCAGGAGGACTTTGTTTAAATGGAAGGCAATGCCATAAAAAGAGTGGATAATAAGTGACATGGACGATAAGCGCTGCTCAAGGAAAAATCTACTTTCTACGGAGATGGACTATGGGAGGAGAGCTGCCAGGGTATCCAAACTAGAAAGAACGAGTAATGACGAAATCAGAGAACGAATCCAAGCTCTGCAAAACGTTCTATAAAATATTGAGAAAAAAAGATTGGAATGGTATGGTCATCTAAGAAGAATGGAGGATACGGCGAGGAAGACCACGAAAAAGATGGGTGGGAGGAGTTGAGGAAAATATGCACGGCCGTGGTCTGAGGGAAGATATACAAGATAGGACACAATTGAAAAACAAATTAAAGAATTGTAACGGACTCAGATAATTTAAGTTAGTTATAATTTATTAAATGTTAAGGAATGTTAGTAGAGTATTGTCTGCCTGTGGCGATGCCGAATCATCACTCCGAAACGGAAATTACGTCAGCATTCCCATCAGTTACAAGTCGAGTCAGATCGAATATTTAAAAAGTTAGATTTAATTTAAGAGATTCTCGGGATAACCATAGCCACCAGAGTGCAGCATCTCACGGACGCCGGGATAAGAATGTTGACGTTAGCTCGAATAAGCCTTCAAATACGAGACCGTTTTCCCCCAAAAGTCAGAGTTGAAGACTGGTGCCAGTGAGAAGCCGAGGGACCTGAGCAAGAAACCAGATGGAAGGTAGGAACTTTGCTTTATATTGCAGTCAGACTTTTATTCGGGGTGAAGCCCGCTTGTAGTGCAGTTGTAATTAGCATCACTCAACTCTGACAATTAACTATTTTCTTTGCCATTCGGCGCGTTTCGGCCACAGAACAAATGGGAATCTTTTATTTAAGCATAATCCTTATTAGTGTGTAAGATTAGGGTTGTATGTGAGGGATCGAGTTCGATTAATTAGCAGTTAGGAGGTAATGATTACTGATGGGGAATAATTAAATTTGTAATTATTGTTAGTGCATAAGATTATTGTCATAGATTAAGGAAATTGTTTTATTATTAATTTATTAGTGGTTCTTAGCAATTATTATGATTATTGAGGGAGAATCTGGGATATGATTTCGTTCTGATCGCATGTTATTATTTAGTACTATTATTGAAGGTGAATCTTATGTGTAATTAGTTTTATTTTGACTGGGGATTTCGGTTTAAATTTGTAATTATTATTATTATTAATACCCTATTAATAATAGTGAATGTAATTTTTATTTCAATATAATAGCAATTTATTTTGATAGATGAATGTTTTGGGTTTATTTCTTCCCCTAGTGTCCCTAGGTGTCTTCGACTATACCCTGTCCTCTCCCAGCCCCTTTTAGGTGTCCTCTAAGTCCTAGATACGAGACGGGGGTAACATAATGATAATCCAAGTCATAAATAATTAAAACGTACTGTTTGATAAACCAACTTTTGATACTAGTTTATATAAAGTGATTTTTTATTATTCCTCTTCTTCTGGCGCTACAGACCAAAGTCGTCCTAGGCCTGGTTCAACATTTGTTGCCACAGGGCTCTGTCCTCCACCAAACGGATGCCCTCCTGCAGCATTTCCTCTTACACCTTCTCTTTCCATCGAGCTCTTGGTCGGCCCTTTGTTCTAGTGGTGAAGACCTTTCCTTTATATACCTTCATCACCTGTCTGTCTTCGTTCATTCCGTTGAGAGGCCCAAGCCATTTTAGCCTGCTTATTCGTATAAAGCTTGACAAAGACGGGTCATTATTGATTTCGTATATTTTTTTGTTCTTTCTACTTCGCCACATTCCGTTCTCGAAAACTCCACCAAACATTCCTCGCAGCCCCCTCCACTCAAACCTGTCAAGCCGGTCACAAGTAATCTTGTTCATTACCCAATTTTTATCGCCGTAAGTGACAACCGGTATAATTAGGGTTTTGTACATCCTGATCTTATTTTTGCGAGAGCTTAAGTTCCTTCTTAATAGGTGCCGAGGAGCATAGTACGTGCCAGAATCCTTCTTTTGACCTCTTCTGTTTCACTGGCTTCTTTAGTCATTAATGATTCCAGGTACGGAAATGTTGACACTATTTCAATGTTTTCTCCGTCTAAGTTGCAATAAGGTGGGTGTTGCTGCCTCATTCTGTCTACAATCATCAGTTTGGTCTTGCTGATATTTATTTCTCTTCCTGCCTCCAATTTCAAGGTAATGTATGCGTTTTTATTAAAAATTAAAAATATATTCTATTGTAAGAACCTGCCTGCTATTTGTGGTGAGATTACCCTCGTTGTCTCTACAGGCATTTATTCTAGGTTTGAATGTCTGTCGGCTGCTGTTCATTTCTTGGAAAAATGTTCTCATTTCATTATTAGTCCGGAGTTCTTCCATCTGCTGGAGGCGTTCCCGGTGCCATGCCCTCTTTTTATAAGAGGTATTATTTCTAAAGTGGCCTAATTCAATAACCTACTTTTTTATGCAGACAAGCTCTGAAGCTAAGGTTAATGCAGTTTTGATGAGGGATAAAGAGATATTTATCTATTTCTGTCATGTTTATAACATCACAAAACAACATAAATTTTTGAGTTGTGCCACTTTATAAAAGAAGTGCTGTATGTTAGGCGTGTACTAATTTAATATTATTCTCTCTGGCCGTTCTTGTTTTTATTTATTTTGTATGGTTCTATTTTAATTTGTAAATCAAAGCTATCGCTTTGTTTATTTTCTTGAAATCATATATCCTTGAGGTGCGCCCGTCAGAGTAAGCCTTGGGTTCTCCTGAACAAACAAACACTTTCTCATACATGTGTCTAAATGTACACTTCCCCATATGAAAACGTCCAATTATCTTAAAGCCCGTAGTGCAAACACTTTGACGTCTGTGTTTGAGTAAACCTTCTGTACTGTGTTGAAGTATTTACTATGTTGGGCTCCGGTTCTGTTTTACTAACATTTCAATACCCATGCTGTTCTTATTCGCTTTAGTCGATTAACCGTTTCTGTATCCTCTCCTGTTTTATTAATATGGATGGAACTGTGTACACATGTTGTAATACTGAATTTATATTAGAATGGAGTGGTGTTCTTTAGGCAGTAAAATATAAGGAAGGAGTAGGTTGTCCCTCGAGTTAAGTTTAAAAGTTTTAACATTGTTCCTTTTTTAATATTTGTATTATAATATAAATGATTTTATTATTGGCTGTATGTAGAAACTATTACTGTTTATTATTTATTTATTTATTTCTGATTTTTACATTAGTAAAATACAGAGCGTTTGGTTAGACAGTTACAAAAATAATAGTACATACAAATTTTTAAAAAAGTAAACATACAGAAGGAAAATTTAGATAATTACAATACATGACAATGAAGATAAAATCAAAAATATGGCTATGAGTCAATTAATACATCAAAATATGGAAAATTATAGTAGCAAAGCAAGTATGTAAGAAAAAGTACGTAAGAAAAATAAACTTATATAATTCTGTTGGTAAACAATCATATAGGTGCCAATGGGTCAGAGCTATTATAATGCGTAGAGCTTTAGATAGGAAGTTACAGAGATTAACAATTGTTGTGTTTAGGTTTCAATACTGTATAAATATCGTGATCGTATGAACTTATATATTTATTTCTAGGATTTGTAAAAAATGAACAGTAAAAAAGTATGTGGTTTTAAATCGTCACGTGAGTTATTTAGGCATAGAGGGCAATTGCCTTCAGTATTAATTATGTGGGATGTTTTATTGGCGTAAACAATTATTTGTTTGTGGGAGAAAAAGTAGAATTTGGCTTAGAAGTCTTATTCTCTCTACGGGTAGATCTGATGTCAGGTATGGCTGAACTGAATTAAACAGAAGAAATTTTTGTATAAAACGTTGTACTGAAAGCAAGGTGCTCTATTTACATCTTGTTCTTATAACATTTCTTTGTATTTATTTATCATTTCGTTTTTATATTTAAGCCCTAAAGAAACTATTACTGACTCCATACAGTTTAAAGAACTGACTTACACATACTGTTTATATTATATATTCTATCATCCGGAATGTTAATTAAAACCTTCATCTCTTGATGAAACGATTAGAAAAATATTGACATTTCCCATGACTTCACTCTAATTTTCATATTAAAACTCATGATTATTTTTATTTTTGGGAATATTAAGGAGTGAACGAATAAAAAGTGAAAACTTTTTGTGACTAACCTTAAAGCGACAAAATTTTTTGTTTTATTTTAAGTTATTCAGCCTTCGTTATAAATATATTTACATCCAAGGTCTAAGTGCAGTCATGACTTCGCGAGTTTAATTTGATATTTTTGACGAAATAACTTTTTAATGATATTATATAAGAAGCTTCAAGAACAATTAGAATTTAAAATTATTTTAAAGAACATTTGTTGAATCGCCTTCGTTAATTTGTTTATAATTTTTATATTCTTAAAATATTTTGAAAATTTTAAAATATTTGCTTAATAAACGTATTTATTAAATATAGTATTGATATTTGTGCAACTTTTTTATAATGAAAATATGTTTATAGATCACTGAGAGTTCTAACTTTATCTACTTTATTGCACCTTTCCCCATTTGAATTTATAGTACTCCATCTCAATCAACGCAGAACCCATAAATTTTCATACTTCGACACACCACTCGACTTTCACGTCAAAATCATAAGCGGCCCTCAAACTGGTGAATTCGACTCAGTGGTAACCGCAGGTTGTTGTAAATAACGTTTAAAATTGTCAGACCTATCATGAATTAAGTTTGATCCGAAAAATATTTATTATTTGTCAACACAGTATCACTCTATTTGTTGTGAAAAAATTAACTCAAAATACAAGAAGATATACACTATATAAGCTTGGTATTTTCATAATAAACTTCACAACCTGAAACCAAGCTGATTTTAACTATATTAGTATCTAAAGAAGTATACATTTCTTTGCATTATCGACTTACCGACGTACATCTAGTCTGGTGGTTTTTTAAATAATAGTTACCTGTTTTTCGTTAAAAATAATAACAGTAGTCACCAATGTGTCAACGTTGGGATTGACAGAGTTAGAAGTTAAAAAGGTGTGTTTCAGTAATTGGTGTTTTAATTCAAATTTCTAGTGTTTATTATTATTCCAACGACCAAGTACTTCCATCTTAAATCGATCTTTAGATATATAAAACTGTTTATTACATTTTATTTATGTAATATTACGCCTCAGGTATTTAAATTAAACAATAAGGTAAAACGTTCACTAAGTTGCTTCACAGCTAGCACAGGAATTTCACGAGTATGAAAATAAAATAGTTTAATTATAATTTAATCCAGATCACTTTTTCGACAATCGAATTATAGTAAACATAAAATGAAGTCGTGTTATGTCCACAATTTTAATCAAATACAAAATAAAATAAGTAATGACCGATGTATAATTCATGAATCGACAGTCTATCTAAAATACCTTTAGACCTGACTTTCCCAATTGTTGCATTTTTTTCATCGCAGTATCTCTCTCTCACTCACACACACTATTTATATCTTGGCTAATATAAATTCATAGTCAAAATAGATGAATAAATAATTCTGGTTTTTATTTGGAGATCTGGATACAATTTTTAACAATATAAAACCTACAGTACAGTTAGGTTGCATTACAGCAATTTCCAAGTAATAATAATATACTGATGTAATAATTAATATACTAATAGTTAATAGTAAACTCTTCTGTCTCAGCTTCTTTGAAAATATGTAAATAACACATCAAAGGGTAATAAATAATCTACAGGCATAATATTATAACTTCTTGAGAAATCAATGCATCTGCCTCTATGCCCTAAGAGATCTTAAGAACTTCTAATAGAGAAGTTTGCTCGAAGTTGCTTTGTTGAGAACTTCTATCCCTTAGATAGCTGAACTTAACGAGAACTTAGTGCTTCCAAGAAGGACATCTTTTTAAACTTTTCTAGTAATTCTATTTGTTCCTACTCAGCGTTTCTTTTCAAAATTACAAATTAAAGTTATCTATCACTTCTCTCCACTTTTTTCTCTCCCCCTCTCATTCTCTTTCACTCTCTCTCACCCTCTTTATGGGTAATTACACAAACGCCCACAATAATGTATGACCGGAAACATGCTGATGAAACAATAAGAGCTTCGATTATACAATAAGGGGAAAGACTGGATTTGCAACCAAGAGGTTTCTAGTGGATTTATCACTGTTATGAGAAAAAGCATTATAATTGCAAGCTTATTTTTTTCTATAACTTAATTTAACTCAATAAATACTGAAAAAATAAGTAATTAATTATCCTTTAACTAAGCTATTATGAAACCATAAATTAAATAAATATTCTTTTTTTTTCCTGTACCTCTACAACCCTTGAAGTTTCTTAGGTTCAAAGCATGGAGACTGTACTGTTTCTAATTCAACAGTTATGAAGATAGCTGACGTCCGAAATCACGCTCAACCGTCAGGTTTTTCCCCAATTCCAAGTATCGACTGTAGTAAGACTTGGTGTGCTCCAGAAAGGTCTGCAGATCCCACAGGGTTAAATAATTTATCTCTCAATGCCAGGTTTTAATCCGTGTTCCTCAGTACACCAGCACAGACCTCTACAACTGATTCAAACCGCTCCACTATCTGCTCCCAAATGAATAGTTAGATACATGAGAAGCGAGGAATGGTTGACTGGATGATGTAAGTAGTTATAGAATAGTTAGATAGTAAAACACCTTATACACAACAGTGGCAGTTTTGTTTACGACATTAAACTGAATACTTTTTATCGTTTAGTATAAGATAGAAACACGACACATATCCTTGCTATATTTTCACGACCGATTTTTATACTTCCTTTTTTATGGTAGTCTACGATACGAAACATCTAAACCAAACGTTTAATCTCATGCTTAAGTTTATTGCTTGGTATGATATTCTAAGATATATAAAGCGCTTATAACTGTTAATAAACACATTCTACTGCGTCACCTATTGTCTAATTGCCAGCATAATAGCTCACTATGCCTAAGTTCGTGGGTTCGGAGTCTGGTAGGTGGCCTTAGGATTTTTAAAGAGAAATCTCATCGTTTAATCTGTTTCTGGAGTCCTCTTATCCACAACTTGCAACGGTATTCTGAAAGAATAAATATATGATTTATAACTGGTACTATTCTATAACAATATGAATTTGAATTTAGGGAAGGATTGTTTTTTGTAACGTATTGGCCTAAGTAGGTCAAACATCATTTGAACTATATTTTCTGTATTTCACCCGGATATTCGCCCAGTACTCCTTCATTCGTTGCAGGTGTTGCTTCTTTCTTTCTTCCGCCCACTTCCTTCCCGTCTTCAACTTAAATTTTTTTTGAAACCTCACGTGAGTATCCAGTTGATGAGACGGTTGCTTTCCAGAACATCCTTGCGGGTAATTTCCATATCTAGTAAATCTTCTTCTATCTTTTCGAACCAGGCTGGTTTAGTGTTTTTTTCTTCAAAATAGTATAAAGAAAGGAATATTAAAGGAAGATCCAAAAGCCAAAACCGTTCAGATGGAACGGAAGCGAAGAAAGAGTGAATATAAGGACAAGGTAGCAAGATAGGATCAATAGGTCATAACGGAAGAGAGTGTAATCGAGAAGGAAATTAGGAAACGAATTCCGGAGCAACTTCGCCGAGGCCCGTGCATACTAAGTTAGTCGACTTAACTGAAACTTCATTAGAATTAATATCATTTTCGAAAGGAAACTTCTGGTTTGGTAGTAAACACAGCTATCAGTCAGATAAATTCGCGAGTTAGTTAGCTTTATGAAGGAAATTAATCTGAGGGAAAACTTTCCATATTAGCATTATAGGATTGCATCGACATGACCCTTTTTAATTATCAAAACAATCAGTTTAATCGATTTCGTAATGTGCTTCTTCGATACCTTCTATGGCAATTTTCGTTTATATTTCGATGTCTAAAACTAAATTATGAAAATTATTAATGATATCATACATAAAAAAGAACCTTTATGAAATATTGGTAAATACCTTCTTACCTTAATATCTTTAGGACGAACAGTTACATTACATTAATTGATATTTAAGTAATCTTGGAAATTATTATCTCTAATAGATGGTGCCTTTATTATTATACATAATATGTACGTCATTATTAATTAATTTATGAGTATACGAATTTAGAATGATAATATGTATAGTAATTACTTTTTTTACAGCTAATGTATGATGTGAAATTATCTTTATATTTTAGGGCATTATGAGACAAGAAGCCAAGAAATAAAAATTTGAATCTTAAATTTCTTTTTTTAAAAAGGCTCTGTAGAGTAAATAAATTTTGATAAAGTTTCAATTGGTCGTGTCAGGAGTAATACATGTATTAAAATATATTATAAATTATAACCAATAGCTTATATAAACATGAAATGGTTTCTAGACGTCATTACACTATAGAAAAATACCCTAATTATGAGCTTGCTTTTGAAAATATCCAATAATAGCTCTACGTTATGCATTCTTGTATAAAATTGGTATTTGAAGATACTAAATGAAAATTATAAAATATTATCAATACTAAAAAACTATAATAAAACATTTAAATTATAGGGGCGACACACAAGTTAGTAGGTTTATTTGCTAACCTATAACTTAACTCCTACTGTAGCATCGTCCGATTAGCCACATCATTATAGAGTAACTTTAAATAAACAAACAGCATTAAAATTATGATTTTTTTATGGACGATAATTTTGAAAACTAACAGTAAATCAAAAAATTCAAAATTAACGTCCATAAAAACCTAATAACCAATTAGGATCGTTGATTGCCTGAGGAATTCAATAATTTTAATAATGTCTAACGATAGCCCTCTCATTTCACAAATTATTCAACAGTTAATTTAATTGTAGTCATTGTTCAAATATATCACTGAAAATTACTTGTATTCTGTGGTTCAGATTGTATTATCCTTCTCAATATAAACTATGCTGGAAATAAATACATTTGAATTCTTTAACTTATTAATTAAATTTATACGTAAAAATGAAACTGAACCATAGCTTCTCTTTATCGTAAGTTACTTATTTCCCTCAGAGGAGAGGATATAATGTTACTCATCATGTAAGGGACTCACAGTAATAATTTAACGACAGCGAGAACACAAACCAAGACACGTCGCCCATTACGACCAACCGGGATGCGGTCATGGATAGCATAGATATGGAATCATTAAATTTTAATCAACCGCCAGCTTGTATGTTACCATGTAATCCCAAATCTGCTCAGGTAGCAAGGCTATAACTCTGAAGGAATTGTTTTGTCCCTCAAATGGAAATGTACGGTCGTTTTGGCCTTTTTAGTGTATTTAATTCCACCCTCGATATTCTTTTAGAACTCTGAACTTGGTTCATAACTATTCAGTGCAGTGGCTACACATTAAGGATGCCTATTGCACTATTACTATGTGCTAGACAAGTATAAACATACTTAAATTATAAATTGTTTATATCTAAGGTAAACGTTTAACTTGGAATCCTCATACTAGACTGAAACCACAAATAGCAGCTCGGCTACTTCAACATTTACTTGACAAACGCTCTAAGCTCTTAATTAACTACACAAGATTCATATACATGACTCTGTATCTGGACTTACGGAGTAGAGCTTTGGGGGCTCCACTAAGCCATAGATTTCATCTCGTATTCAATCCTCACAATCCAAAATCCTTTGAAAATCCTCAATGCTCCTTACTTTCTTACGAAAAAAGGAACCCAAAATGATCCTAATGCCCTATTTGTTACTGATTTGGCCCGAATCCAATATCCATCCTTTCACGACAAACTTTCTTCTCACTCAAAGCCTTTCGTTTCAACTCTTCAACCTCTTCAATTCCTGATGATCCTCCGAGGTGTCCCAAAAGAAGATGGCCTTCTTAGTTGAATTTTACATTTGAGTATTACCTATGGGAGTTTCCCTACTTGTCTTTATACATCCCACTAAGTATCATTTCTGCCCTTTACTTGTTGTATATTTATAATACAGTTGGAAATTTCAATGAATACATTAATAAAAAAAATAGTTATGTATTACGTATATCAGCAGAGAACTTCTGCTTCATCATATTAAAATTTTAAAAAATATCTACATATTTACGAAGCTATCAACCAGCAAGACACTACACATATTTGAATGGCAAATAGCTCTGCCAGTGTCTGAGTTGATCTTAAGAAATATCTCTCATTCATTTCGCTAATGCCTCTGTAAGTATGTTATGCTCTTGCCATTAAACTTTTATGGGTATTTTTTATTAATTCCTAAAGTATTGTGAAGTTTTATTAGTACACATTTTTGCACAAACGAATTTAACAACAAAGATTAGAGAGTCGCATCAGAAAAAATTTAACTAAATTGTCTCATCTATCAAGTTTTTCTATGCCGAAATTTTAAATTGCTGCTTATTTGATACTAACAATATATTGTTTTAAAAATTAACCTTGCTTCTATGTTTGAGGAAGGGTTGGTTAATGATCCTTTGAAAAGTTTAGGCAAATAAAGGTAATTTAGATGGTAATGGTCAGGTTTATGGTTGATGGTATAATAACCCGTGATAAACCGGCGCAACTATGTCCGCTCTAATGGGTGCCTCAGGATAATGGTACTCCAACAGCTTCATTCCACTCCCAACGTAGCTCCATTTCATGTTTAATACCTTTAATATTAACTATTTCCTGTTATTTATTTTTAATTAAACTTTTTTAAAAATTATCCCACAGGTTCGAGTTGAGTCACAAGTTTTAACTTTTCATTCGTTTCCCTTTTAATATTTTCCAAAAAAACACAAGTTATCATGAGCTTTAGCATGGAAAAGAGCATGTAATTATGGGAAAAGTGTATACTTCAGTAAGGATTTTATCTAGAAATGAACGCTTTAACAAACATGTATCATCTATACTTCGAAACGTTAGATGAAACTTTTATTTCTTAATGAAACGATTACCGAAATCTGCTCATTGCCCTTAACTATATTATCTTTTTATGCTAAAGCACACGATACCTTGTTTTTTTTTGGAATACATTAAAAATTAAACGAATAAACAGTTAAAAGTTGTAACTCAACTCGAAACGACAACCTGTGGAATAATTGTTATTTTTTTCCGTAAAGCAAACAACTATATGGTACCGCTGGTGCATAGAGTTCACACCAATATTATCAGATCTGCTCCAAAAGAGGCTTTCGAAAAAAGATATCGTTTTAATTATGCATTTAAATTTTTGTATGCTAAACCAAATACTTTTTAAATCATACATTAGAAACTATGCACATATATTTTTACAATCATAAAAGTACGTTAAAAGAGTGCTTAAATTTAGTTATTGTCCTATTTACCCCTACTGCTGGAACATATGGGGATTGCACTTCGTACCCTAGCCTCAATCAGGTCCCAGCTCCGAAACTACGCACATCACTATTATGTCAACTCGCAGTATTACGTCTAAAGTTTAGACACTGTACAATTCAGTTAAACTTGTCGGCTATTTTATGATATAATGAAACAAGTATTATACACAAATTGAGAAAAAAGGTACTGTTTTTATATGTTATTAACATTTAAGGATATTTAATTGAATAATTTAAAATCATAAATTAGAAATTACGCATATATATTTATACCATCATAAAACTTCGTTAAAAGTTAATTATTGTTAATGTTAACTTAATTAATGCCCTATTCTGCTCTACTCTAATAAAAATTTTAACCTGTACTTCGTACCCTAGCCTCGCACAGGTCCCAGCTCCTTAACTGAGCACTTCGCTGTTATTTAAAGTCGCATAATTACGTCAAAAGTTTAAATGCTATATAACTCAATTACACTTGTTGGCTATTTTATGATATAATGGAACTCATTCTACAGGAATTACGAAATAGGTACTGTTTCAGTAATTTATTAACATTAAGCATGTTAAATTAAATAATTTTAAAATCATATATTACAAACTATTTACATATATTTTAACAATAATGAAATTAAAATAGAGTGCTTAAATTTAATTATTGTCCTATTCCCCCCTACTCCATGAACATTGTACCCTGCACTTGTTCCCTAGCCTCGCACAGGTCCAAGCCTCGAAACTGCGCACATAGCTCCGATTTTTAATTCGTTTATTATTTCATTATTAGGTCTAAAGTTTTAATACTATACGATTCAATTACATTTGTAGTCTATTCTATGATATAATGGAAAAAAGTTCATTGTTAACAGAATTTTTTGTATTTAAAACCAACTAATTTTTAAATCATGGCACTATGAACAGATATTGTTACAATGACGAAATCGCGTTAAACGGTTACATAAATTTAATGGTTGTCTTATTCCCTAGAACATTGCACTGTGTGCCCTTGCCTCAAACAGATCCAATCTCCGAAAATAAGCACATCTCTGCAATTTAAAATTGGCTTATTACGTCTCAAGTTTAAAAACTTCACTCAATAGTTGTTGGATTCAATTATAGTTGTCTTTATAGGTCAATGGAACATATCATTTAATTTTTTTTTTTTGGATATTGAATAACATGATTTTTAAATCATATGCTAGAAACTATGAACAGATATTTTTAAAATAAAAAAATAACTTAAATTTAATTATTTTCCTATTCCTCTCCATTCGTTGAACATTGGACCTGCACTTCGTACCCTAACCTCCAAAACTGCAATTTAAAATTCCATTGCATTTTAAACTTATTCATTGCAACGATTCTAAATCGTAAAGTTATTTGTTATTTTTGGAAAAAAATAAGATAACGAAAATCAAACCATATAACAGATGTTACTGGATACTTATCCTTCGATATGTCTCACAGCTTAAGAACAAATCTTGGAGAGTAGTTCAATATTCGGTTTATTTTTGCATTAAATTAAATTCGCAAATGGTTTGGAAAAAAGGTAACGTAAACCTAATTGGACTCCAACAAGAATTTTGGACTGTTCAAGAAAATTTGACATTTGTGACTGAACTATTCTATCAAAGGGTTTGGGAAGATTGGATATTGGGCGGTAGTCTTTGGATGATATATGGCTAGAGGTTTTGCTTATAGGATGGACTACTCCTTTTTCTTTCCAAGAAGTTAGGAATATCAATTTTATAGGGAAATTTATATGTGATGAGAAGGACAGATATGATGTTGAATTTGATATCATTGAAAAGACATATTCAGCCAAGGAAACTTTATGAACAAAGCAAATAGGATATACACATTTTCCTGTTTATTTTTATTATTCAGAAATTTAATTTCCGCGAGATTACAATCAATTATCTATTCAACGCTGAAAAATCTCCAGGAGGCCCTAGTGCTGGAATGGAAAGGAATGTTTGCCCGGAAATAGCCTTTTAATTAGAAACCTCGTTTGTCTTTGGCGACAATGGCTTGTTTTTCTTCCCATTTAGCTTCCTGGAACATTGCCGCATTTTCAATTCGTTGTCTCCCGTGTTCAAATATTCTTCAGATCAGGAAATAATGAGACCCATATTAAAAAGGGACTGCTTCCGTGGAAGGCTTTCTTTATGTGGGAACATATTTAAAACATTCTAAAGAAATACATATCACTAATATTTTATTGATCAAGAGGTTTACTATCGTCCCTTTAATTATTGGATGCTTTTAGAACACCCTTTACTAACATTTTTACTAATTTATACACAGTAATTATTGATCAAATCACTGGTAAAATCTTAAATCTTATGCTACTATAAAATTAAAGAATACTTATAAGTTTACGACAAATAAACATATTCATTATGATTGAACCTGAAAACACTTTCATAAACTCAGCCTTCTTAAAATCCTTACTAGGCAGAAAACAATATGGAAACTTTTGGTAACATATTTAAAAGAAAAATGAAAATAAATGTCAAAATTAGTTATTCGAGTTAAGATATGAACATAACTAATCTGGTGATTTCTTAGTTCAGTTGTATTTAGAAAAACAATTCTCTCGATGACAATTCTCAATGTTTGACTTTTTTATTAAAAACTATATACTTCCAAGATTCGAAACATTAAATGTTTCTAGAATTTCAACATACTATCATCTTATAAGTTAAACCAACATCTTTTGTTAAATTTATCACAGATCTATATATCTATGAGGTATTCTACACGTAATTTAAATTGCGGACAAATGTTTAATTTTACTGTTATTTTAGTTCTTGGTAGCGGAGTGGCTCAATGGTAGAGGACCTGAGTTCAAATCACGCACGCTAGTACACTATTATTTCAACTATTAGCGGCCGGAGATGGATCCTATAGCGTCTAGGATCCTGGGGCTCACCCAGCTTCTATAAATTGGATACCCAAAATAAGGGGGAAAACCTGGTGGTTGGGCGTGATCAGGACAAATCACTTTCTTGCGCAGTACAGTCTCGACCATTTACTGAACCCCAGACCCTTCAAGGGTTGTATCAGTACAGGTTATTTTTCTGTTTTGTACAATTTAAAGCGAGTAAAAAAGTATATTGGCCCTTTTTTTTCGAATTTCAGTATTATAAATATCGATGTGTACAACCATAAAGAATGTTGTAATTTATAATCTGTACATAAATTGTACATATATTTTTATTTTATCTATTCATCAATTTCAAATACATGATAACATTATATCACTACTAATAAAATAAGCTGTCTGTATGGTGTACTCAACATTTTTTTTTTAAATATACTCCACTTTTCAGGGTATATAACAGAAGATTATTTATTTACAATTTATATATTTATTTTTATATAATAAATATAAACAGAGTTATTTGCAGTAGCGATATTCGTTATAGTATTGATGACACACTACCGATAGGAATCTGGATGCAATTTCCTTTCTTTTGAGGGAAGTGAGTTGAATAGTAGTGAGGAGGGTTGGAAGGTGGAGGCTATAGAGTAGCGAAATTGACTTGGGATTTCTTTTCTTCTCAGAGGGGGTTTGTAAGCTTAGGATTCCATTAACCATTTATATTATCTCCCGGTTTAATTCGTTTTTTGTTTACAAGATATCAATATACCTAATGAAGAACACCCTATAAATGGGTCTGCGAACCCCCGAAAGTAAAACCTCCGGAAAAAAAACCCGAAAAGTACTCCCCGTTTCAGTCTACTTCCACGGCTACTAGACTAACGCTCCCGTTAGTCCCATGAGACTCATATAAATAATTAATATAAGGCCCATTCGGACCCACGGAGTAGAGCTTTTGGGCTTCACTAAGCCATATCCTTTCTTATCCAATCCTTTCAATACAAAATCTAGACAGACTCTCTAACCTCCAAATTAAGTCTACTGATCCATTGA